>PGIR01000024.1:0-271687 GCA_002812735.1 Scedosporium dehoogii
AGAGAGGAGAGAGAGAGGAGAGAGAGAGGAGAGAGAGAGGAGAGAGAGAGGAGAGAGAGAGGAGGGAGAGAGAGAGAACACCTAGCTGACAACATGCCTCTGTAGCTTCTATAACCTCGCCGCTCTGCCCGAAATTGTGCCCGAACTTCGCCAGGAAATCCAAGATGTATTGGCGGAAACAGGAGGTATCTTTACGAGCCAAGCGCTCCAGAAGATGAAGAAACTAGATAGCTTCCTTCGAGAAACGTCCAGGGTCGACCCTCCCAGCTTCAGTAAGACCGACACTATCGTGAACCCACCCCAGTCCCCATTGTGAACGCTCAAAGCCTCTAACACCATTCGTCTTCCCCTAGCGGCCTTCCATCGCAGGGTTCTCAAGACCGTCACTCTCTCCTCCGGCCAAGTTCTCCCCGCCGGCGTGATGATCGAAGTCCCTTCGATTGGCGTCAACCGCGATAACGACGTCTACCCCGACGGCGACAAGTTCGACGCCTTCCGATACTCACGCGCGCGGGAAGAAAGTGCCAAAGAAAAAGGTCCCCGGTCCGTCGAGGCGGCGGCGGCGAACCAGTTCGTCAGCGTGCACCCGCACCACTTGTCGTTTGGGTACGGGCGACACGCATGTCCTGGGAGGTTCTTTGCGGCGAACGAGATCAAGATGATTCTGGCGAATGCGATATTGAGATATGATGTTCGGAACGTTGATTCGACGGCCGGGCGGATTCCCAACTTGGAGTTTGGCGTGATGGTATGCTACCCACGAACATCTCTCTTTGATGTTAGCGCTCCATGTGGGGAGTTTGAATGGTTTCTAACGATGCGTATAGTCTACTCCCGACAGTTCCAAGTCGCTTTTGTTCCGAAATGTTCAGGTTTGAGCGTGGCTGTCACTTCTCCCCACTTAGGTAGAGGCAGGATCTGAGATGAGAGAATCCGGGGATTCGGAGGTCGTGATTTTTCAACTTGGCCTTTAACCTCCGTCTCTCGGTTTTATATGGATATATATCTGGAACAGGAAGGATTCGTTTGGAGTTGATGCCGATTTTCTTCTCAGTAAACAACACACTAGAAGGATGTGTGAGATAAATCAACCTCAAGCAGATAGGCCCTTCTAACATCTCTGATTATGGGACACACAACATGAATCCGTTAATGTCGAGTTGGGGTGCGTAGAGATCAGTGATCTTGGGTTTGAAGTTGGCGAATGTGTGGTGGCTGTCACACCGTGGTTACAAGTGAAGCCCCGCAGCGAGCGCAGTAGTGGATTAGACTCCAAGAAATTCTGCTCGACATGTACATACGCAGTTGACCTCTCCAACCTCACAGCTCAACAACCGCAGGACTCATCGCGTCTCATTATTGAGAGACGCCCACAACTCCTACCTGAAGGTTCTGAAACAATACTTCCTACATTAAATGACAGCACTCCAACCCCCGCTCGGGGCTTTGGCCTCCGACATATCATCATCTGAAATAGCCGACAAAATAGCAAACCTGGTCCATAAACACTTCAATGGCCTCCCAAGGAAACGAAAGCCTGCCATACGGGACACGGGGGTTCATGAATGGACCCCGTTGAGTAGCATCGTTGCGGAACGGAATGGAGAACTGCGTTGTCTGTCTCTCGCGTGAGTGAATCATACTTGACGCAATCCAATGGCCGACTAACATCCCCCTTTCACAGCACGGGCATGAAGTGCCTCCCAGCAGCCAAGTTAAAAGAAGCAAACGGAAACGGCCTCCACGACTGGCATGCCGAGGTTCTTGCCATCCGCGCCTTCAACCATTACCTTCTCTCAGAGGCCCGTAGGCTATCTCAGGCCAGCGCTGAAGACAGCACATCGTTCATCCTACGGCGATCGACACTTGATTCAGGGATAAGCCAGCCGTTTACCATTCATGATGATGTGAGATTGTACATGTACTCTTCTGAAGCCCCGTGTAAGTGGTTCGCGATTTTAATAATCCACGAGGCTCATTCCTTCTGTCCCAATGTATTGACAACTTGGATGCGCCTCATATATAGGCGGCGACGCAAGCATGGAGCTCACAATGTCAGCCCAAGAAGACCCAACACCATGGGTCGCCCCGCCACCACCCGATCCCTCATCCCCCGGAACCGTACCATCCGCCTCACTCCTCCACGGACGTGAATACTTCTCCAACCTAGGCATCATCCGCCGCAAGCCCTCCCGCCCAGACGCGCCCCCCACCCTCTCTAAATCCTGTTCCGACAAACTAACCCTCTCCCAAGCGACCTCCCTCTTATCCTCCCTCACCTCCCTCCTCATACACCCCTCAAACGCATACCTCACCGCCCTCATCATCCCCTCAGCATCCTACGTGCCCACAGGCTTCCAAAGATGCTTCCTCACCAGGACAGAACTTCTACGGACTTCTGCTTGGGAAGGAAGCTATCGCTTCCATCCCCTCGAACCACTAACCACACCCATCGAATTTGACTTCTCCAAACGACAAGCAACCGCTCGATCAAACGGGAAAATAGCCCCCTGCAACGTCTCAGCCGTTTGGGGAGCCCACGGTCTCGACGAAGGTCTAGTCGGTGGCGTCGTTCAGGGACGTAGGGCGTTTGAGGAGAGGGGTGCGAGTGCGCTTTCGAGGAGGCGGATGTGGGGTTCTGCTCTGGAGGTCGCTGAGATGCTTGGACGAGACGGGGCGGAGATACGGAAGGTCCTGGGAGTAGAGAGGTACGGGGATATTAAGGATGCAGCGCGCTTGGGCGAGAGAAGAAAGGTCAAGGAGTTTGTTTGGGAGGAGGCTTTGAAGGGATGGGTGCGGAATATTGGTGATGAGGCTTTTACGCTAAAGTAGACTCTCGACTTATAATGAGGCGTCCTGAGCAGAAAATTCATACAGCTACTTTCGAATCGATGGTCTAGGACACCATAGAAGTTACTTGCGCATGAGTTTGTATTTAGAACAACCTCCTCCCTGGTTCGACACTTTGAAAAGAACCGTTCCGGTCATTCTGTTTCCGAGGTACATTTTTCTGTTAACAATGCATCATCATCACCGCAGAAAAAGAGTGAAGGAACCGTCATATTTCCATTTCCTCGTTGGGTTAATTTTGAGAATAATGCCACAACTAGTTAGCCGCCAGGATATCCGCTCATTTCTACCAAAATGAGTCTTGTTTTTTTTTTGTTTTCGCTTTTCCTTTCATGAGAGGGGTGGGAAAGGAGGGGTTAAGGAGGAGAAAAAGCGATCGGGAAGGATGGGAAAGATGAGAGAAGTAACGAAGAATGGCAATATCCCATAAAGCTATCCGCGCTTAGAAACCCTTCATCCAAGCACAGAAGTCACTCTCGACGGCGTCGTATACCGGGACAAAAACTCTCTCTCCATCTCCCTTTTACTCAACCTTAGACTCGAAGTTCTCGCCCTCAACAAGGTCGGGGATGTCCTCATCGTCCTCATCCTTCTTCTGGAGCTGGTAGCTCTCAGCGAGCTTGCGGAGGGAAGCCAACGAGTCGGGGCCAAGCTGGTTAAGGATGCCGGGAACAAGCTCAGTAAGCTCCTTGTCCTCACCGTTACCATAGATGGCGAAAGTGTTGGCCTGAACAGCGGCGTGAACTGGATTGATTGGGCAGTTATGCGTTAGACAACCCGCGGATGGTGAAATACACACACGCACATATATATCTGCGCGTTAGGTGGGGGTTGGACAAAACCTACCGCGGGGGGCCGAGAAGTGGATGACATTTCCGTCCTCCTTGAACATGTTGACCTCCTCAATGGCCTGGATAGGCTGGACGTTGAGCTTCTTCAACGTGGCCTGGAGCTTCTTGTCATCGGTGCCAGAGCGGGCCGGCGCCCTCTTAACCTTACGCCTGGGAGTACCCTTGCCACTACACAACCGAGCTCGTTAGTCCATCACATACATCGTCTAAGGTCCTCGGTCTATGTCTCGATGGTTCGGGGAGGGGTAGCCGCATCGCGTGATAGAAGGAGGGGAAGAGTCTAGATATTACGTACCCTAGAAAAAGAGGTCAGTGACCAAGGTTCAGGCGTGGGGCTAACATAATCATGAGGCAAGACAACAACAACTTACCAATGCGGGCGCTGGCACCGAGCTTCCTGAGGCGCTCCTGAACTTCCGAATCCATATTGGTAGTCTCGGTATGTGACGGATGCGAGAAGGCGGAGAAAGGGCGGGAGTGAAGGGGTCTGGGAAACTGGGGTCAAGGTCAGGGTTTTAGCGGCAACTCTCTCCAATTGCAACTACCTTGCGCGGGCAGAACAACACAATGCGATTCAATCGGGCTCGATAGACCCCTTGTATCTGGGGAATAGACGAATGACGTCGGTGAGGGGGAGTCGAAAAAGGCTGTACGTACAGGTCAAAGATCCGAGATATTGGGGGTTGAATTCGGTATATGAGGTTTTGCTGGGGGAATGATCGAAAAAAAGTTACTGGCTCTGAACCCCAGCGTTTGTGCGTGCCAAGACTTCCACAACACCAGGGAAAATATCGGTAAAAAGACCTCACGAAGTTATTTGAAGCTCGGGAGGTGACAATTGTGAGTGGAGTGTGGGGTTAAGAAGGTGCTGCTCATGTCAGCAATTGGGCTCAGTGACAATGGGACAGGTCCCGCATCGCATCTCACGTGAGGGCTCGCCATCGATGCAACGGCTTTGGAGAGAACACCAATGACTACATACGTACGGAGTATAGTGGGTAACAAGTCTCCAGCACCATCCTCGGTAGACTCGGGGATAACGGGTTCAGCGTGTTCGGTTTGAGGTCGAGTGATTCCGAGATATGAGCCACCATTTTTGTTATATTATTTGGGTATTTTTCTCCGCCTTTGTAGTCGAGTCGAGATTAAGTCTTACAGTTCCTATTGATGCCATCAAATCAAGATGCGGCCTACCTCGGTAGGTCCGCAGAGATTTGCTGCCCAGAGAAGGGCCTGTTTTCATCCACCAAACGCCAACCTTGAGGAGCAATGCCTATTATATATCATACAATCCCAACCCCGCCAATCCAAACTTGTGACAAGTAATTATGACAAGCCTTGGTGGCTGCGTTACTCGGTCGCTTCGAGTCCAGCCTCGAGACGCATTTGTTGCCTTCTTGCCCGAGCATCCGCCGCATCCTGTCGCATCTGGGCCCTCTCTTTCTTCTTCTTCTCATCCTCCATCTCCTTCAGAGATATCCAAACTATACCGCCGACTGGGGTTAGCGCTTCCATTTTTGCCCTTTAGATGGGGGAGCAAGGATGGATAGGGAGGATCATACTGTGCTTGTCGGATTTGGACGCCTGCTTAATCATAGACACGAAATCGTCGAACTCCTGCTCCCTCTTGTCCTTATTCTCCAAGCTTCTCTTCTGCAGATCGGGATTGTACCGCTTGAACAGTTCCTCTTGGGTTGGGATGAGCTTCATGGTAAGGTAGGGGCCGCCGACGGAGATGGCTGCTCCACTGTTCGATTGCGCCGTTAGCCACGGATCAAGCTCTTCGGGGATCTGGGAAGCTAGAACATAGGCACTTACCCGAGAAGGACCTTGGTCCACAGCCACCAGTTAAATGGCTTCTTGGACATTGTTGCGGCAGGCGTCAAACACGTCAAAAAGTTTGGATTCGAGGTTATGATGCACAGATAAAATGCGCCTGTCCAAATACTCAAAATCCTATTCGCCGGCAGGCGGCAGAATCGAGTCGAAAAGCTGGTCCCTAAATTAGGAAGGCGGTCTGTTTGAATATGCGCCAGCCCCGGACTTCAGCCAATTGCTGGATCTCGAATGTACCAAGTATGCAGTACAGTGCTAATTACGGAAAGACACTCAAAAGACGAAACGGAAACTCCAAGCCTGCGCTTTGGCGGCTTGTTACAGGAGCTGTTAGACTCTACGAATCTTCAGAGGATGGCCCGAGACGCGAACCAGGGTTTTCTCTAACTGTGACCGCATCCCAGATGTCTGAGGCTCCCCCAATCCTTGTTGACTCGCTCGACAGGTGCTGAACCTGATGTAGGTGAACGGAGCACAGCCGTTCCGTGATACCCCTTACTCCAAACAACGGGCAAACTACGTGGAGCCAGGGAACCGGTATTATATTATTGACCTCCCCTGTTGTCTGGCTCCTGGCAATAATTGGTGTTTGTTTGAGGTAATGTGATCCACTGGCGGTGCTCGGATTGTTGACTCCGTCTCTCCTACCGAGGCACATCCCGTCTGATCACGGCAGAGTTCGTGCGTAAGACAGGTGCAGTATACGGAGTAGAAGTGTCTAGATGCAAGGGACGCTGCTAGGAGGGCAGATATCATGATTATTGAGAAATCCGTTGGAGTGTCTGCTTCCCTGTTTCTATTTCGTAAGGAATCCCGGGAAAGCAAGCGACTGGGCTGATACAGCTTGTTCCGGGATAAGGACCGTTTCCACAGCGTTTATCATCTAGACCCTACCAGAGTTGCAGAGGATGGTTGTTCAAGGAGGCGGGCGGCGTCGAGGACCAATCATGTCGATGATTGCGGTCCTCTTGAGACAGCGCAAAGCTCGTTTGGTTGAGCCTCGAGATTACATTCGGATACGGAGCGGCAGGACCCAACGTGAGTCGGGAGCGGGTGACATAGGAGTCCTGTGATTTGATGAGGCGCAGCCTTAAGGCGATGAGCATTTCTCCGATGTCGAGCGGGTGATCGTCTCGACAGTGAGGCCTCTTGGAATGGAAGTAACAGAGAGGGTTATCTCGGTCATGTTGCACTCCGCGTATTCCCTCGCTAAAGGTACCAGCTGCACATTTGTTGTCACTGCACTGCCTGGCACTGCGCAACACGTACGACACCAGCCCATTGCTTAGGCATTTCGATGCTGTATTACAGTGATAGTGTGCTGTCGCGCATCAGACCTAGTCCTCTCTGCTTACTCCCGTTCGCTCCCTTTTGAGGTGGAACGTAAAATATTCTTGAGCATGCAGAGCCGCTGGATCCGTGCCAATGCCGAGTCCTCCCTGTCGTGCTCCACAAGGACGCGAGTCCCTCTGCAAAGTCCGAAATGAACGAAGGGGGAAACAAGAGAGAAAAATCAAAGGGTCCGTCTTGGCGACTTACAATGCTGGCAAGGCTTGATTGGATGGGGAGAGCGCATGATGAAGTGGAAAAAGGCCATGGTGACAAGATGAAAGGACGATCCTGTTATCATAAGTCCTGGGAAAGTCTTGCGAATTTGGACCGGAGAAAACATCGAGGTATTTTGGGACGGGAGTTGGGGACCGGCGCCATCTCAGTGGGGTCTTGGCTTTGGTACCTGCAGACTCGGTCCATTTTATTGATCCGTCAATTGATCCCTTGGTCGTACTGTCCCTGGCGTTGAACGACAGCAAGACAAGTATTGATCTCGTCCGTATCCTCCCACCACATCACGTCACGCGAATTAATGGGTCTAGCGCTATATTATAAAGTACTCGATGCCCATAATCAGCAGGAGTTGTACTTTGTAGTACTTTACGCCATCAATTAGACTCGGTCTTGACTTGGTTGCAACGTTGAACTTCCTTCGTACTAGTACTTGTATTGTTCCAGTCGGTCCCTCTTTCCGATCGAGTTTTGCTCTTCCTTCACCGGCGGAAGGTCCAAGACATTAAACTATTCAACCCGATGTTCTTTTCATTCCTTCCAGGAACTTCCCAGCATCGTTGTCATTGTGGTCAGATGAAGGGGGCTCTAGCGTTGTATTTGCAGGCATCAATCCGGCTCCAAAAGCCCTCAGGAGGATCGTAGCAGTGGAAAGCCTCCAAGCACTTGCCTAGCCGCTTCTCCGACATCAGCGTGGTATCAAACCTTGTTAGGTTTTCTCCGACACAGCCTGGCTTCGATCAATGGGGCCTTGGCCGGGGCCTGGAACCGTTAAACACCAGTCACAAGCTCAGGCCACGCCGGGCTCAAACATAACAGTGGAAGGAGGGACTGAACGGTTGCTCCTATTGAGAACAAAATATTGACTTGTTAGGGAACACCGACTCGTCAGTTTTCCTTTCCTGTCAGTCAGGCACTTCCGCTTCACCTTCCCAGCCCAATTCCAACGGTCGCCATCCTTGATGCAGCCACTCGGTTCCTTCCTCTCCGTGATTGCTGATCCTCGGACCCGTCCATTACACCCTTAACCTATCGTCACGTTCTAACCCATTACATTCAGACTCACCGTTAGAACGGTAAAGTCGATGTCGTGTACGAAGTACTCCTAATCCTTGCTTCTATTACCATTCAATACAACATAGGCTGCAACTAGACTGCCTTATTAAACTGTTCTTAGCATTATCGGTCTCTACTTGTAAGGTCCTATGCTTTTATTAGTTCTTGCGGGTTACAGGACAAAACCAAAACGGTCAACGATGGTCCATAGTCCGCATACACTCTCCAGTAATAGTCTGTCTGACTGTCAGTCTCAAAACTCTCGACGTCTCTCTGGCTTCGGATTGGCGTCCTCCCCGCCACACATGCTTCGTAGTGTACGCAACGTCGAATAGCCGTTACAAGTGAGTGTACTTGTACCTCGTGCCCTTCCCAGGGAGTTAAGACCCCCCCTTCAAGTGCCCAGGTGTCCAAGAGTCTGTCTTGATCCAAGAGGACCCCGTCTTAACGGCCCCTTTTACCCCAGCTTCCCGATTTACCAGACCGCACCGCATTTCGTTTTCTTGGGAACGCGGCTAATGGTGAAGAAACGGGACACTAAAAAAAGCCATTTGTTCCCGTGCGACTTTTTTTCTCGGCCCCTGTTGAGTTTGAATCGGATCGTTCTCGAAGTATAATCTCCGCCCGCCCCTACAAACTTACTCCAGTCGGCTCCCCTCCAACGAATCGTGGGCTGTTGACTTCCATTGCCGAAACGTCGATCAACTCTCCGACTAAAACGGGTGCAAAATAGTTCGCAGTAGCAAACCTACCTGCTGTACCTCAATACTGTGCTCCATTTTCCTCTCCCTGGACCTCCTTTTTCCTCAAACCCAACCATGAATAGCATCTAATCAAGGTGCTGGTTCGGAGCTGCCATTTCCACTGACACGCCGAATCGGGACTCGCGACACTGCATTCAGACCACAAAGGAGACAAGACGCTAACTCAGCTACAAAGTCGTCTCCCCGACAATTCCTTCTTCGACGCTCTCTCGAGCTCAGACGCCCACTTTTCCGAGACAGCTTCCTCATACATCCTCGCCAACTTCAGGTCCTGGGAAGCTTTTACTGTCCAAATCTCGACCGGTCTTCCCGCCGCCAAGAGAAGAGAGGAAGGGTACTTGCGCTCTTTCCGCTCTTGCCTCGGTACTCGAGAGAGCTGGGCAGGCCGGCCTGTCGAGTGCAGGCGTCCGATTCATTTATTTATTTTTTTTGTTATTGTTATTACTACTATTATTTTAGAGACGGGGACGACGAATAGCGCAGAACCGAACCGACGACGCCATCATGGCTTACGAAGGAGCGTATCAGACACCACAACGTGCCTATACTGGGCCAGCGCCGCCGCGACAGAACCCCGCCCCCGCCCCAATGCAGGGCCCTGGGCCATATCCACAACAGGGCTACGACAACTATCAAGGTGGCCAGGGCTACGAATACTATGACGATGGAAGCGGCGGTTATGGGCCCGAGTATGGCCAGCAGTACCAAGACCCCGGCTACGGTCCGGCCCCCCCGCAAGACCAGAGATTTCCTCCTCCAAGGCAGGATTATTACGGACAGCCTCCCCCGATGGCTGGCGGTCGGGGTGGACCTGGTCCATTACCACGCGCCCAGACGATGGGGAATATGAGAAACGGTCCATACCCCCCACGCGGAGGAGGGCAACCTCCTGGTCCTGGTCGGGGCTTCCCGAATGGCCCTCCAAGAGGTGGCGGCCCTCCCGGCGGATACGGTAGGGGTCCGCCGCCCCCCATGGATCTATCTCGTAAGCCCTCTCCTCCCAGCTATTGCCCAGTAGTGCCAAGCCATGTTCAGAACTACTTGCGGCTAACTTTGTTTTCTGTTGTTTCGCAGAAGGTCAAGGTGGACCGCCCATGAATGGTATGAATGGTGGCATGAGAAGTCCTGTGAATGGTAGATTTGGCGGCAATCAATATCCCCCGAACCCCAACCAACCAAGAAGAAACGACTACGATGAAGCGCAGTTATCGAATCAAATGGCCGGGATGGATATTTCTCAAAGACCAGGCATGCCAATGAGTCGGAACAGCGACGGTTCTCAAAGAAGCATGATGCGACCGCCCGACGGAGGCCTTCCTCCCCCCGGACCTCCTCTTGGCTTCGAAGAAGGACGGCGAGGCTCTGAGCCCGCCCCGAATCCCTACCAAGGACCTCCTGGCGGGCCTGGGCCTGGGCCTGTTGACCCTAACCAAGGATATGCCGATCCGGGATACGGTCCCGGACCACGAGGACCACCCGGAAACGAATACGGGCCGCCTTCGAGAAGTATGACGTTGCCAGTAAATGACCCCATGCAACAACGACAGAACCAGATGGGCCCTCCCCAACGAATGGGACCGATGCCGTACGGACCTGGACCTAATCGAGGAATGCCTCCCCCACCAAGGCCAGCTACATCCCAAAGCCAGCGGCCACCCCCACAAAGGATATATCCCAACCAAGGCCCCCCGCCCCAGGTCGGATACGGCGCCGGGCCTGGCTATGGTAGCGGGCCTCAGCACCCAGCGAGGCAAGGCTCTCGCGCTTCGTACGATGACATATTTGACAGCTACGGCGACTACGGCCCCGCTCCGCCCAATTCCTCGAACGATATGCCGAACTTCGATGCTATCCCCCGCCATGGACCCCAGAGTTCTATGGATCTACATATGCGGCCTGGGGGTCTACCAAATGGCCCGGGTCCAGGTCCGCAACAACCAGGACTCAACCTACCTCGCACCAAGTCTCAGCCGAACCTTCGTAATGGCCAGGACACAATCTTCGAGATGCCTGGGGATGCGCCGCCAGTACCTGCCCTGCCACCTGGTCAGTTCGGTGGCGCTCCAGGTCAGCCGATGCGTCGCCCCAGTGCCTCCGGCCTCCCGACTGGCCCCGCAAGCATGAGGGGCGGTCCCCCAGCTGGCCTGCCAGCCAACCCTTCCCCTCCCCAACAAGCGAACCCAGACGCACTTCCTTCACACCCCACCCCCGTCCGACCAGGACTCATGGCCGATTCGGTTGTAAGCGTAACAAATAGACCCCCTCCAGTGAGGACGTATGGCGGCGCATCACCTGCGCCTATGATGGCCAACAGCGGGCCCCCTTCAAGTGCACCACCGTCCGAACTACCTCCGGATCCAGTGACGACCGAGGAACTCGAGCGCCTGAGGGTCATTGTCAAGGCGGATCCGAATGACCAGGAAACGGCACTTAGATTTGCGAAGAGACTTGTAGAAGCTTCCGAGGTGCTAATCCCGAACGTTGCCGACCCAAAGACGAGAGCTAGGTCACGCGACAGGTACCTCGCGGATGCGCACAAGGTGCTGAAAAAGCTGGCAAGTGCGCAGAATAGGGACGCGATGTTCTTCCTGGCCGATTGCCTCGGAAGGTCACTGTTCGGCAACGAGGCGGACAACAAGGAGGCATTTACCCTGTACCAGTCCGCTGCGAAGCTCGGCCACGCTGCTGCGGCTTACCGAACGGCGGTATGTTGCGAGATCGGCCACGAGGATGGCGGTGGCACGAGGAAAGATCCGCTCAAGGCGATACAGTGGTACAAGAGGGCTGCCACTCTGGGTGACACGCCGGCGATGTACAAGATGGGTATGATCCAGCTCAAGGGCCTGCTCGGTCAGCCCAAGAACCCGCGCGAGGCCATCGGCTGGCTTAAGCGGGCAGCCGACCAAGCGACGGTGGAGAACCCCCACGCTCTCCATGAACTAGGCCTGCTGTACGAATCGGCGCAACCCAACGACGTGATCATCCGGGACGAGAAGTATGCATTCTCGCTCTTCAAGAAGGCCGCCGAGTTGGGGTACAAATTCTCGCAGTTCCGTCTCGGCTGCGCCTACGAATACGGCCTCATGGGCTGCCCTATCGATCCGAGGCTCTCGATCATGTGGTACTCCAAGGCGGCCATGCAAGAGGAGCACCAGTCCGAACTCGCCCTTAGCGGTTGGTACCTCACCGGTAGCGACGGCGTGCTGGCGCAGAGCGACACGGAGGCGTACCTCTGGGCGAGGAAGGCGGCCATGGCCGGTCTGGCAAAGGCGGAGTATGCCATGGGTTACTTCACCGAGGATGGTATCGGTGTACCTGCCAACATGGAAGATGCGAAGCGGTGGTATTGGAGAGCAGCCGGTAGGTTTCCACAATCCGCTCCTATTCCAAAACAGACTTTATGCTAACGACTACATCTTTTCTGAACAATAGCCCAAGATTTCCCCAAGGCGAGAGAGCGCCTTGAAGACCTCAAAAAGGCAGGCAAGAGCGGACCAAGACAGCGCGAGCGTATCTCTCGAAGCAAGATGGGCAAGCAACAAGAAGGCGAATGCTCCGTCATGTAAGGAGATGACCGCCTCGGCTTGTGTGATCGCCTTGATACATCGGTGTGCTTTTCATCTCTTTGTCGAGTTATAATATTCCTCGGTCCGATTTTTATTTCACCATTTTCCCCCTGGTCATGTTGTGTAGTATGTGGCTGGTTTGCATACATGACATGTCTCCCGCGCCTTGCCTCCGTCCCCATTCGCCTAGTTTCCTCGATTCAATCCTCCCCACAGGAGGTACACCAGAGACACTAGCATCCAAGATGAAACGAAGGAAGGAGAGAACGCACGCGGCGGATTCCAGAACACCGAAGATGAAAAGAAAATTTGAGAACCTACCGACGAGAGGGTTGAGGGTTTTACGACTAAACTTGAAAACAAAAATATATGTATATACCGTATCGGAAGGGTGGCTGGCGGTGGAAGGACAGTGAGGAAACGAGACGGGGTTCATAATGTGCGAATGGGATGCATGTTCCTTATGTTTTTGGGATGGGGGAGGGGCGAGGACGGAAATGCTAAGGAGGAATGGAGCTGGCGGGTTATTTTTAGTGATGCCCTTGAGTGTGCTGTCATGATGAATTATTCTCGATAGTCGGAAAATATAGACTCTTCACCATGAAATTTTGCACCCTCTCCGACGATGCCCTACCTGCTTGAGGCAAAGACTTGGCAAAATGCATTTGAACATTTGTACTACTGGGATATTTCCGCCGGCATCTCGAGGAGATTGGAGAAGGGCCAGAGAAAACAAATCTGGCCCGATATTTCAATTCTTAAATAGATCCTACTCTCATTAACCCCGAGTTTGGGCGGCGTTCCACGTCAAGGGATGGCTCAGGATAGCGTCTCCTCCACATACTATGCTCGCAATCCCGTTCCGAAATCCATCCGAGTGGTCCCTCCAGGAGGGGTCTCATCTGTATGTACAAGATTCTTCTTCCCTACATTTACTCCGAACTCCCCCATGCCGCCTAGCAGAAGCCAATTGCTAGACATATATAGATAAAGGAAAATGTTATTGATAGAATGATCGTGGGATATCTATCCCGAGATTTGGTATGATGATGTAAGTGAGGGCAGGATAAGAGAAATAAAGAGTCCCGAATCATCAGTCGCTTCTTATCCAGAGACAGCGAGAATCTGAATTGGGTAGCAGTAGCTTTCAGGAACCTCAAACCAACATGAACTTGGTGTGGGTGTCGTTTGAGGTCATTCACGCGCACAGTACCACGCGTACTCCCGGCAGGTTATTGTTTCTCCATGCTGAGGCCGAGACACCTTCGCGGAACGATGGGGGGTCGAGCTACAGTATCTTCCGGTTCTAGTGCTCTCTTAAAGGTCCTACCACCAGTAAGGCCGGACCCAGCATTGACCCGAAAGTTGACCAGGTCGACAGAGTTTCCGTTGCCGAGATCAACGTTTGACGCAGCTTCTGTTGTCAGCGTGGTACCACGGCCGTTGGCAGAATTGGACGTTGTGAAGAAGCGCTGCAGCACTGACTGGGCGCGTGAAGCGTCCGAGATGCCATCCTCCTGGAGGATAAAAAGCACCGCAACTCGTGCAAAGTCCAACACATCTTCTGAAACCACAAACGACGTCGACATGGGCATGCTCGTCGCAGTTGGCGGAAGCGTCGTGGTAACCGTGGTTGTCGTCGTACCAGGGAGCCTGTTTGTGAGGGTATTGATAAGAGTCCTGGAGATTGTCGTAACCACTGGAACTGTTTGGAATCCAGCAATTGACGAACCGGAGGCCGCCTTTACCGGGTCGGGTATGATGGTGATAATCTCCACTGCAACAAATACAGCGACCGCCGCGGCGGCGCCCACGACGGCAGCGTCGTCGACATCACCATCAACCGCTGCACCTAGGACGCCGGCTTGCGTCCCACCATTCCTTGCGGAGCGGCCATCAAATGTGACGAGAGAATTTTGGGCAGTGCAGGAAAGGCTCCCAGAATTAAAACGAGCAAGAATTTCAGTGCCGGAGAGGGGGATGGAGAAGTTGCCCTGCGCGTCTGAAATTAGGCGCGGGATCGCCTGTCCAAGGGTGACGTTATCAATGCCCGGGGACTGGTTTAGTGTGGTCAAGCTTGTCGTCGTGCACCCAGCTGCACCAGCAATGGTACAGTTGGAGCCGGTGAACCCATTTGTGCAGATGCAAGAGCATACATTGCGGGCTACGACATTGGTACCACCATTATCGCAGGTGAGTTGTTCGCGGCATTGAGCCAGAGCAGAATCGCCGAAGGGGCCTCCGAGATTCCGGAAGACAAAGAATTGGAGGGGCACTAGGATGGCGGCTGCAATGATACCGAGGACAACAATGATGATCACGATAAAACCCCATAATGGGAGGCCACAAAACTTCCTCCTCTTATTCTGTTGAGAAGAAGACGAAGACTTCTTTCCCCGCGGCGCATCGGTAGCACTGGCTTGTTGGTTCAATTGTCCGCGACTAGGAGGCAGAGGCCAAGAAGCAGTGCCCTTGAACCAACTACCCACGCGGCTAGTACGCGAAGTTGCTTGGGCTGGGGGGGGGAACGCCGCCAACATATCTGAAAATCCAGATTGATGCCGGTCATCAGCTACTGCAAATAAGGCCGATTATCAGTACGATTTGCGGAAACTAGAAAATATGTATATCAGGGGAGAACATACGTGAATAGCGGTCCGAATCCCGCCCAGCAGCCTTTTCGTCAGGAAAGTCTAATTCTTCGAAGCGACTCGCTGGGCGTTTACCCCGGTCTATCATGGCCGCGAGGCGCGTGGCCCGTTTGATGAGGTCTGGGAGACTCGTCATACTTCCCCTAGAATTTGCCCTCTCTACTGCCTCCATATCCAATCTCGGAGGTCGTCGGATGGCAGATAATCGATTATAAGGCGCACGCGGTGGTGAGGGTGAAAGTGTTCTGGCTTGGGCGGCACCAACCGCACTCGCCGCGATGGCGTTCGGTGGAGTATCGGGCTTCGAGGCGGTCGCTGTATTTTCAGAACTCGACGCTTCTACATAACCCGTTCCGTCCGCGAATGGATCCTGAATCGGGTTCGGTCCTGGCCGTTTAGGCGCCGCGTCTGCCGCCGTGCCCGCGGTTACCCCTTTATTCATAACGAGATGCGGCCTGCCCCGTTTGCCGATACTAGCACTCCTCACAAGTTGGCTCTCATCCATATCCAGCGAATTCCGCTCTTGACCATTGGCCCTCATCATTTCGTCATAGTATGGGTCAGGATACGAAGGACTATTGCTTGGAGATAGGCTTCCGAAGCTCTCGGGCATAGCGGCACTAGAGGCCAGCGAGGTATGAGATCTAGTTCGCGGACTCTCTTCGGGAATGGGGGATACGAATGAAACGTTGGAGTAGAACGACGAGGCGCCTCTTCGAGCTGAGGGTGGTGGACCTAAGGTCACGCTCCTTCGAGCGGGAGGGATGCCCGGCGCGGTAGAGATGGGTAGTGGAAAGTCAGGGATCGATGCCGTAGAAGAAGCTGTTTGGAGGGACGAGGGGGTTGGGGGGATAGAGCTGCTGAAACTTTGTTCCGAGTCTCTCACATTTTGTGGCTGGTATTGGAAGACAGGAGTGGGATCTTGCACGCGGGAGTTGTCCAAGATCGAAGGCACACGGCTTGGGCGGGGCGGTCGTTGAGGGGGCTGTGACCTTCCAGGAGGTGGTTGATATGGCTCGGAACCAGACGCCGTCACCGGTGCCGGGATTGGCCCAGGTAAAGGCCATTGGGGTACTGGTGTTGGTCTCGAAATGGCGACTCCGGTAGCACCATTCTTTCCTTGAAAAGCTCGTGGGCGAGCAGGCCTAGGTGGACTCGCTCCAGAAGACCGGTCCTCGGGCATCACGCTTCCAGCCTCCGCACGTTCCCTCGCCATCCGTACGGATCCCCCTGATGCCTCTGTTCGATCCATTTCTCTTCCATTTTGAGGTAGACTCATTTAGCACTTTCCAACACGGCCGTCAGACATCAGGCGAGACGGAGATTCGGTGGGGAAATGTCGCACACTCGGCACCCAGCCTCGTTCTCGTTCCACTGTTCGAGATCCTGGAATAAAGAATCCGAACCAACACAGTTGAGTCTATTCCAACACCCGTTCCTTCTCGAAGAGCGATTCGTACGCTGCCGGGCCCCTGCGTTGATATGCGTCGATATCGTGGAACAAAACCGTCGAGGTGGCGGGAGGCTACTAAATAAGTCTCGTATAAGTGGAACTCGTGTGATCTCGCGACCAGATTCGCCAAGGCTTCTGAAGAGGAGCAGGGTCCGCCGAACGGATATAATGACCAGGGCACACAAGTTATGACAAAGTCGGGTATCTCAAAAACGATTGGTATCTCTCAACTCTAAATCCAAAGCAGTGGAACCATCGAGGTTGTCTGGAGAGAATGACGAGAAGTATTAAGTCGAAAATAAAAAGAATAGCACAACAGAGAATAGAATGCAGATGCCAGCTTGCTATGTAAAAATAAAACCTGAGAAGATCAGAGAGCGAGCGCGAGAGAGAGAAAAAGAGAGAGAGAGAGTCGGTAACACGAGTGTGATCGGAAGGATGATACACTGATGGGAAGAAGAAGCACAGTTCAAAAGGTGACAAGTGAGAGGTAGAGGTGAAAGAAGGGAAAGAGTTGCGGATGGCAATGAGAAAGTGTCAGTTCTAGTTGAAACTGAGGAAAGATGGGATTGATGGGATTGAGGAGAGAGCCAGGTGTGGAAGTGAAGCCATGGGACGCCGGCGTCGACTGGCAAAAGTGGGAATGGTGTCGCAAGGGAGGCTGAGGTGTGGGATAGAAACAGGGAACGGGCGTGCACGAGGGCATCCCATGATTCCCAAAACAGCCGGGTCGCAGGTGGGATGGGTGACAGATGCGCAGAATAAGATAAAGTGAAGGGTGAAGAAATTGAAGAAAATAAGAAAGGGAGATCACCTACTCCGTACAGTATTCGTTTCGAGAAGGATACGTAGGGACGGACGCGTGAACGGTGGGATGCAGTTCCAGAATCCAGAATGTCAACTTCGTACTTGCTCAAAATCTATTATTCGATGCATTCCACTTCCACTACCCTAAAGCCAGGCCGACTCGATCTTGAGTCAATCAGAGGCAATGACGATGTCAAATGTTTGCAATAGAGGAGGAAGCGACGAAGAAGCAAGAGAAGAAGAAAAAGAAGCAGGAGCGACGACGAAGGCTCAGTCGATTCTCATCTTTCGTCCTTCCCCGTACAAGTCTAGCCCCTCGTGCCTGCCTGCCATCCCCTGCGTGGTCAAGCGCAGCCTCCAAATCGAGAGTGGGGTGCTTTGTCCACAGCGCACTTTCCGCCATCCCTGTCTCACTCAACTTCCCAAGGAAGGTACTAAGCACGAAGTATTAAACTAATACATGTACTAGTGTACACCAAAATTGTGTGGGAAGGCGCTAGAAAAGTACGCGGGGCTGTTCTGCACAGTGCGTGTTTCAGAATCAAGGCACATCAGGGGTCCCTGGCAAACTCGACACGGTTGTGAGAAGAGGGCGGCATCGTGTCGGAAGACGAGAAGATCAAGTGTCAATCACGCACCACGCACAGAGGCCATGTTCAAAGAACTTTGACCTGTTCTCGATATTTATTCAAGTCAAGCTTACAATTGATGATTCTCGAAACTGACTGAATCGCGCTGCTAATGTCATTTTCTGAAGAACAGCGTTTTCTGTTTGGTCCCAAGACTAGCTCGGATCTTCGAAACCTGCTTGTATGTGGGGACTACATGTAAATTGCCAACCATTAGTCCACCAGTCGCGATGGGGACACCATCGTGGGGGACGGAGAGAGCACTTGAGGAATGACGCCTACTCGTGTACAACGAAGTAGGGCAGCGTCCTAGGTACGAGGCAGTGCTTCGTTCGATGGGTTGCCCTTTCGAGTGTCAAGCATAACACGAGGGACCTGCCGCAAGGGTATTCCGGGTCTTCCGCAGAACTACAGAGTATGACGAGCGTGACCAAGGAGCTCCAGTGTAATAGGACAGGGCGCAGTATACCAACGAAGTCTGATTGACACTATGAAGAACCAGAGGCTTCCGAGCAGGAACACTTGCATCGAGAAACAATCACTATTAGTGTACAAGTAACCGACTCTCACTCGCCCTATTAATACATTGGTCTCGTGCTTTCAGGCTCAATGGGATCGTGTAGTTTAGAACCTTATCCGTGTCGGTTTCGTTTCTGGTCGCCCTTTTCGTAGACCGAACCCAAGCATCCCATCGATTCGACAAGACTAGGGTCTCGGGAGGCAGATACGAAGTAGATGTGTCTGTTAAACACCCATCCAACCCCACAAACTCGCGTGCCTGACCTTACACGCATAAAGTCGTCTCGCGGCGTGCTAACAACGACGGAATAGCTGGGCCCATTACAGTATTTCTCTCAATCTTGTTCTAATTACGTCTAATAATAATCGATCAGATCGGATGCTCTTGAAATAAGGTAGGGGGGGTTGTCTCCACACGAGGCGCATCCTTCAGATTTAGCACGACTGACGCAGCCAGAGTGCATCGACTTATATTTGCCGGCGTCGACTTGGATGGGCAATCCCGACCAAGTCATAAAGTACGCAGATAATGGCCCCTACTCTTCGCATCAAAGGGTGTGTGAAATACTTACAAAGTATGAAGCAACTACTTCGTAAGGCAGATAATCCAGTGTTGCAACGAAGGATCACGTCTGAAGTGTTAGCGGCCTATTATCAACAGTCTAGCCACGCAACTCTCGGAGCCGTTGTTGGTGTTGATAGCCGCTTGGGGTGTCGAGACAATTTCCGCTGCATGAAAATCGTTGTGATCAATGAATGTGCCTGGCCAGATCGAGAAGGTCTGCGCTGAATGTTGCAGCACAACCTAGACTCGAAGCCCCAAGCGCACAGGGTATATTCGCGTTCATCATCTCAAAACACACATGGCGATGATGAACCAAGTAGATGGATCGACCAGTCTCAACCTAAAACCTTGTCATCGAGGACACCGAGCACTTGGCAATGTTGATAGCCTCTCTGCACTATCAAGCAGCCGTCTCAACACAAGCTCCTTGGTGGTTGGTAATTACGAAGTACATACTTCATAATAGCACTCCAGGCGAATCGGGACGCTGGAGTGTGCTTTGTAAATTACTTCATGGCTTAACTCGAAAGGGGCACAGACTCGCATTTCATGCAAGGTACGGATTGTCATGACCAGACTGTTGGGAGGAAGGGTCCTTCCGAGATGGCTGTGCCCCTCTTCAAAATGGTGCCTTGGCCAGGCACCAAATAATATCAATCAATTTGCTTGCAGTACGAAGTACTTCGTAGTGTAACAAACTATCACCCATTCCGCTCTTCCCTAATTAGTACTCGTAATCGCTTCAACGTCCACGAAGATAGATCCAACATCACAGAACCGGGAAAGGGAAGGAATCACAGCATCAGTGATAAGCCCACCGAGTTCCATCGCTGTGCGACCTGATCCACAACTCGAGCAAGATTTTATCTCCATTTTGGCAACCTACGCAGACAACCAATACTAACACAACGCCAACATCCGTATGCCGCACCTCTGCAGTCATCCAGCCTCTTTGTAGAACAATGAGCATCGTCAAAAATATCCTTCTCGGTTGTCGATGTCCGAAAGTCGCTTGAGGCAGACCTTGATGTCTCAGATGGTCTCTTCGACACCAAGCCCCTTTCTTCACCCAACATCTCCATTCATCAATTGTTCTAGACCAGAATATTTGTTTCACTATTTCTCGGGCTCGTTCAAATCATCTTCCCTCTGTCAACAAGAGGTGACTTGACCGTCACCACTGTGAGATGAGATTAACTTGTCGGTCTGGTTGCTTCATCTCGGGCTGGAGTTTTGAAACGAAACATTTTCCCGGCCGCAAGTATGGCTCGACCAAAGGATGACATCCACCATCATTGGGCCGAGTGACCGCATGGAAGGTTTAAAGGACTCCTGGCCGTTCTCCTGTGTCCTCTCCGTATTCCACCTCCTGGCCTTCGCGGGTCTCGTTCCCCGGCTCCCGTATAACTCGTCCGATGCTCTCCACTACTTCGTAATCGCGTCAGGAATCCTTCCTGATGATTTTCTGGCAATCCGCGAATCCTGATCGCCAACACGTTACCGAATAAGGAGAAGGTCGGACCTTGATAGGATGCATAGAATCTTGGCTTTTCTACTTGGCCACCCTTGTCTTGCCTCACTGTCTCGGGTGTTCTCAGATCAGCGGCGCGGCTGGCATGGACAGAGATAGGGGATTCACCCGCCATGCCATGTTTCAGATGCCCTCACGCCAACGCTCTGGGACAATTCCTTTGTCTAAGATTCTATTTATCCAGCCACCGCCAAACCCAACCATCCTGACTCTAGATCACGTGTAGACCTGGTCAGCCTGAAGTAGGTTGATGCTAGAACGGGGAATGATTAATCTATGATCTATGTAGAAGCTATTGGCAACGAAACTCGGCCAGACCGTCAGCTCGGACCTGAGATTAGCGATGAACTACTTCGTATAGTCTATGCGATTACCTGATCCACCGCCAGAATCCTTGATATACAGATCACTCTCGGATCTGACGCATTGAACGGATGAATTCTTCTCAGTACGGATGGCACACATCCTAACCACATCGGTCTCAAGTTGACCGGTCTCGGTGTGTCATACACCCACTCTCACCGGGGTTGCTATGCAGTCACAGTCCCGGTTCCCTCCTGGCGCCTATTATGTTTCCCCTTGCGCTCAGTTGTCGCTGGCTTCTTGCATTCTCCACCCTGTAAGCTTCGTTTCGAGTATCAGTTCTGAAATTAAAAAAGAAGGCTGTTCGTATCTAATAGAGGAGTCCATGGCTACTCCGACTCTCGTTCCAAAGCCCCGGCTCGGCTCGAGTCCGGTTCCCATATTGATATTGCCCTGCATTGAATCAATATATGTTAGCTGCCGTATTAATGAAGGGTTCTCACCGCAGCTGAGAGAGAACCCACTTATTCTCATTATTACGCGAGCTTTAAAGTCGCTACCCTCGCGAACACAAGATCGACAGCCCTTCCTACGGCTCGGGCTGCCTGCGGCAAGCCTTGCAATGCTTGAGGCGAGTCAAAGGAAGGATTGTAATTCATCCGGTCCTGACCGGCCCAGGGCCTCGCCGAGCACATCCCTTCGCTGGCACAAGCGTAGGATCCTCCTGCTTAATGTAAGTCTTACTTCTCTCCCCAGTCGATCACCGCCCTTCGATCATCTGATCAGATGAGGGAACCGCAACGACGGGATTTCCAATTTTGGCACTCTCTCAAGCTTGATTTGCTGACATGAATCTTTGTGACCAAGGTCTAATATCTTTGCCTGGAACCAACTGGCATGTTTATTCATTCGGTAGAGGCACTCTGATACTGAAGCTCAAACCAGCCGTTCAGTGGGTGTTAGTTGTCTCTCGTCGACGAATGGCTTCGCCATAAGAAAAGGAATAAGTTCGTCTGAGTTTATAAGAGCTCTCTTCTCCCTCTCCGCATGCACAAGTTTATGCTTGTTCCAGTTGTGCTTTATTCCTCGTCTAATATCGGACGACGAGAACAAGTGGGCCATTCTAGGCCGAGGTCCACGAAATACTCATTGCAACTAGAATGGAATGTGTTACTAGATCTCGCCTCGTTTGTGGTGGGTTGTAGAGAGATTAAGGTGTTTTCTTTAACTTGGACGCAGAGTATATGTGACCTCCGTCACCGAACCCAGTGTCCAGTTAGCTTTCATCGGACACGATATGTATGAAGATCACGCTCTGTCTCGATGTCATTATTTCTGGTCTTCTTCTGGGGCTGCCTATACGGCCTTCCCGATCTTGGAAGTGGAACTTGCTAATGCCTTTGCTGTCCCTCGTCTCTGTCGTTTAAATCTAAGAAGTGATTGGAAATATCGAATCCTCTGTCCCTCACACACACACTCTCTCTCTCACTCTCACTCTCACTCTCACTAGACTATATGGAGAGATGTGGTTGACTTGATTTTCAAAACGACAGGCCGTGTTACCGGCATCAACAAGTCTACCCATGGCAACATCGGCATCAAAGATGGGGCTGGGATACGTGAGAGCCATTCAATACTCCAAGTCAGCTCCCATAAATCTTTGGTGCATGCAAAGGAAACCGTAACACACTACAGGGCAATATCCGACATCCAATCTCCTTTCCAGGCCATTCCATCGAGGGTGAGTCTAACGCGAAGACAGCCGAGATACACACGCCAGTTCCAACGCCGCGGCGTTCGGACTTCCAGCCGAGTTCACACATTTCAAGGCCCTGAAGCTCAGCTCCGCCCCTCGGATGGAGGTGGTATTATATTGTATTATCTCTTTTCATCCTTCCCAACTATAGGCTCACCCGTAAAGGATATACAATGGTTTTCATGATGGTAAGTGGAAGTAAATCCCGAATATCCAATAGTCACGCTAACTACCTCGAAGACTGTGTTGCTCTCTTCGTGCAGGAGAAGTGACGCGAAGCTTAGAAGTATGCCCACGACTGGATGTTGCAGAGTCAGGGTTCCATGAACTCTATATTTCCATCGAGTCTTGTCAGACAGCCCACGAGCTAGATCATGATAGCAGATCATCATTCTGACCGCTTGCAAGATCATGAAAAGAGGTGAGGTGGCTGGCGTAGGATGGGAGTATTATGCTTCGCTTCGTCAGTGTGTCGGCAGCTTAGAAAGCCAAATATATTCGTGAGCATTCAGATCCAAGCAGGCGGCTGTTGAGAAAGATATCCTTAATGTTCCACAGTAAGACATCCATGGCTCATCGTCCAGTCGAAGGAGGTTCACATTTTTCCAACCCGCGATGCTGGCCTGATCCAGCAACTTGATAATAAAGGCAGGTGCCAGTATCTGTTTTTAGCGTATAAATCAACATCTTGCTAGGAAGTATAGACCGAACTTCGCTTTTACTTCTCATTACGATGAAGCGTTCCTGCGCCATCCACATTCCATGAAGCTATTGCCGCATCCCCCCTTTCTCAGCTTCCTTCCGGCAACGTAGCGACTGATGGATTGTGCAATAACCATAATAACTCTCAAGTCCAGCGCCGACGACAAATGGCAAATGGCAAATAGCTATTGATTCGAAACCTGTGTTCGGTGCGCGGCGGCGCAGAGCCTAGATTGAACCCCGACGAGGGCGGGGGCTCTTCCGCAGGCGCCTCCAGCAGAAGCACTTGACGATGCCCAGAAGACGAGCAGAGAAATATTCTCGTTCCTGAGAGACTATCGTGCAGTTTAGCGCAAAAATGCTTTCTACGGTTGAAGTAGTTTACACCGGAGTATTCTTCGACGGTTGGCTCGCTTAAAGATAATGAATGTGAGACTTCAACCCGAGAGCTGCAGGAGGGAGAGGAACTAGATTTTTAGATTACAGGTATATCTCATGTTTCTTCAGAGAGTGCCAATCAGAGGCTACTCCTTTCAAGGTCGTTCTCGACAAGGATAACATCAATATTCTCTTTCGTCTGCTTCTACTTGTGTAGTTCTACAAGTAATCACTTCGTACTGCGGCGCACTTCCAGAGCAGGATAGAGTTACGATCAACTTCGTATCTCGGGCCGGGCTATTTGCAGTGATCGCCATTGCCATCGCAGGCCTACGCTGGTTTCAAGTCTACTCGCCTTAATGGAAAGGCTGGCGAGGGCATTGCGTTAAGCCTGTGGCTGGTCTTTTCATAGTCGTTGCATATGGATGCATCTCGAAAAAACGCATGCAGCCCGGGGATCCATCTATGAGGCCACCCGAGAGACTAGCTCCAACGACTCCTGCAGCTAAGCGGGACCGCCGTTCCAGATCCATGGAGACTCTGTCGAAGACCGAGGTACGGGGCGTCAAATCGGACTATTTCATTGATTCAAATAAACCTGGAGCACATGTGGTCATGGTGTTGACCAAAGTAAGTTCAATCCTTCGGCCTTTCAGCAATCTTCAAAAGAAAAATTTTGCATGGCCAACGCTTGGCGAACAGCTCCATAACCTGCTTCGCAACCCGAGTTTTCTTCTCGTATGACGCAAGGAGTGGTGCTTCGTAAGACTGATGTTGGAAGCGAGTTAACATAATTAATCCCATCCCTGAACTGTTGATAGGCTTCCTCCTACTCCCTTGTACGTATGGGAACTCTTGAACAACCCCCTTGCATGAGTCCCGTCAAGTACGAGGAGGTCGGAATGTCCTTCGTAATGCATGACGCCGACCTCGACTGGGGCTGGGGACAGCTGCCTGCACAATAAAATGGCATCGGCGTGCATTACTTCGTACTTGCTGAGTGCGTGCAGGATAATAGCTACTTCGATACGGTAGCCTTCCCTCGATGAGACTGTTACAACTTCCAAGATAGCGCGACGATGAGAGCCTCTGTGTACTCAGCTATTAGTTGAACGTTTAAAGAAAAGCAACCATCAAACGATCTTTCTGTCGACTCCATAATTCAAGCTCTCAAGGTCTCACTCCGGAACGCGGATACGCCTCAATGTCTCACCTCGCAGGGCAACGTGGGCGGAAGTTGGAGGAAGGAAAGAACAACCATCGATTTGATGAAAAGCTGAAGTGGATGTTGGTCTGTGCTGAATTAGCGCGCGCCACATGATCCTGTAACAAACATATCAAGGGCAGATTTGACCGGCTCGCCTTCCTGTTCCATATATCAGGACCCATAGAAGACGGGGATTTGGGAGCTTCTCTCGGGCCAGGCGAAGAAGCTCCGTTGCCGTT
Source organism: Scedosporium dehoogii (assembly GCA_002812735.1). Lineage (NCBI taxonomy): Eukaryota > Fungi > Ascomycota > Sordariomycetes > Microascales > Microascaceae > Scedosporium > Scedosporium dehoogii. Next base: position 25,227 of record PGIR01000024.1, read on the forward strand.
TCCCTCTGCAACCGCCGTCCCTTCGTTAGCGGCTTCTCTATCCAAAGTACGGAGCACTGGTAGGAGTACTTCGCAGTGTACTTAGTGCTCTGGGGATGGCGGTCATACGAGATGAATCAATTCTGCTGGGATGTTCATTCCCGACGCCGTTGTCCCTTGTCGGCCCCTCCAGTCTTCCGGGCACGCGGAAAGAGTGACAAGCTTCGAAACAGACGTCTGCCCTGACAGAAATTCAAGCTATTCTCGATAGACACTAGCGGGCCCCTCCTCCTCAAAAAGGTCGGCAGAGGGACATCCTCGATCCATGGAACAAGATGGTCGAAGACCAACATACTTCGTACTTTTGTGGTGCACTTGATGGAGTGTGGTGCTGTACTTCGTACAAAATCTTTCATATGGACGCAGTCAATTTATTTCCCCTGTCTGCTCGGTGCAGGCCGGCGTACTCTGCAACACTGATCAATGTCAAGGGCCTACAAATGAAGGGTACCCTAGCGTACGAAGTAGTTTGCTACCAGTAGTTGTAGAGCCCAGACACTACGAAGTACAAGTACACCATCTCGCAGGATTTCTTGAATCTGTCCGCCAATTGCTTTAGTGAAGGCAGAGTCACTCTTACCTGAAAACTGGCGCCGGGCTCCGTCCTGTCGATCGTCGCACATGTGCCCGGTGCACCTCTTGTTTTGGGGAAGGTTGGGAAAGGTACTTCCGCAGAAGCAGGTACACTGCTACAGTACGAAGACACACGGACAAATTTTGTCAGAAAATTACCACTCTTCTTTCCTATCAGGAATCACGGTTGCATCCAAGACGATTAAGCAACACGACTGGACGAACTGCATGGCTAATTGCTTCATACCATGAAGAGTCTCCAATTTCGAATATTGGAGTTTGGTACGGGAAATACTCTTGCACATGGCTCACCCCTGCCTCTGCCACGGCACCCATCATTTACTTCGCAGAAACCAGTGCAAATGATGGTCTCGACATTTCGCTTGCCTGTCCAGAAAACGATCATTGGCGCAATCCTCGACAGGTACAAAGTACTCGTGCACTTTCTTTGGCTTCCTTGACCCCTTCATTACGGCCTTGTGTTGTGCGTGAAGCCTTGATCCCCCAATGCTAGCCTCCCGTCTTGGGTTCATTGACCACCACGAGGTGCGAAGTACTCAATACTTCATACAAGTGCTGCTCCCCTGTCACCTCCCTTCTCTCTCCCTGCCTCCTGGCATGGGGGCTCTGTCGCTCGCCCCGGCGACCAGGTCCAGTGAGAATGTTTCTTCCCTCATATTAAGTCGAGCATTTACATATCCGGAGGGTTCCTGAAATTCCTTGGGTCCGGTCCCTCGCTTTTGCCCTCGTCCAGCTCCCTTGTTTTCTCTTCTCATTTCTTTTCTTCTAGGTACCGTGCCTTGAGGAAGAAGACGTTGTTATCACCTCGCCCGCAATTGGGTTGGAACGGTGGATATTAAACAAGACTCGGGTCCAGAAACTTCGTTAGAAGTTCTGCTGCTTACACCGACGCCGATTGATTGACCACTGCATGTGTGTTTGCGTCGAGAGCAAAAGCTGCATTCCTGTCCTGCTTCGTACTCTCCAAAGACAAGAACCGACCCCATTTCCGTTGTACCTCCTTGGTTTCATCGGCTCATGCCACCCTCTCAACACGCTCCGCCATCCATTGCGACTATACTTCCCTTCGTACATCGAGTTGCGCGCCGCCAATTGACCGAAGGGCCTGCACGGTCCAACCCTCCTCGACGCTAAGCTGCGAAAAGTCAAGAAAGCCACCCACTCTCCCTACATAATCTCGCTGGTCCCTCCTATGACACTGGCAGCCAAGCTATGGAGGTCGTCCAACCTTCGACACGAAAATGTGCTAGCTACTGAGCACGAAGCCACGTCCAGCACCACATCCGGTGACGTGACCGCCCTTTCGGAATTCCCAACTATTCCATCTGTTACGAGCCCTCCCGTGTCACTCTCGTCGTGTACGTCAGCAAGGGCGAGGTCTGCGTCCCACTCGGGGTCTGCGCGCAAACGCGCACTCTTCAGGGCCAGGTCTTCCTCCAGTCTGCTCGATGAATTCTTCCGATATCCCGAACGTAGAGCCGTCTGGAAGGGCACCGAAGAGCTAGTACGCCACGAGCAAGCCATAAAAATGGAGAGTCGCCAGGTGATGGGGGACCTGGTCGACTTCCTCCGGAACCAGGAGCCGCCACCCGATAATTTCATGTCGATTCCCGAGGAAGGGTCCACGGAGAGGGGAAGATGGCAGCGATTAACACCCTTCGTATCTCGCCGGAGCAGGTCCGCACCTAAGAAACCTTCACCCATCCGCCTTCCCGACAGCGCTGTCGCTGGCACTACAATCGGAGGCCATCGCCACATCGCAATCTCCATCCCCGTCGAGTACTCTCCCTTTGGCCCCAATGTTAGGTCACAGTATCCAGTATATAGCAAAGACGCCGAATATCAATCGGAAGCCGACTCGGTTGTGAGATATACCGATAGCAGAGGCGTCGTGACTGTCCTCCGCACCGTGTCAGAGAACCGAGAGTCCTTCTCCGCCGATGATAACATCACATCTCCCCGCAGATTTTATTCCCCCGTCTCCGTAACCACAGAACCAACTCCTCGCCAACTCACCAGATCCCAATCCCTGAACGGCCGCGGCAACACCCCTCGCGATTACTACACTGCCGGTTTACCTCCTGCCCCCCCATTACAGTCTGGTAGTAGCAACAACAGCAAGCCTTGCGATTCGGGCACAATGGAGCAAAGACCAAGCACTGAGGGAATGGTACGACGGAATTCGAGCACCAGAAGCCAGAAGGCTTCCAAGGAAATAGCGCGCCCACCTATATTACCGCCCGTTCCTAGTTCGGCATCCGCACCCTCCTCACCACGGGTTCGACAGCCGACCCGCCGATGGAGTATTTTCCCATCCCCGAGTTCTGCCCGGGCCGAGTCAATTGATGGTGTTTTGTATGGGCAGAGACGCCAGCGCAGCTCTCCTTCTATAGCACAAACGGCGGGTCAACCCGCCCCCTTTTCAGGCCGCGCGAGGCCGGGCACGTCAAATACCGTAGGGTCGAACGCTAGCGACTCCACACCAACCAGGCTCAATGTCGCCAAGGTGGTGCCCATGATAAAAGTTTCTGCTTCTCCTCGCAACTCGGTTGCAGACTTGAGGGCTCTTGCCGAAAGCACGACCAGTTTCCAGGAGGTCAACGTCATTACGAGCAACCCGCTCGAGTCTGCTCTAGAGACAGGCCCTTTGCCAGCCGAACCTCTTAGTGATTCAAGGCGATCTCGGAGGGAGAAGGTTAGGGAAAAGAAGAAGAGGGACATTGAAGCGTCGAAAGCTTCCCGAGAGATTAGGAGGTTTGAGTTGGAAGATGGCTCGCTCTACCAGAGTTCCTCGAGGGAACACAGCCACACATCCCTTTCTCACCTCGGGAATGATGACTCTGATCTTAACAACGATTCTGACCTTGAATCTCCTGCCCTTGGTCGCTTTCCACCTCGGGGGCCATCAATATCTCCAGTCATTGTTGTCGCCGACGTCAAGCCATCTACGCCTTCCGAAATGCACTCAACTCTTGCGACCTCCATGACCACCTCTCCACTCTCGACACGTCCTCAGACGCCCGTTTCCGCTGACGGCTTTACGCCTCCCCACACTCCCCGAGGAAGGTCGCCATCCCGTCGAGGTCCCGGCGATGTTCCACTAGATCGGGTCTCCCTGTCTCGCCGCCGTGAGTGGAGACAGGCTCGTGAGGCTAAAGCCAGGACTATCCATGGACCCAGCCCCGTTTCTCCGACACGCTTGGCCGCATCTAGCCTAAACATCCCCTCGTTCGCCGAAGAGCGAATGCGAGACATGGAACGACGTATGATCCGCCTCGAGCGCAGCGGTGATATGTGGCTTCAGGCCATTGTACCCGTACTCGACAGTCTCAACCGTACCCTCGTCATAATTCAGGACGAGCGTCGTCTTAGCAGCGTTAATATGACTGAGGTGAAGGCGCCGACAGAGACGGCCTACCCTCCCCTTACGAGACGAAGCACTCTCAATGAGAAGGCACTCCTCGATCTCAAGCGTATGGAGAACGGTGAGATCGCTCCTGACAGCGGTCGGCGGGGAAGCGGTCTAGACGCGCTGGAGCCTCTGATGAGGGAGCTGCAGGCAGCCTCGCAACCAAACCTCGCCGCGAAGCCCGTGGAAGAGGCGGTAGCTTAGTGGGTTACCCAACTCGCAAGGCTGGAGTGGGGAGAAGAAAGAGATGATGAAAATGTCTGGTAATGACCGGGGAACCCAAAAAAAGAAAAAGAGAGAAACGTCGGGGGAGTGTTTCAAATTATATATACCCGTTTGGTTTAGTTGGGCCCAGCCGGCCCAAAACGCTCGGCGTACAATGGGGGATTTCACCAATCGAGAACAAAAAAATATCGAATCAGCAACATTTTGCCAAGCAGGCTAAATTTTTTTCACTTTTATCTTTGTACATAGATGACCATAATACCAGAATTCTTCTTTGTCCTAATCCGGGCATGTCTCAAATCTTGGAGGTTTCAGTGGCGTCTTGATGTCACGGAGCTTAAGCTATGGCGGATCTAAGCTTATCGCGAGCTTCGCTAGTGTGAAGGGATCAGACATCTCTCGTGCCTCGACGCTGATGGGAAAGGCCTAGTTCAAGGAATTTGGATTTGAGAAATTCAGGGGGAAGAGAAATAGCTGGTATTCATAGTCCACCTCGGACTAGACTCTCTGAAAGGAAGGGAAAAAAAAGAAAAGAAAGGTACAAATAACTAGTCCCGAGGCATTCATTACGAAGGGAATCCTGCCCTTTCCCCACCCGCGTCTAAAAGCTGTGCGCCCAGTAACTTTTGAAGCCGAACTGACTGCTTTTCTCTTCTTCCTTTCACTGCCCTTGCCTAAATCTGATACAAGAAAGAAATCACCGTAATGGGCCTCTTTTATAGCTCAACCTCCTGGAAAGAAGAGCCATCAGGCGAAACTGCAGGCTTCGTCTGCGCAGCCCCATTCGTCTCCCCGTCATCATCTCCCTCGCTCGAGGTACCCTCGGCCGACGGACTCGACACCGCAGGTCGCAGGGCAACCTTCTGAGTATCCTTCTCCTCTACCCTCATCTTCTGCTCGGCCGCCTGAGAAATCGCCTTGGGTTCCTCGGCTGCGTCTTCCTCGGAGCTGTCATCCGACTCCGACTCGACCGTCGCATTCTTCCCTTGCGCTGCGGCACTTTTCGCCTCGGCCTCTTTTTGCTCTGAAGGATGAGGTACGGGCGGTAGGTCCTTATGCGTGGTCCTCGGCGACTGCACCGACGTGGTAGTCTCGATGGGACCCGGACGCATGGCGTCGAGGTAAAACTTTGTCACACCCAAAATACGACCGTTCTGCTCACAGGCGGTAACCCACTCCGGCCTTACGACGGGGATATTCGTCTCCACGGCCTTCTCCCACGCGATGCCCCTTCCTTCGGTAGTGACGAAGTGGGTAGTATCAATACGCACGGTATCCGTCATCTTGGCGCCGATCCTCTCGACGGCCTCGACGAGGTTCTCCCGCACGGCGGCAGGAAGGATACCTGTCGTGATGGTAATGCCGCTAAGGTCCGTCATCTTGTGCGTGCGCACTGTTACCCTCTCCGAGCTATACGTGCCCGCCGTCGTGCGCAGGACTAGATGGAACGTATACTCCGTATCAACTGCGAGGCCCGAGATCTTGGTGCTATGCATGTCCCGCGGCCGCGGGATGTTCCCGGCCTTCTGGCCATTGCGGTAGAGCGCGAGCGATATGAGGTCGGCGGTCGAGAGCTCGATGGGGTCCCACTCGAGCACGACGCTCGTCTGCGTGGCGTTGAGGCAGCGGAGTTGAGGGGGGGAGGGCTCGGCGGCGCCGAACGACGAGAGGATGTGGTCTTGGAGGGATTGGAAGGCGAGGTCGGCGGCGCGCTCGGAGGCCGCGTTACGGGAGACGGCGATGTCGACGATGCTGCCGGAGGAGATGTTGGGTGGGAGGAGGATGGAGGGGAATTCAATCTAAGGGGGTTTTAGTATGTTGCACGATCCGTGGATGGAACTTCAAGGTTTCTGCGCTGCGGAGCTCGAAGGAGACCGTTAGAGAAGAAGGAGGAGACACGTACCAGGCGCTTGTCCGGCGTGAGGAGCACCGTCACGCCGGCATCGACCTTGCCAACCGTTAACGAGACGAGCATTCTCGTCGGGGTGTAATGAGCTAGGTTTTGGGGTCTGAAAGCAGTCGCTGTCGCGGACTATGGAATTCGGATAGTACTATTCGCGTATTCAATTGTAGATGAATATGCCGATACGATGGATTGTACGTCGTGGAGTCGTGGAGTCGTGGAGTCGTGGCGCCCAAGAGCTTCCCTTGGTTGAATCTGGGACTTTTGCGCCAGGAGGTGGTTGGACTTGGACGATGGAACATTGATTGAGAGGTTAATTTGATCTGGATTTATGCATATGTCTGATAGAGCGATACTTCTGTCACATCCCCAAATTGACTTGATTTTGAGAGCCTTCAACAAACATTCAAGAATCTGCTTCGTATTAAGGGAGTGACCCTGAAGAGAGCCCCTAACAGTTCGTATTGAATTTCACTCAGTAAGTTATAATGTTGAGCACCTTACGACGCGTATCTTTCTCATGAGGATAAAATTTCTGGACATGGCCCATTAACTATATCCGGCCACCGTAAAAGACCGATCCAATACTAACAGTCCAATTGATCGAGAGTCGGGCAATTCGACGAGGCGATCGATGTGACGACCCTTCTTGACGCAATGATTTGTGTCATTTGGCGCCCGTCTGGTCGTCGACAAATATAATAAGGCAAATGTTGGTACCAAGGTAAAGAAAGACCCAGGAGTTATTCAGTTGGAAGGGCAGCCTGGCTGAATGTGAAAGGAAATCCGCTCAGCCACTGGAATTCTACAGCCCAATCGAAGTGCATCTAAATCATCATCATCATCACCATCACTTAGATAGGGCCAATGGAATCAGGCCAGCCCTGCATATTATCAGGCAAGCGTCACAGCCCGACAGAAAGGGGCTTCGACAAAATGATCCCTTCGTCTATTTCCAGAATCACCCCGGGTAATCGTGGGGTGTTAATCTTGCTTCCGTATATCATCATTGAGCTGCTTCGTCCGCAAACGCGCCCCCGAGGGGTCGTCCATGGCTGCGACATTGTCCACCCACACAATTGCCCGCTTCTCAGGCAACCCCACCATCCATGGCCAGCCGTAAGGAGACAGGTGACTTTCTAAAATCATTCGGTCGAGAACTCCTCCTCAGGCACTACCCCGAGCTTCGATCCACAAGCGAAAGCGCTGCGGCGGAGGCTGCTCAGCTCGAATCTACGTCGAGCGCCATGGGCGAGCCCTCATCCCGCGAGCAAACGGTCGCTATGTCCGAACCCTCATCTCCTGACCAGCCGGGCGCTGACTCGAGTCAACATGCCGCCCAAACCCAGCTTCGGGACCAGCAGCAGCATCAACAGCGCGTGCGGTTCGATTTGCCCGAGAGTTCATCTCCAAACAGACAAATCAACCCAGGACTCTCCTTTGAAGTTAAACCAAGTTCTCGCCCGCGCTTACCAGCCGGCAGTGATGCCGCGCTCGACATGAACCGCGTCACGACGCTCTTCGACTGCTCCAGGGGCGAACACCCCTGCCTATGGTACAAGTTTAGGAGGTTCGAGAGCCTTAGCCTCTTCAGCCTGTATCTACTGCAGGACCGCATTGTTCTGCTAGAGAACCAGATTAACGAGCGCTGCAACAAAAAGAAGTGGTACCCAGGTAGTCCCGGAATAACAGAGGCCGATATGATGTTATTAAACGAACTACTGAAGGAATATCGTACGTATATCCAAATATATATATAGCTTTCACTCCATTAGCATAAAACAGTGCTGACAATTCGCAATTATGAAGACGAAGCTCTTCTCCGCTTCAGGGAGGTGTCACAGATGAAGCGACCAAGTAGACAGGAGCGAGAAGATGCCGTCTCCAAGCTCGAACATATCATTGGCGGCGCCTACAGTGCCGCTCCAGACTCGCATGGAATGGTAGACCTCGTCCCGACAGCGCTTGGCGTGGAAGCCGATCCAATTCGAGTCCTCGTCAGTAAAACATTCATCCACAACGGCCGGGCCCCCATGAGCACCGCGACTTTCGCGCCTGGGATCCGTGGCGCCCAACCTCGGCCGACAAGATGGACGGTAAAGTCCGTACTTGATAAATGGAAAGCGAAGAAGGGGAACAAGGATGAAGAGGATATGGAAGAAGGCGAAGTCGACCTGCGCGAAGAGAGAGTTCCCGGGCATTTATCTCGGCCAACGTATTACTTCTCAAACTTGGTCGACTCTTTGGCTCGTGTGGCTATCGCCGTCCTAGCCGCTCTGTTCCTGATCGCGCCCATGGTAGCGCTTTCTTACATCTATGACAAGTGGGCCCGGCTATTGGCGGCGAGTTTGTTTATCTTGTTCTTTTGTCTCGCGACGTCGGCAGCTCCAAAGGCGGGAAATCACGAAGTCATCATGATGACTGCCGCATATTCTGCGGTCATTGTAGTGTTTGTCGGACAGACTGGGTCATGATATATTCAGCACCATATACCATGATGCATGTCCAGGTCACCGCGGATGAAAAATGTAGTCACTGGTTGAGAACCGGAGCCTGACCAGCCGGAGTTCTTGTGGGGGGCATATTTTTGCCAGCGTTTTCACTGCCAGGAAGCGGAGGGAAATCTCGAGAGTACCTAAAATAAGAACGTATTAGCGTCTTCAGTGACCCCGATGCTACGAGCTTCAAGTCGCTAGAGAAGGCTACTGAGTTGACTGAGCGGCCTCGCTCAGACTGAAAAGGCAATAATAATACATGATGAACTCGAAAACGTCGAGGTATGGTAACTATACATATAGGCTGGATGGATTCATCTTTGGTTCGCATTCATCCGCTGTTTCGCCTCAACACAGCGAACGATCTCCCTCCCAAGCTCCAGGCACACTTCCGGATCACAATCCAGGACGAAGGCCGAATCGATGATCTGGACATAAATAGTACCCCTCAACTCAAAAGGTGGCGGCTTCTTGGGGGTCCCGTCCTGGTCCGTCTGCTCCTCTGCGATGGTTCCATCCGGCGCCCAACCCTTCTCCGCCAACGCCGCGTGAATCGCATTCCGTATCCTGCGCCTGGAGAAGTTGCGCACGACGGGCTTCACGGCATACGAGCCTACCATTTGCATCCATAGCGGCTCGCTCAGTTTTTTCTCGTACTTGTAAAGCCAGTACTCCACAAGAACGTCCTCAAAGTTCATGAAGAGAGGTACGTGGTAAGTTCGGAACATTGGACGCGGCGCATACTTGAAAAGGATAGAGCGATGGCCGGGGGCCTTGAGGCTGATCTTCTTCAATTCATAGGGGAAGCCAACATTGTGTTGGGCTGCCCAGGCAGCGACTTTCGGTATGATTGTTCCGCCCTTGTCTGTGGCTCTGTATTTTATACGCGTGGCTGAGGTGACAGGTTTGGATATTGATGGTTGACTTGATTTTGAGGACAAAAACGAGAGAGGAGTAATTGGCCTCGCTGCTGAGATTAAGGGCGTGTGGCGAATAAAAGGCTTTGGTCGAGGTATGTATACTCGAGAGGCTTGTCCTCGTAATTTGAAAAGCATTGTCGGTGTTAATTGCTGTTGGAGAGAGAGGCGCGAGAAGGTAAAGAGATCAAGAAGAGAGGTGTGTATTGTCGGAGTCGAGGTGTTCTTATGTAAGCCCGGATTTGCTAGTTGGCGCGATTCATTTGTTCAGCCATAATGAGGAGCAGGGACATCAGTAGGGCCCTATGCTCCAAGGGGAGCTCCTTCCTCGGGTTCCCTCATGCCTGGGGGAATTCCCGTGACCGTATAGGCCAAGGGAAGGCACTACCGGCGAGGCAAAACTGGGCAACTTTCGGAACAACGCCGATTAACTGCGCGGAAGCGAGGAATATTGTGTCGGCGCTGGTAATGATGGTAGCATGCCGTCTCGAAACACCAGGTCACCCCGTAACTATCCGGAGAGACGGATAAGTTAACACTAAGAAAACCCCCAAAAAGGGAAGGCAAGTTTGGACATTTTTTTTAATCGGCTTGTGTTAGGCGGGACTCGACTACTGATGCTTGGCAGCTGGAGAAGTACTACTATGAAAGTGCTCTGGGCGGTCGTAAGTCCCTATGGAAATATTGGGACGTGGTTTTTGAAATCCCTGAAAATGATATCCTATTCCAGTTGATGAGAGGTGGTTTGGTACTTCGTATTGTGATTTGAAAGATTTAATCAATGAAGTTGGTCGTTGGAGTCTCTTCGAGCACAACACTTGGTGACTAAGGCATGACCATCGGCCTAGAGTACGAAGTACTTCGCAAGCCCCGCATGGGCCGTGGCTTGGCTGGTCCGCCTTGGCGATGAATGGACATGGATGTTGTGACAGTTCAGTGTTGCCAGGCTTTTGCTTCCTCCCGAACGGCTGCATATTATCTGGCATCCCACCTTCTTCAACGTCGTCTGTCCCTCGCTTACTTCCCACGATTCTTCCATCCCATCCCCGGGCAGAGAACAGAAAGTAAAAATAATAAAATAATAATTACTGTATTCCTAAAGTCATTCTGCCCTCTAATTGCAAATCTCGCCAAAGTCACCCCCCGGCTGCCTCAGCTCATCATGGCGGCTGTAATTGATCCTACGAAACCCACCAAATACCCAGTCGTTCTCAGCGATGCCCTCCTCGGCGGAACCGCAAAGGATGTGTTTACAAACGTCCGTTGTATGTCTCTCTACTCGCCCCAGCTCTAAAAGTTGATGACCTCAAGCAGTCCTAACGTTTACTCCCCGCCAAGATAATCATAAGCCCGATCTCTCGTCGGAAACGTCTCCGGAACAAGCCCGTCTAAAGCCCGCCATCGCGGGGTCGACGTCCTCCTACGAGCTCTCCTTCCAAGATGAAGGCGGAAAATACGCCTACGCCGGCACCCGCACCATCGGCGAGAACCAGTACATTCTCTACTTCGACCCTTCCCGCAAAGTCTTCGTCCTCGACAGGATCGATTCGACTTTCAACATGAACCTAACGCGCACTCCCGACAATTCCGATCCGGACAGCCTGCGCCAGCAGTTTGAGCAGCTCGACACTTCCATTACGGCCGATACTAGCATTGTCGCCAAATCTGCGAAGAAGCCCGCCGCGACGAAGACCGCTGCTACCAAGGCTGCGCCGAAGACTACAAAGAAGGAGGCCGCCCCGAGGCGCAAGGCTCCGCCCAAGAAGAAGAAGGAAGAACCGAAATCGATAGAACTGTCCCTACCCGAGCCGGCTCCCGAACCTAAAAAGGAACCCGAGAAGCCTCAGAAGAAGAAGAAGAAGCCGGACCCGGAATCCGAGGAGGACGAGGATGACGATGACGATGGAGGCTTGCTGGTCGAATATCCAGGTGCCGAGCCGAACCGACAAAACGACTTCTCGCCCGCGTTCCCCGACAACACGTTCCCTCTACGGCGATTCTCCGAGTTTGCGGAGAAGCTGCGGGAGTCCGGCAATGAAGACTTCGACGAGGAGAGTAACTCTGATAACGAGGACGTTGCTCTGAGTGGATTCAAACTTCCTAGTCCGGTCGGGAAGAAGAATAACCGCAACCCGGCGTATGGGCAGGACGATGAAGATGAGGAGGACGACGATGCTATCATGGAGGATGTTAACGTCCCGCGTAATCTCGAGGCTGATCTTGAAGCGGATCTACAAGCTGGGCTGGAGAATGAGTTGGAGGCACATCTTAAGGCGGGGCTTCAGTCGAATTTGGAGGACGATCTGGCGGCTGAGTTGGAGAACGAGCTGATGCAGGCCAACAGTGGAGGGGATGCTGACTCGGAAAGCGAGGTTAGTGAGGAGGATTAAGCTATGTCTTGTTTTCGCTTCCTTTTTATTGTTATTTGTTTTCCTTCTTCTTGCCTTACCCCTTACTTGAAGGGGATGATCTTGAGGATGTTGTATGGGCGTTTGTGAACAACTGAGGCGTTTTGGAAAGTTAGCGACCATGAAAGGATATGTCACGGACAGATACCAGTGTTCTTCACCTTTGGCAAACAGGATCGGGACAAACAATTTTCTTATGAATTAAATGACAATTCTCTATCTCTCTTATTTCTCGGGGGTTGAAATCCTTGCAAGGACTACCGGTGCAGTGGCTATATAAGAATGCTGATAGTAAGTGACACTGGCCGCGACACTTGGGGCATCTTTTTGCTGTCTTTTGGCTCGGCTGTAAGTGCGTCGAACGTGATAGTCCTGAAGGGGTATCTTTTATAGCTTCTATGTCTATCCGCAACAAGCAGTAAACGGCTTACAATACATCAATAAGAAGGAAAACGCATCATAGCACGGCAGGCTTTGCTTCCCCCGAGCCTCTCTTAGGTATCCGCATCTCCCTCTTATCTCGTCAAGGGGAGCTCCTTCCTTAGGCGTCCCCACCACATAAGGCTGCCGCCCTGTTAGGTCTATATCACCTCCCACCTCGCCAACCGACCAATGCTCTGCCCGGCATTCCGCACAATACACAACATCCCCTCCTTCGCATTACCACTTCTCAACTCATCGAGGACCTTCTCTACGGCGATCGACCCAACGGCGATGCCCTTCCCTTCGCTCAGCGAAAATGCGCCCGTCGTCACAAACCCGATAAGATCCGCGGCGTTGGGAACGAGGGGGTGGCCCGCGATATCCGTCTTGTTCGGCGTCGGCTGAGGGAATGCTACGGGGCCGGAAACGAGAGACTTTGCTAGGAGACGCTTCCTTGTTTGGAGGTCCGCATCTGGCGGGAAGCGCGGCGCGGGGACGGCAGACGGGCGACTCGCTTTCTTCAAGTCGCTGTTGCTTCCAGGGAGGAGAGCAAGCCACTGCTCTCGTAGATTAGCGGGAAGACGCTTATTCTTGCCGCCAGGTGTTGCGCCAACCTGAGGCTGTGTCGCCGGGACGATGACGTCCGGGTTTACGGGCTTCGTCGGTGGGCGGGGAGGAAGTCGGTAGATCCTCGCGCATGTTGTGGCCACTCCTTTTGTGACGAAAGTGAGGCGGACCTGGACTACAGCCTTTGGTGGGGGAGCTTTGTCTACGTTCGCTTTCTTCAGCAGAGTACGAAACTCTTCTTTGGAGAGCTGCACAATTCCCTCAAGCCCTGACGTCTTGCTTTCTTTCTCAGCAGCAGCTAGCTTGGAGGAACTTTCGTCCACGTCCATAGCATCAACAGTCGAGGCACCAGCTTGGTCTTGCACTGGAAACAAAAGTCCAAAATCGCAGTGCAGTCCGTTGCCTAGCTCCCCTTTCCGACCTGCCCCAAGCTCGATGGACTTCCACTCCGTCCGTTTGCCCTTTGGCCTCCGATCCCAATACATCTGCCGCTTCTCCCTCTGCTCCAGCTCCCACTGCACGCCAGCATTGGTGCCGATAAAATCAGTCGGGAACCACGGCTGGTCGCGTTCGAACGCAACCTGTTGCATTTCGCGGAGACCACCGAAGCGAGGGTTTCCACCCGAGTAAAGCGGGTAGTGCACAAGGCTGTACCAGAGCGGTTGTATGCATTTCCAGGGCGCCATAAGGGTCCATGTGCCTTGTGCCTGAGTACCCAAGCCACAGCGCTGGGCCATCAGGATAATAGGAATGGGCGGATCGGCCGAAGTCGCTTTGAGGTAAGCGCCCGGCGTTTTTGAGCTCTTTCTCCGATCAATGGCTTTCTTAGATGGGAGGCAAGATGAGGTGTACCTCGCATCTCGGTTCCATAGGTTAAACGGCCGTAAGCCATCTTCAGCAGGCCAAGTCGCAAGTGTATTTAGTAGTCCGTCGGTTTGGGATTCTGGCAACTCTACGGTACGAGGAGGATACCGCAGCCTCGGGTCTTGAATAGAGAACCCAAGCACAGCGTTTGCCGGGAGAGACGCGGGACTCGTAAGACCAGTCAATCCTGTGAACAGGTTCCCATGCGGCTCTTTGTCTTCTGGGGTTCTCGCGTAGGGTATGAGAATGCCCAATAAGGCCTCCGTAGAAGCCGGTCCTGTAAGTTCGATGCTCCCTATTTCGAAGCGCAAATCCTCAATATACAGCCGCGGGTTCTCCATCTTCGTAAGTCGGAGAAGTTCATTAAACAGTTCAAGGAAAGCCGAGGGGTGTACTCGGAAGAAGACCTGTCGTTGCTTTTTCCTCGGCTTCGCATTCAAAGGGACAGGCTCTCCTTTCTCTTCTTCTTCGACTGGAGCCTCAGGATTCCATAGAACGGCAGCAGGACATATGTCTCGACGAGGTTGGCTGGGACCACTCTGCCTGCTAAGCAGACTGGCCAACGCCCTAGTGCCCGCTCTCCATTTTCGGCCCCTTTCGTTCCAGCAGTTGTCTTCGGTGATGCCCAGTCTTCTAAGTACCCTCTCAATGCCGGCCGCATTTCCGTACAGGCCGATGGTGCTCATGTAGCTGGCGTCCCATACTACGGTGCCACTTTCGCCCTGAGCGCGATGCGTCGGACGATAGGTCTTTTCGTTAGGCGTTAAGGGTACAGCAAACCTCCAGAGAGGGTTTTTGGGTTCCGTCATGCGTGCTCGTTTGGCATGCCAGACGTGCGTTGGAAGCCACGTCTTTGTGACTTGGCGCCTCCTAAACTTGGATTTGACGGGGAGAGGTTGATTCAAGGTATTTCTCCGCAGTTTGGGCCTCGGAGCCCTCGTTGTAATGGTGGCTTTCGTAGACTCTTTTACACCACTGTCGACATCCATAGCATCCGCGTCATTCCCCTTCGCTTTCTCTTTCGCCGCCCTTTCTGCCCTCTTTCTCTTCTTCTCCGCGATTAGACCAAGCTTCTTCGCCGTCTCGGCACGTATCCTCCCCCTCGTCGTCCGCGGCTTCCTCCTCCGTGACACAACCAGAGGCGTATTATCTTCCCTACTCTCCTTGATCGCCTTCGCCCTCAATCTCTTCGGCACTCTCTTCGGATTATGACTCGCCGTCCTCCTTCTCATGCCCCGCGGCAGCCTCTGGAACGCGCGGCTGCTACTCGCCTCCTTCGTCCTCCGCATGCTATCCTCCAGCGCGTCGATCTCGAACTGCCGCGCCGCGAGGAACGCCTGCAAGTCGAGCTCTCCACCGTTGCCGAGGGCCTCGTGGGCGGGTTGCGCCGCGATCTGGCGCGCGTCGAGGAACTTGGTGCGCTTGGGAGGGAGGCGTCCATTGCCGGGGCCTTGGCTGCTGCCGTTGGGCTTGCGTTTCGTCGTGCTCTGAGACCCGATTACCGGTTTGGGCGCCATGCTGCGGTCATGTGTGGGAAGACGGAGTGGTGTTCTCGGAGGAAGCCGGGAAATAAATTCCTCAGTGGTACAATGATTGAAGCTACCTCGCGCTTTTCAGATTCACAAGCTCGAGTCTCAAAAAAGTGCAGCTTGGAACCAAATTTTGGGAAAGTTTTGGCGGGGCCACTGTGCATACAGTGTTAGATCAGATACCGAAGCAGATAGCACAGTGTACCAGCATACAATCCATTACTAAGATCACAGTGCCGTAATCCCAAAATCACTGTCCCCATTCAGAGAAGCAACTGCGACCCGTGGACTCGATCTCTCATTCTATCCCAAGAACAGAAAGGCTCAAAACTTGGAATGTGCCAGCTTCCCGCCCACCCAGTGCACACCATCATATCATAATGGCTGGAGGACTTGGGTTCCATCTGTGAGCAGGACACACAGTATGAATTTCTTACAAGATAAGTCACGCAGGGTAAGAGCCTTCCCGAACGAGCCCCGAATGTGTGAGAGTTGGGGAAAAGGGAGGGAGACGTAAATACGGAGTATGTCTCTCGGACGGGCTCTCGCCTCCGGGGCATGAGATTCATCCATCTCATCGCCACCCGGCACATGAGTACTCTCAAGTTATCCCATCTGCCAGAGCCCCAACTCGAGCATACAGACGGACTCCTTCCCTCCCCCTCTACCCTCTCCCCCAAACGGGGCGCAGAGCGGGATGAAATGCACTCCTTCAAGCGCAAGCTCTTTTCGCCAAAGCTAACTCAACTCTCCAACCAGCCTAAGTTTGAGCTGCACCTGAAGGTTCGTCGTATCCCATCGTATTCCATCAGGCTTTCCTTAGCTCCCCCTTTTTTAATCGTTTCTTTTCCCTGAACATCGTAACTAACATTAAAATATAAACTTTCAGATCTATGATCTCAACAATGTGCCGCTGGTGTCGGGATACTCGTTTATAAAATGGCACATCACCAGCTCCATCCACGCGGAGCACCGCGGGCGCACTCAAAAGTGTCTCATCGCGAATCATCGTGTTGATTACAACTACGCAAAAGTCGTTCCGTCGATTCGCATTGGCATTGACCGAAACGCGAGTCTCGGCGAGTGCTTCATCGAGTTTGAAGTACTTCAAGAGTTCCCCGTAGGCGGCGGCGCAAGAGACGAGCGCATCTTGCTTGGCGTCGTGAGGCTGAATCTGAGCGAGTTTGTTGAGGAAAGCGATGCTATCACGACGAGAAAGCGGAGCGCCAGCTTGAGTGTAGCTAGTTTTGCTACTGCCATGGGTGCCCCGGGCAGTATGGCTCCTCCGCCGCTACCGCGAAGCTCGGGCGCCGATGGTGTGGCCGAGGAAGGTATCATGCGGAGGTATCTCATGCAGGAGAGCAAGATCAACAGTACTCTCAAGATTGGGATCCTCATGGTCCAGATCGATGGCGAAAGGAATTATGTGGCTCCGCCTTTGAAGACCGCAGCTGTTTTTGGCGGTATTGCAGGAATTATGGCTGGCGACCAGGCAGAGCAGGATGAGCCAGGGCGTACGTTTCTCTCTGTCTCTCTCTCTCTTTCACTCTCCTCTCTCCTACTCACATACACTACCTCTCGCTGGCTCCTATACTAACCTTGAAAACTAGAAATCGCCAACCTCTCCAAATCCCGCGATGCGGCCGAAGTCCAAGACCTCTACCGCCACGCCCTCACTGCATCCTGGTGCGCCCAACCCGATGAACACCCCGCCGACGCCGTAATCGAAAACCTCTTCTCAGGCGGCGACGGCTGGAACCTCTCCTCCGCCCGTCCTTCAACCACCAAACCCCTCCCGTCCCCCTTCACCGCCACCCAGGGACACACGGATGATGACCTAGAATCCAGCGGCAGCATCTCAGGAGACGAGGGTCAAGGGGGCACCATTCGCCCCTCAGACTTCCGGAACGCCCAACGCCGCTTCGCGCACAGGAACCACGCGCTCTCGTTGACGAGCCAGAGGAGCTCGCTCACGATTAACTCCGTTCGCACGATTCGCCCCGAGAGACGGGGAGGAGTCACCGTGGTGTCGAGGACGACGGTGAAGGAGGACGATGTGAGGAGGTCGAGAAGTGATAGCTTGACGAGCTTGGCACCTACATTGGGGAGCAGTGATCGGGGAATGGATCCTGGCGTGAAGAGGGCGATGGAGATTAGTGAAGCGGAGGCGAGGGATGATCTTGTTGCTTGGAGGTTGGGTGGAATAACAACTATGAGGGCTTAATATTCGGTATTTGGTACATACTTTTCTTCGGCTTATTGGCGTTAATTGTCTGGTGTTGGGAGCCATTTATCGATTCGCTGAACTCTCAATATATGAAGGAATTTGATATTCGCATTCAAAAACAAATCCACCTCAGAACAAAGGATAACATCTATGCATCTCTATACGGCATTGCTTTTCCAAACCGATTTTCCGCTCCAGGGTAAATGAATCATGATTGGATTCCGAGTGCAACATGCTTCTACCTTTCTCTACGTCAGAACCATGCCTTTGTATCTCTAAACAGACGCCCTATTTTTGCCTCACCTCCCTCCCGTTTTTCCCCTTTTCTCTCGTCCAGTGTATGGTCATATGAAAAGTTGTCGTAGATGCAGCTGTAAAAAAAAAAAAGAAAAGCCTGGAAAACTATAAAAGGGAAACCCAAGCGAGGAGAGCTCGCATAGCCTGCTTCTTTTCGTCCAAACCCATCCTTTCTTTTAAGCAGAAGCCTTGATATTACCCCTAACTCCACCCTTCGCACCCACCTCTCTAACCGTCACCGTGGCGCTAAGATCAGCGAGGACGTTTATCGTCACCTCGATCTTGCCGCCCTTCTTAGTGCCCCTGAGCGCGGCCTCGGCAAGGGTAGAGCCGATCTTCCAGATCTTTTCCCTCTGCTCCTCCTCTTCCTCATCGGAATCCTCATCGGAGTCATCATCTTCGTCGTCGGCTTCCTTGGCGGGCTTGGCCTTGGGCTCGGGTTGGGTAACCTTGATGTGGGTGTTGCCCTCGACAACCTTGATGAGGACATCGCCGCCTGCCGCGGGTACGGGGATGGTGATGGTACGGCGGGCGGGGACGGCAGTCTCGGTAGCAATGACAGGAGTGAACACTTCCTCGCCATCGGCAGCGGTGGTAATGACACCAATGGAGTTAGTGATGTGCTTAACGGTGCTGACCGCAGGGTGAGTCGACTGCTCGATATCATCGAACTCGAATTCCTGGATCAGCGAGGCCTGAAGGGCGGCACCCCGGACGGCAAGCTCGGATGGGTTGAGAGCGCTCACGCTCGTCGCGGGAGCGAGGATTGTGGTGGACTCGGGGAAGATAGAAGCGAGGTTGTTGGCGATGCGAGGGGTATGGCCAGTGCCACCAGCCAGGATAACCTCGTCAATATCGAGAACATCTAGACCAGCCTTCTTGACAGCGCCCTCGATAAGGCGGTTGAAACCCTCGAAGACCTTGCGCGCTACCATCTCGTACCGTAACCTGTTGATCGTCGCGGCGAAATCGTAGCCGTCGGCAAGACTCTCCACACTGAAAGAGGCATTGTTGCTCTTGCTGAGGGCCTTCTTGGTAGCCTCGGACTCCAGCCTCAACTTAGCCAAGCTGCGGGCATTTTCCCTAGGGTCGGTGTTGTGCTTCTTGATAAACTCCTTGGCAAAGTGATCCATGAGAGCCTGGTCGAGGTGGACACCGGCGAATTCGTAGTCGTGGACGGCCGCAAGAACGGTGTACATGCCACTCCTGGAGGCGACGACGGTCACATCGGATCGAGTGCCGCCGAGGTCGGCCACCACGATGATCTTATCTTGAACAGTCGCCTCGGGGCGCGCGTCGTAGGCAAGAATCGAGGCGACGGGCTCCGAGATGAGCTGGAGGACCTCGAGCCCAGCGTCGCCGGCAGCCTTGATGAGGACCTCGCGGTGCTTTTCGTTGAAGTTGGTGGGGACGGTGATTACGGCGGAAGTGACGGTCTTGCCAAGGTACTCGGAAGCAGCAGTAACAAGTCGCTTGAGGTATCGGGTAGTAACTTCGGATACGGAAATAGTTGATGGCTCCTCAGAATCCTTGTCCTTTACGGTGAAGGAGACACCGTCCTCGTCCTTAGGGTGGGCAGAAGCATGGCAGTGGGTGGGGTCGATCGACTTGAAGCTATAGTAGGAAATTCAGAATCAGCAAGGGCACGATCACCAGAATTTGCGACAGAAAGCATAGAATGGGCGAGAAATCCATACTCCTGGCCCAAAAAGTCCTTGAAGTAAGCGATCGTGTTGGGCGCATTCCTCACAAGGAAGTTTTTCGCCTGACCGCCATAGTATTCGTCGCCGTCGACATAGGAAAGTACCGTAGGTATTTGGCGGTCTAAAATACTACATGTTAGCGACAACCAACACCTCCATAAGAGAATTGAAGCCGGTACTCACCTCCATCCTCGTTTGCGATAACCTCAGCCTTGTCATCAATAGTGACGGCAATCGAGCTGTTCGAGTTGCCCAAAGAGATACCGATAACGGTGCGAGCATCCGGCTCGACACCGAGCGTAACCGCCGATTCAGACATGTGTAAGTTTTATAATCGACAACGAGAAGAAGATGTAATCTAAAGACTCGACCGTGGTGCGCTCGGAAAGTTGTCTATTACCCAGAGGGGATGGTGGGGGGCCGGTTTATAACAGAAATTCTGTGTCCAATTTTTTTTTTTTCCTGTGAGGGCGACAAATGTCGTTGCTTTGGCGTGCAACGAGGCAATGCTTGGAAAGTGCCCCCCACCACACTGGAACTAGGCTCAGCCCCACCATAAAGTCATGCTTACGTAACCACAGATCCATTGGCGCCGCCTCAGACAATAGTATCTCCCAAAGGCAGTTGACAAGCAAGAGAAAGTTGATGCTTCAAGCATTCGAGGCTTTGCGCAAATCTACGAGTGTTTCGCCATGGCGACCAGGCCAGTATTCGTCCTTCCGGGCGACGACATTGACGCTTCTTTAATACCCACACATCCGAAACAACCCCTTCGGATCGGACCCGGCCTCCGACTTGTTCCCCCAAGCGATCTAGTGCCTACCATCGCAGGGCCACTACTCACCGACAAGAGGAAGAATTCGATATGGGTTGAACGAAGCTCTGGGCGTGTATGTTGGTCCCATTCGCGCTATCTCCATTAGTGAAAGTAGACTGTCTTCTCTAATATTGAAACCTCATTTAGTATCTTCCCGCTGTTGGCGACCTCGTCATCGGCACAGTTACGCGCTCGACCGCAGACTTCTACTACGTCTCCCTCTCCGATTATGCCGCCAACGCCACCCTCCCCCAGTTATCCTTCGAAATGGCAACCAAAAAGACAAAACCGAACCTCAACGCCGGTGCCCTCGTCTACGCCCGCGTCACCCTCGCCAACAAACACATGGATCCCGAGCTCGAGTGTGTGTCGCAGTCGACGGGCAAATCAGATGGCCTAGGCCCCTTGGTCGGAGGCATGGTCTTCAATGTCTCTTTGGGCTTTGCTAGGAGACTACTTATGCCCAAGGCGGTCGAGGAAGGCAAGGTCGTTGTGCTCGACGAGCTAGGCGGCGCTGGCCTCGCTTTCGAAACGGCTGTGGGGAGGAATGGGAAGGTCTGGGTCAATAGCGAGAGTATACCTACGATAATCGCCGTGGGCAATGCTCTCACCGAGACCGACCGGAAGAATCTTACTGTAGACCAGCAAAAAAAGCTCGTGCGCAAGCTCATAAATACAAAATGAACGTTGAAAAGAATGGTGTTAAGTGTTCGGCCTGAAATTTGACCGCACAAACGATGTACAGATGTCAAGCATGAGCGCCCTAAAAATCTCGCCTTCTATTGCTATTGATACCCAGCCTATGCCAAACCGTTTCGTTTATGATGCTAGAAAACTAAATACGACATGAGTGCTCAGCGAGACCTCTCACTGTGAGCCCCAGAAGATACAGAAGACCCACGAACTGCCCCTATGAATTTCGTGCCCCGCGCCAGGTACGCAGAGAAGTGACACAAGATCGCTTGTACTCCCTAGCAACGAGGAAAATGGCTTCAGCCAATTTCCACCATGGTGCCAGATAGGAGAGTGAGAACCCCCGAATAGGGGATTCCCTTTACACGACTATAGGGGCGAAGAAAACTTCCGTCCACGCGGCAAGGCTTGCCAGCGTCGTGGATACGTCAATCAGACGCTTTGGATATAAATGCAACTTAGCGACGGCAGGACAGCGCTCCTTTGGTTGCCACCCAGGTATAAAGAATTGATCATTCCGTTTGCTAAGTCTCGCCCCCGGCTCAGGTACCGGCCATCACCACGTCAACAAACTCGAATTCCTGGTCTGGGAGCGGGTTCTGCCTATGGATGTTCACCATGTGTCTCCGTAGATTATCCTTCCGAGGGAACGATTTGCCGCCTTGCCGTGAATATGAGCAGGTTGGCTCAGGGCAATGGTAGCGTCTCGTCTGCTCATGCTTATCATTGATATGGCGGTCAAGATGGGTTTTCGTGCCGAATCTCTTGCCACATCCAGGTCTTTCGCAGACGTGTGGTCGGTCGTGGTACCTCTTGTGGTGACTATAAGGTGGGTTAGCGAAATAGATAAGGTGGAGAGAGTCACGTTTCCGCAACATACTTCAACTTATGAGGTTGGTCAAACTTCTGGCCACATTTATCACAAACTAGAATTTGGGGGCTTTGTGGCGAGAGCGGGATGCGAGGATTAGGCGAAGAACTTAGTTTCATCTCAGGGGTCGTCATGGGCTTTGGTGACGGGCTTGTGTCAGTTATTCGTGTGTCAGGTGTGTTCAATGTTGATGCCCCCGAAGGAGATGGCGCCGGGAATGGGGTGGAATATGTCGAGTGATCTGTATAGTAGGGGTTCTCGGAGCTGGCGTGTCTTTGGTGAGTATATTGATGCGTTTGGCCATCAACTGGCCGCATATAGTCCGGCGCCGTTATTGGGATATCGGGTTCGGTCTTGATAGTTACGTCTGGTATCCCGTTTGCCACAGTAAACTGAGGCTCAGGATCCTGATTTATCCCAGCCGTGTAGCTTGTGTAGTCTTGGCTATGGGATACATCTTCCAAAATCGGACCGGGTTCTGGTGTCGATTCACTAGATGAGGGAGATGGGGTGCTGATACCGAGCGGGGCTCCATCGGGAATGATCGAGGCCTCAGCAGGAGGAATAGGATCGGCAGAATAAATAGGGTTATGAGAAGGGGCCGCCGTCAGGTTCATGAGCTCAGCGTTCGTCAGCCATGACTGTTCTGCCGCGGTCATCGCTCCCATGACTTGCATGGGATTCACTGTGCCCGGAGGGGCGTGTCCAGGAAGTGCAAGTGGGGGTGAAGCTGGTGCCGGGAATTCTATACGGCTAAGATCAACCGCACGGGATGCTTGCTCCTCGGGGGAACGGGACAGCTCATTTGGCGGTGGTTCCAGCTCCGTCGGTGACTCGGAGAGAGCATGAGCTGCAATCGCAGAATCAGGGAATGGAGAGGTGGGTCCAACAACCGTTGAAGGAGAGCTGCTACTGCCCCGAGGGCCAGTGACTTTTCTAAACAATGACCCAAGCAGCGTACTCGCACTCATCCGTGTTGGTGACCGTCCTCCTAGGGACGGATGGGAAATTTGAGAATCCCATGTGGGAGAAGCGCTGAGACCAAAGGCCTCGGAGGGAATATCAGTGTTATAGTAGCTTCCGCTATAACCTCTGCTCTCGCACGAAGCAACCATTCTTGCCATTTCGACATCTATCGGTGATGGCATCGGGCCAGTCGAAGATGGAGATTCGGCTGGCATATTGACGGGAGCTGACGTCGCAGCTGGTGGCAAAGGGGCTCTCGCGGTTGAGGCATCGGTGCCGTCAGATGAGGCAAGAGTGAGGTCCTTGGTCGACCGACGGCTAGCAAGCCTGTTATCCATCCGCTGCACGTAAGAATCCGTCGACATTCGACGGTCAGCTGGCGCGGCAGGTGCTTCAACCATCGCCGGTGCAGCGAAAGCCGCAGGGCCTTCGCCGGGGAGGTCGTCTGGGCCTGCATGTCGTCTTCGTCGTCGATTCGTAAATCGAGCGACAACAGGCCAGAGACATAGTAATATAAGAAGGGAGCCTATGATTGTGCCGACTGATACTCCAGCTTTTGCACCAGCGGACAAGCCCCTAGGCTCGAGAGATGAACGGGGAGCGATTGGGGCCATCGTGGATGGTTATCGTCGAGGTCGGGTTATGGAGAGAGGTAATGGCGTTCACGAGAAGTCTTCTGAAGCCAGATTCGAATTGAGACTGGCACTAGAAGCCGAGCCGCGATGGTTAAGGGCGAGGCTGAACGTGGAGCCGCCCTCAGTAGCGTGGCACAGCTCCGTCCCCAAAAGGGACTTATGCGAGGGAAAACCGTGGAGAGCGGGATAGGGCGACGGCGCTGCACTGGGGTCTAATCGATGAGAGAGTCGGTGGGTAAGGTTCTTGAAACAATAGTGACAATTCTACTTGAATTGTCGAATTGCCGTCATTGTTGCAGGCGGCAACAACGAGATGGAGAGGACATCATTGCAAAAAAAGTCTCGTTGGTTGGTGAAGGTTCGCTAAGTTGGCGGTCGTGGGTGAGGCGGAGTCAGCCGCCTTCAGCAGATGGATCCCAGGTTGTTCAGGGTGTTTTAATTAGCGAGCCAGGGCTACTCGAACCCTTCAGCCTCAGTACAAAGGTAACAGTCTTGGACAGACAGGGCAAGACTCAGGCGGCGTGTGGAGTGTGCAAGCCACGGTGAGAGTCCGCCAGGTCTTGGCTGTTCCTGACATCAGTCGTCCAGAGGAGGAAGCACGGATTTGGCTGTGGCGGGTGAAGCTGGGCGCCGGCGGCCTCCAACCCAACCTCGCGCCCTGGATTTGTTAGAGTAGTACTTTGATAAGCACACAGAAATATAGTGCTATTATAGTTGCTCTAAGAGTAGTATCTTAGCGCACTATTGATTTCTCGGTCAAGATCATTGCAAGGGTCAGAGAGCACAGACATGACCCCAATCTCCAACCCACCAATGTTTCACTTAAGACCTGCCACCGAGAAACAATTCTCTGCATAGTACGAAGTATAATTGCTGTTGATACCGGCATGAAGAACTGAAGAACGCGGAAGATTAATGTACTACATCATTGACCATTGATCGACGACAGCTACGTAAGTGCTACCATCAAATGGCGATACCTCCTTCCTGCTCATTCCTCGGTTAGTTTCTTCGCTGAGTTTCTGTTCAAGGTTCAAGAAAGGGCCTTGTTATGGTTTGATTCTTGTGCGTTTCCTAGAATTATTCGAAACTAGAATAAAGCGCAATGGCTATCCTAGCTTCCAATGAGGGAGAAGGTACCTTAACGTAGCCCGCATCCGCAAAATGGAAATCGTGACCAAATCATCGACCAGATCCCCTGTGATAGTCTCGATCCCAACCGTGACGATACGAACGGGCCTGGGAATAATGTCAACGTAAAAGAGAGAAAGAGCCCAGACTGGTCTACAAATCCGTCTGTTGTTTGGACACTAGCTCCCTGTCAGCTTGCTGTCCTGGCGAGCATGACCCGGCTCTTCTCTTCACCACGGAGATGTCAGCAAGATACTACCAAACCACACAGAAGTCAGTCCATCTCGCATCTATTGATGTTTCAGACACGAGACCAGTGATCTCGAAGTCCCGGGAAACCTTGGAGGCTCGGCTGACAAGTGGATGAGAGTGTACCAAGGATACAGATCTCCCCCAGGGACGTCGCTGTTTCCCCATCTCAGACAACGTATGCTGGCAGCCGTCCAATGTGATCTGGAGGCCGTCCTCTCTCTCTCTCTCCAACCAAAGTCCATCGAAGTGGGAGCAAGTCCCATATATCTAGGCCAAGGCTTGCTGATCTCGCTCTTCGAGTTGCTACTAGGCCGTGACTCTTTACGCCTTCTACTCTGCATCCATCACAGAGTTTTAGGACACTTGTAACTATTCGCAACCTCTCTCCGTCGAGGACAAACAGTCGAGCGCTAGCCTAGGACTCTTTTATAATAATTCAATGAATGCTTCAATGCCCAGTTTTGGGAGGTTTTTTACTGCTCTCTTTGGCTCTTTCATCCGGATGTCAGGGAGGCAGGTGCGATGGTAACAATAAGGAGCAGGTAACTTCTAATCAGGGCAGCTCCCAAGTTCCTTCCATCATTGATCCATCAATGATTCTTCTCCTATTCACTACAACTGAATCAATCAACCGGATCAATTGAGGCATCTCGTCAATAGCTGATGATAGACTGAATAGGGAACTTTCTTGCCTCTGAAAAAAAGAGTCTGTTCCAGCTCACTTCTCAGCTCCCTCCTCCACTCTTCAACTCCTTCCATGATTCACACCACCCACTTCAAATTCAGCTTCACTCAACACTACAGCATATTAAACATCACCTACCTCCAGTGATTATTTTCTAGCACCGACCAAGCTTCTGGTTCCCGGCAGTATTCATTCTCTTGCATCTCTCAAAGATCTGAAAAACTCAAACCTTCTCCCATCCTCATTTTCTCACCAAGTCATCCATCAACCTCTCCTGATCAAGAGACAGCATCGCCATCAACATTAAGATCACCCCTATATCAATCCCTTTTATCATCTATCGCCTACTGGTAAGTCTCAGAGGTCTTTTCCCGATTGCTTCTCCTCTCCTGTTGTTGCTAACTGTCATATCTAGGCAAAAGCTCCTTTATCAGGACCCAATTGATATTTATCCCCCTAGTTTCAAGTTCAAACTCAGTAAGTTGTGTCTTTGCTTCCATTGATCCCTCCCAGACCCAGTCCATATCTCTGTCTGGGTCGACATACATATATCCCCTCCCTCTCCTGGCACCTCCTCATGGCACTCCCACATAGGTGGCATATAGGTATATAGCCTGGTTATATGCTGTATTTGATGCTTACCAGTTACGCGTATAGGAATGGCCAGCACGGAAACGGCAGAGATGATTCCGGATTCTGCAGTGGAGCAGATGACGGCGACGATGGAGAAAGTGAGTATTACTCGATCTCAGTTCCCAGACCTGATGTCTCTCCTGCAATCGAGACCTCACAGATTATCACAAACAGTGTGGCTAATGTATTTCCAGCTCTCCTTCGTCAATGTCCACGAGGGCAAGCCCATTCAGGAGCCCATCGACACCCTCTCTGTTGAAGAGTTCCGGGTGCGCCACGGAGATGGTGCCACGATCGAGATGAGGAACGAGCTCATCACAATCAAGGGTTATAACGAGTCCCGGCGTCTGCTGACTGCCTGGGTCGTTTGTCCTCTCGTGGTCTCGGGCCCGTTTCGCGCGGCGCGCGAGGAGTGGTTGGTCTTTGTCCGGCCGCCTAGTGGGGGAGACGCCAGGTTCCCGAAGGTTGGGGACCGGTGTGCTCTGGCCATCGACGAGACGCTTGACCTCGGGGACAAGCGCGTTGGTTCTGGCTTTGTGCCGGCCGAGCGGGTCGACAATCCGATGGAAGGCATTGCACCGACTGCGTACTCGGGGTACGCAGCGTTCAAGGTCTTCCCGACGATTGGGGAGGGTTCAAACGCCAAAGCTCCGGAGGTCCTGAAGGCATGTTCCATTGCTGAGAGGCTCTCCAAGCTGACGCCGGAGTTCCTGAACGACCTCAACTCGGTGAAGGTGGTACTCCGATTGGAGCTAAACCTGACCAGCTACCTCGCCGAAATGTCAGCCCTTCATCAGCTGACAGGGGACAAGCGGGAAGGTGCTGACAGAGAGCTGTCGCCCAACAGCATCGAAGCTTTCAAGTGGATGCTAGATTTCACACAAAAGCCCGAGACTGTGGTGAACCTCTTTTCGATCCTCCCGCACATGAAACGCCCATCGACTTCTGGCGTCCCTACGAAGCTTGTCAAGATGTTCAACGGTTTGAACCCGGATGCCCGTGCTGCCTACGAAGGTCTCTCGAGTATACCGGCTAGGCTTCACATGGTGGCTGGTTGCCCTGGCGCGGGAAAAACACACTGGAATCTTCTCGTCGCTGCCATTGCCCTCTCGCAGCCTTTCCGAGACACGATGAGCAATAGAGATACTCGCCGCCGACGGGCCAAGATCCTATACCTCATTGATGTCAACAAGCCGGTTGATGACTCGGCGGACCGGATGCACAATCTGTGCAACGAGGTTGGGCTCAAACGGTTAATCATCAGAATGCATGGTTGGCCGTACGAAATGCGCCAGAGTACCTTCATCAATGGCGACTCGGGTGATTCGCTCAAGATAGCCCTCGATGAGGTTGATTCAGCCCAGGCTCGTGGTCCTGACTTCAGTCGGCGATTTGCCACAATGGCCCAAGTTTACCAGGAGAAGGGTGCGTTGCCTGGCGTGGATCCGAAGAAAGCGCCCACACTAGACGAGGCCGCCTGGGATCACTTCTACAAGCACAAGAACGAGAAGTACCCTGAGCTGGCTGTGTCTGTCGAAAAACTTTTGGAGGAAGGCGTCCAGTCGCCGAGAGAGGCGCTATCCCTCCGGCGTTGTGTTTACAAACTGTACTCCGACGTGCTCAAGACCGCTGACTTCGTCGCAACCACCCCTGTCGCGGCCTACGGAAACTTCCCCAAAATGTACCATCCCGACGTCGTCTTTCTCGACGAAGCTCCTCACGCGAGAGAACTGACGAGCCTAATCCCCATCGCGTTCTTCTCTCCCAAGGCGTGGATCTATACAGGGGACTTTCGGCAGACTCGCCCTTTCGTCGCCGGTCTCGCGAACAACGCCCGCGAAGATAGCGAGCTGATCAGAAATCCGTTTTTCAAGCAGTTGACCATCAGCACCATGGAACGTGCCGATCGGGTGGGTGCGCTACAAAATCATCTCTACATCAATCACCGCGCCTACGGTGGCCTTGAGGTCTTGCCCTCTGAGCTGTTCTACGCTGGCCGGATGCGCACAGGGATCCCAGCCGATGAACAGTACCCCAAATCCCTCCAACATCTGCGAGATTTCCTCGAAGGGTTCGCAGGTGACACGCAGCAAGGCTAGGAGCCTCGCATGCTCGTTCACCTGATCGGATCCTTCGAAAGTTCGCGCTCCAACAGCTTCTACAACGAGCTGCACCAGAACTGGGCAATGAAACGGGTTAAGGAACTCCTCGCCGACACTGAATTCCGACGAATTAACAAGCCTGACGAGCCTGGTACAATCATGATAATCGCCCCTTACCGCACCGCCATAAACAACTATCGCTCGCTCGTCCGCGATTTAGGTGAATCGGCCAAGGGAAGGGTAGATGTGCGGACGGTGGACACTGCGCAGGGCAATGAGGCGGACGTCGTCATTCTGGACCTTGTTCGGACAAGGACGCCCGGCTTCATGGATGATCCACACAGGTTGAACGTCGCGATCACCAGGGCCCGGCAAGCGGAGATTATCTTGATGCACCCGCATATGACCAAGAGGAAGGTGGGGCCAGAGCTAGAGAACACAAAATATCTGTTGAAGATGTGGGAAGAATGTGATCGCCGGGGCCGCCTCATACGCATCAAGCCTTGAAGAGTCAGTGGATGGCGGGGTGTGGAAAAAGAGGACTTCTGGACAAAGGTTTGCTTGGACTTTTTTGATTCGCCTCATCAATTTTAACCTCGCTCTGAACTCCCAACGGCCTGAGATCCTCAAAACAGTCTTGATAACGGCGCCAAGGAGGAGGGAGTGAGACCTGCGGTCCACTGGAGGTGTGAGTGGTGATCGATACCGGCTTTCTAAGAATCGAGGATAAGAAAACATCAACAGCGACTAGCAAACCATCCTCACGATTTACTCCATTAGAGGCGGCAAAATGCCACCACGTTTACGAACAGATCGTTCGGTTACCCGGGGTTAGTTTGCGGAGAGAGAAAATTGCAGGGGTTGAAAGGAGAGGGGAGATGATTAGTTGATAGGTGGTTTCGTTCTTGTTCTATGGACCTCGTTGAAAGGAGAGAGAAGATGAAAGAGTTGATTAGATGGTTTCATTCTTGCTCTACGGACCTCATCTTGGCTTGATTTTGTGACATGCCTCTACAGATTGTTCCTCCACAAAGAAGGGTGGTAGATTAGTAGCCCAATAATGATGAGAGAATGGAATGGAATCACGAGGTTTGAACGCATCCCCAGATTCAGTCTCGTTAGTGTCTGTAGGTCAGGTCTTGGCTGTTCTTGGCCCTGGGGAATGACATGTCACCGTCGTAGTCTCGGTGGTCGCACTGTCATGCCAGGCAATCTCAATCCCCTCACCCCCAAAGTCTGGCGATACGTGTACTGAGGAGGAGGGAGTGTGATAGGATGTACAGCGTACTCTGTACGAAGTAGTGCCGCTCCCTTTCCGCCGGGACCCTGAGACGGACCGCAGGAGTGAGCCCGGATTCGAGAGAGAGCGAACGGAATCTATGAGGACTCCGGTGAAGAGCTGGAGAGCCTCGGGCGAGGCTTGAATCTCTGCGGATTTCAAGTGCCCCTATCTCTTCTATTTCCTTTCCACACCCCTCTTGTTTTAAATTCCTGCGGAATTTCGTCGAGGGGCAGCACCTTTGCAAAACTGGGAATGAACCGATGTAAGTAGGACGGGACTACGGGCTAGTCGAGTAGCCAGCTGGGTGTTTGCCGCGGTGACACGGCGTCGGTAGTTTTTTTTCTTTTTATTCCCGCACGAGCACTTTCCTGGGGCAGGAAGGGGTGTGAGTTGGTTTATCTGCAGACCTGCTGCTGTTACATACATCACACACAACAAGGTAGCTTCGATTTGATGTTCACGACTACACTAGTTCGACTTTAATTCTCGTCGTACGATTTCATCTGGGGTATGTCCCACGGTCAGCTTAGTTGCATCCTTGTATCTTGTTTCGGAGAAAGGGACTCGGATTTTGAGCGAGAGGGGGGGTGTGTGCGTTCTTTTCCAGAGAGAGAACCCGGGAGGGGGAGGGGGACATCTTGGGTCGGATTTTGGTGATGAAGGTCGCAGATCGCGGAAGATAAACGGCGGAAGAGGGAAATAGAGAAAGGCCGAGATTTCTGTGTGGATATAAGTGGTAAGAACCTAGAACGGGTTCGAGAACACCGAAAAAAAACGCTGCAAAAACTCGGCCGGGAAGTGTGGGCTTCCCGAATCCCGACCTTGGGCAAGGCAATCTCCGTGCACCGTTCGCGGACCTCGAAATTGTGGCCCCCATGTTGGGACATGTTGGTAGAGCCCCAGTTTATTCTTCGCACACCAAGTTGGTAACAATACTTCGTACAATGAGTTATCAATGTAATGATGTTCCTTTCAAGGGTCCAGGTCCACGGGGGCTAAGAAATGTGAGTTTCCTTCTGCCGGAGACCAATCAGTAGAGAGTCCGAGATGGAGTCGGGACGGGATTGGGAAGGGCGAAGAAAAGGTGGAAAAGTGGAAAAGTGGAAAACATTCGGTGGCTTCGAAGATGTTCCATTGACGTCAACGGGTAGCTTTTTTCAACAAAAGAACCTTTTCTGATTCCTCGTCTTCGTGTCGCGTTGCCCTACCGTTAGCGGGTCAAGGTCTAGGTATGGGTATGGGTATGGGTATGGGTTATGGGTCGTCGGCAAAGAATAAGAATTGATGCCAAGGGTTTTAAACCACCGAACTGAGTGGACTTCGGATTCAAAGATGAATCCTAAGAAAAATAACGAATAGGAATAACTACGAGTATGGAGCAATATGGTAAGTATCGTACATAGCACGGACACATCAAATTGATCGTCCGAAGCAACAGCGGCGTTGGAAATGCGAAGTATTTGCGTACCGTCGGTGAATGTAAACCCCGATGTCCGCTGCTGAATCTTATGACCGTGACTGCAGCTTATCTCCGTGTCTCTGTTTCCGTCTTTTCGTTTTCAACGTTCTTCGTACTGATACAAGTACATCGTGTGCCGTATCCGAGTGCGAAAGGGGGGGGGGTGGATGGAAAAAGGGCTTCTATCAATCTTCTAGCATCCCCAGCAAGCATATTTTGCTCTTAGTTTACTTCGTAACCATGACTATGACTATTTTATGCCAGTGTGGCATCAGGATCGCAACTTAAAGCGTGAATCGGGAAAGATTAGTATACATCAATAACACTGAACAGCCCAACCAGCCATCAACATCATCGTGGCGGGGGGGAAGAGCATTTGAACCTTTCCCAAATCTGCAAAAAAGGGCGCAACACGCTGCAGCCAGTCAGCCCAAGAGAAAGCTCAATGTACTCATGTCCTGATGTAAGACGCACCAAAATACTTGTCACCCTTGCACGGGGGGTGGGAGGTTGTCTAAACTTGGCGCGAGGGCAGATTAATGTTCCCGTTTCCCTTCCCACCGGGTCAACCACGAACAAAGTTTACGCAAACCTTACGCCTCGGGACGACGCCAGGAGTGGGCTATGTCTCCATTTTGCGAATGCGAAACCGGAAAACGAGAGCAAAGATGAGACGACGATTTGATAAAAATACGTCGAATGCGAGAGAAGTGGGGGAGGCGTAGGGCGAGGCACAGAAAAAGGGCAGAATCCATCTCACCAAGCTTTTTAGGCAACCGAATTCTCGTGCCGCTGGTTGGAACCGGGGGGGGGGTCGAATAATATTAAGCTTGGCTCAGCCGATGCTGGGCGGACAAGGGATTTAACAGCCTGGCTGGTGTTGTGTGTTTAGGTGTACGCACTTTGGCGCTTTGGGAATGCGAGAAATACGCGTATCTTGTTTAATGCGAGCCAAGACGTGTAAAGAGGACACAGGGTCACTTCCAGTCTTCCAGACGTTGCAAGGAGGAAGTCCGAAGTACGAAGTACGAAGTACACATCAATTGGCTTCTGAATGTCAGGATGGTTCATCGAACAACGTCGAGCAACTAACAGATACTTCATGAAACGAAAATAAGGAGAGGGAAATAAAAACGGGAAAAGAAAAATCGAATTTGAATCATAGCTCCATTCACATGCGAAACCCCCAAAAACAAAAATTCTTCCAGAAACCCCCCTTCTTTTTTTTTTTTTCTTTTTTTTATTCTCGGCTTCTCGAACAAAAGACCTTGACGGACACGGAGTCTTCATAAGGCCGAGGAAATGCCCCGCCTGGCACCGAAGCGGGGACGGAGAAGCCCCATCTGCGAGCGCGCAGGGGAACGGTCCACCAGAGACGAGCAGGGGAGCAGGGGAGCAGGGGAGTAGGGGAGCAGGGGAGTAGGTGGGCAGGGATCAATGGATTGAACATAATGCCTGTGCTCTATCCACCGCCTTATCAGGGGGCGAGGGAGAAGGGGGATGAGGGGCATGGGAGGGGGGGCGTGTCTTTAGCTTCGGCCGATCAGTTCTTCACCACAAGGCACTAGGGTAGGTAGAGCTGTTTTGAGGTCATGACGAGGAACACATCAATGATCAAAGTATCAACAGATTGATGCCATCTGCTTCGATTGTGATGTCCATCCAACGAAGAACCTATTAATCCCGATACTACCTATTGACCCCTCCCCCTTTGTTCTCGTGGTCCGTTCAACGTAGCTCTTCTTGCCATGTTTCAATTGACACGTACTTCATACTTGCGGACCCTATATTTCGTCACAGCCTCCTCCTTTCGAGGGGGGTCCGCAAATTGGCGGCAGGGACTGACTGCCAAGATCGCATTTGGGAAGGTAGCCGTCGAATAGTTTATTTAGCCATACCTGACGTCGTCACCAGGTGGCTTGGTTCTTGGTGCAATCCATCAAGTCAAATCCGACATCGTCAAAGGCCTCCGAGTGTCATATCATACGCGGCGGTACGAAAGCTCGCTCTCCAACCGAGAAAGACAACGTTGAAGCTTGTCCTCAAATCACCGAGGATCTTCTTAGCTGGACTAGAAGCTGTAGGGAGATCCAATCTCCATCCTCCATCTCCATCTCCACTTTCTCACCTATCTACCTCGACCATAGCCGCGGCTCATTCCAACATCGTGTAAACGAGGCAAGTCCAGGCCCCCTTCCCAACGACCTAGGGGTTGTTCTGTAGTTAGCTCAAAGAAGGAAACGAATCAAGAAAAGAATAATTAAACAACAACCCAAAAAAATGCCTCTGTCCCTGACCAGGTCCACACCTCCGCGGACTCGGCATCGACAGCTTTCTCCGCCCATTCTCATGTAGTGTTAGTGTTATTGTAGTGTAGTGCAGTGTACTATATGTACGCAAAAATGGTCCCGTGTGCGCATGCATTGACCTATCCCAGCTCAACACTACTCGGGAAAAACGTACGGCTTCGAATTGTAACACCGCCAAAAATGCGACATCGCTCGTCTCTTCTTCAACGCCTTTGGTTGTTGCTAAGTTAGCTCCCGTTTCGACCCATCTTTTTTCCCTTGTTACCTCCCTGTCTCCATGGAACGGAGATATCTAGGAGATTGAACAAGGGGAAAGAATGGAAACAAGACAAAAAAGAACTCAAACCCCCCCGTTGATCGCATCACGGAAATGTCTCGGCGTGCAGTTTCCAAGCTTCGCTGTCCTGTCATAGTAGTGTCAATCGATCTAAGTGGGGACTCCCGATAAGACTCGCTGCTTCCACAGAGCAAACAGCAGGAAGAGACAAAAAAAAAAATAAAAAAATCAACGACTAGTGTAGTGTAGCTTGGGTTGACATCAGTGAGCTCCACTTATCACCATCAGGAAAGAATCTGATCTCAAAAGGGAAAAAAGTTTTAGGAAACACACACATGCCATCCTGGCTAAGACACTTGTAGTAAAGACACTTGTAGATCGTAGATTGTGGACGAGTTTTGCAGAGCGTAAATGATTCGCCATCGCTGATATGCTTGCTTTGATATTGAGAGTATCGACGAAAAAAATCAGAGTGTGGAGGGTGTTGTAGAGAAATCGTGACCAGGCAAAAGCCAAAAATAAGAACAGAAAAATAGACACCGATAACTCCACCCATTCTTTCCCATCCAGCACGGTTCCCTGAAGTTCCACCCTCCAAAAGAGATCCAGAAAGCCTCCATAATATACACTGGTAGGTTGTTCTTTCATTCGTCATTAAATCAAGACTCGACTCCTTTCCGCCAACCCGTTTGTTCTATCCCATTTGTGATTGATGATCCGTTGGCCGTGGCCAAAATAATTCCAGGTCCGACTCCGATAGTGTAGGAGTGTTAAAGTCCGGACGCCCCCCCGCTCTCCATTGCAAAACCATTGCAAAAGAGCGAGGATTAGGTGAGAAAGAATAGCTGTAGTAAAAGTTGGTTGTAAATGCTTCCAAGAGAAATCCACCGTTTTTATTCCTTTTTTATTTGGTTTTCTTTTTTATGAGCGATGCTGTCGGTCGATGCCTTCGATTAAAGTCGCATTTGTTGGCCGTCATCCTCATCGAAACCGGAATACATCATCGGATCCCCCACACCCAACATCACTTCCGGATTAGGACAGGAAACAACATGGGGTCGAAGCCTCCCGAATTCGGATTCAAGCAACCCTTGGGTAAGCATTTGGGCATTGGACAACGCCGCCGGGTGGGAAAGGAAATCGGGCATCATCGACATGGCTGCTGATGAATCCCACGCTGCTGCAAAGTCCGCCATTGTTGGCGCATCGGGGAATAGGACACCAGCCCCCGCAGATTGATCTGGGACTGGTTCGAAGTCGTTGTACGGGGGAAGGCTCTGGGGCGAGAGGAAGACTTGTCCGGTGGTCGTCGTGCTCGGCGTGGGTCGATGGTCGTCTTCGAGATCGGAGTGCTCATGTTCTGATGCGGAGCTGATATCTGTTCGACTACTCGTCGGCGTAATGTTTCCTGTTTGTGTCGTCGTAGAAGGATGCACTTGTCGCTCCTTTTGTTGGGCTTCTAATTGCCTAACAAGCTCTTTGAGATCCCTCTCATCCTCGGGAAATACTGAGTGTACGGGGAGGTCGATATCGCTGTTGGGGCGGATGCAGCCGAGCTTAGAGGCAATATTGTGGACGACGGGAAGTCCGCGGTCGTTGAGCTCGGGGTCTCCAAGTTCCCAGCTCTCTCCGTTGCGAACCATGCCGTAGAGCTTGTGAATGGTAGCTATTAATGCGAATTGCGTGCTCTCAAGGACCTCGGCGTATCTAAAAAAGGGAAAAAAGAAAAGGCGTGAGAAAAGATGTGAACTAGGTGGGAAAGGGAACGACTCGAATTGGCGGGAAGGAAGCATACCCTCGGGGAAGCTGTTTATATTCGACCTTCTTGCGCACACCCGCAGTACATATAAGACCGTCGTCCTTACACCTCTTGCAGGGGAACTCGCCATCACACTAGATAGCAATGTGAGCTAGCCAATTCCTCCTGTAGAATACCCAATGCCTTGTGCTTACCTTGGTCTTCTTCATTCTACACCTCTCGCATGCCTTCCATACTCGTTTATGCCTGCCATCGGAGGCGGCGGGGGAGTGGGCTTCTAGGTGACTTGTCGCCGCGCTGATGACACCGTGGGATCCTACACGCTTCGAGGTGCGGCCGGATGATCTTGATGATTTGGACAGGGACTTTCTCGCGGGCTTATGAGTGGCATCCTCCTGCGGAGGAGAGGGAAGATTAAGTTGACCCATTGTTGTGTTCTCTATATTGGTTCACGGAGGAGGGGAGAATATAAGGCGAAGAGGAAAGAAAATTGAGAGAAGAGAAGGAGAGAAGAAGAGGATTCTGTCTAACTATGAATGTACATGTAAAGTGAAGCTGTTGGAAGCCTAAGCAGCAGTCACGACCAGAGAAATCTAGACAGGTTCGAACAGGTGTAAGTGGGAAGCAGATGAAGTTCGAACGTGGGATGAAAGGGAGTATATAAAAATAACCTTGCACGCCGCGGGATTCAGGCACCGGGATTGATAAATATATAGATGAGCTCAAGAGCAACGAGGGACTAGCAATGTGTGTCTGATATGACCGCACCGAGTGGAGCCGGAAGGGGGAACATTGGGAACTTGGGAAAAGCACGAAGGAGGGGTGGTGTGAGTGTATCCTACAGGGCGTGTGATTCTTTGGTACTGTGGGGACGGGAGTGGGATTGTCATGGCGAGGAATTGCGCTAGGGGAGAAAGGCGCAACTCCGACTCCGATTAATAATGTTTCGGCGGGCTTACTCGATGGCTCACGATGATGACATGAGTACTTCGTACTTCCTAATAATGAAGGCCAAGTCTCGACCGTCCCGCTGAGAGGATGGTCAAGCGCGTTTGCACCTATCCTGAGAGCGCTTTGCTTTGGGGGGCTTTGTACTAGTACCCACTTTCTGCAGGCCTGGTTATGCCCTGGGCAGGCTCCTACTCTTTGTTAATTCCGTATATCCCTCGCGCTCACTGAACGCTCCTCTGCCCGGTTTGTTAATTCCCGTCCCCGTTTCGTGATCCGCGTACAAGCTTCGCACACCGAAGTGCTCATGGGACGAGGCACGTCTCATCGAATGTTTGCATTCTGCGGGGAAGACGCCATCGTATCGGTAGGAGCTCTGTCCCGGATAATGGACCTCACATGGGGTCCCCCCCTTAAAACCAATGGCGATGGGCCAAGGGTCAAGCCAAGCCACTATCCAGAGAAACCCCCCAGTTCTTCTCCGCGCTGGGAGATGAACGGGACTCGCGTCCTTTTTGCGATTCCCGAAGAGGGCTTGGTCTTGCTTCGAGGATTTGTCACGATCGATTTAGGGAAAGAATATTTGTAAATCGGTGTACATGTTCGGGGTCTAGAGAAGAGGCTGGAGTTTGAGGGTATCGCCGTAACGGCGAAGTGTGGGCAGCTGGCCTATCCCCAGGTAGGGCGGTGGACGGCGTTAACTAGAGAAGGCCGATTTTTTTTTGAGAAGGTTGTTTGCGTAGTGGTGGCCGCAGCAACAGTCCCGGTGATTTGACGTTATGGAGGGGGGGTCAGCCATGCTCGCATTCTCGCTTTCTCGAATATCCTCATCCCATCCTGGCGGCTCGGCATCCGAGAAAAGCGAAGGTACCTACCCACCTCAATTGAGGTCCTCAATTAACATGACATGGGGGCGCTCAGGCGCAAAGTTGTGATCATCTCCCATCACCAACACCGTCAGCTACCTGCATAGGGAGGTATTCCAGCGTACTTCTAGCGCAGTAAGACTGCCCGAGTACTCTATAATACAACGGCGTGTAATACCCAACCATGCATTCACAGCGGTACAATTCGAATCCTGGGGACAGGTAGCAATAACCGGTTCAGGAAATGCCATACGAAGTACTGTACACAGGATGCAGAATGATCTCTTAGGGCTTAGAAAGAAAATCGCTTGGCGGGTGGTTCCGGGTTCGTGGGGAGGGGGTGGGATGGATCCGAGAGCCGTGGGAAGGCAGCGGACCTTGCTGTACCGTTTCTAACACACTTGAGTTGCTACACTATAATCCTCGCATATTGCTGCCACCTTGATGTCGATGGAGGGTAGTTGATGACTCCTCTCCGAGACGGGGTTAAGCCGTCAAACTGGCACATGGGGGGATTAGCCTTGTTGCCGGTTTATGTCCGAAAAGAGTCAGCATCAAGAATCAAGAAGGCGTCCACGTGCAGGATGAATTTGGAAAAGTCTTCGAAAATTGTTCTGTTTGACTTTTTCGATGATAAGCTCGTGGTGGGGTACCTCCATTGTCCTCAGACAACATTAGGAACATACCCACTCGGACAATATCAGTAACCCAGACGCCCCTTAACAAGATCAAAATGGCTGTTGTCCAGCAGTTTGCAGAAGTGGTGGGTAGCAACATAACCCCCCAGAGATGATGCCTTTCTGCCTTTCCGCAGGTCAGCCGCTCGTATGTTTGATAATGCAGTAGACTGATACTTCGCAAGTGGTGGAGTGGCATACTCCTGACCAAGTCTAAGTACGACGTATATACGCCCGCGCGATTGGGGATTCACGCAGAAGCACGATGAATGATCATGCTTTTGCTTCGGTCATTACAGAAAAGTCACTAATGGTAAGTACCGATACGGTGGGTGGCTATATGAAGTTGGCGTGCGAGGTGTACTAAACTACAATGCTACATCTACCTGATGCTTTGCGGTCAAGCTTCAAGGCGGTCGTGAGCGGCATCAGAAATTCGGTAAGTGGATCCATGGCTATAGCTGGTTTTAGCTTGACCTCTTCTGGCAATCGATGGAAAGTCTGCAGCAAATCTTCTGCAAGGGTACAAGGCCCATCGGGGAATGGGGCTCAATATGACCCCGATGGACCGCCGAGAGGCGGATCTGCGAAAAGCTAAGGGCTTTTCGTTCTTCAAGACGGCAAAAACTGAGCGAGGGTAGTCCACACTACGAGAGCAGAAGCAAAAAAGGGGTGGGTTATTATGATCCAGGGTTTTGGGTGCCCAAAAAAAGAATCATATGTGCAGAGCCTATTGGGCATCTTGGAGATTACATTGACGAGCACAAGCTCATGGCTTACGTGTGTTTTTGGTTCCGGGCCGACGTGGATGGCAAAAGGACCACAGGGGAGCGTGTAAATGAGGCTGCCAGAGCGGCTTTGTCGTACGAATTAGGTATTTTGCAAGGGTTGCTTTTCAAGATTCTTGGATTCCACATCATGTTCGCACGAACATCAAATGAGGGCTTTGGGATATGAGTAGGGTGTGGGTAGGGTATGGTATCACAATGTGAGTGTATCGATACGTTTGAGCATGAGGGTACACTCCAGGGACCAGGACTGGAACCAGCTTGGTGGGCCTGGTGGTGCGGAGGAAGCCGGAAAATGGGGCCCGCGTCTGGGTGGCAGCGAATGTAATGCGAGACGGGATTCGTGTTAGACTAAATCCCGACTCAATTCCACCCACCATTGGATGACACTCTGGTGGATCGTGATGGAGGGAAGGGTCCACAACTTCATGGTATGGATCATCGATCGCTGCTGTGTGTCATCAATCAATCAGTCGTTACAATTTACAATTCTAGAATTCAAGTGTACTCCGCAGTCCGTAGTCTGGTGTGTATTGGATGGGGACCGCTCTTGCTCGGGAAGGACAATTGAGCGACCCTGATACGCAAAACTGCGTCAATGATGGAATTGCTCCCCGCTACCATGCATGGGGACCATGGGTTATTCTTCGGAGACATTCCTGCAACCCGAGCGGCTTCTCGAGCAGGCACATGTCTCCGAAGCCGTCAAATGACCCTGATGGAACTCGCGCCCTTCCTCCATTGACGTAGTCGTTAATATTGCTCGGGGATGAGAGCGGCGACACAATCATCAGCGATAAACTTAACACCCTCACCCCCCCCTCTTCCTTAAACGGCTTTGCTGCAATTGAAACATGGATCAATGATGGAAGAGTCGCCGTTACAATGCACATTTTCGAGTTAGCGGAAGCAATTCCCCTCATGATCAACAGAAATGGAAGCTATCTATGCATCAAGGTGCAGGATAAAGCATTGTGACTAAAGAGCTCTCCAATAAGACGGCGATTCGGTATTATCAGAGCATTTGGCGGGAAATAGGAAAAAAGTCTGTGTGTGAGAATGTGTCCGCTGTCCGCGGAGGCGAAAGGCTTTTCCCTCCCCCTGTTCCCGCAGCTAATGTCCCATTGCTGGAGGTCCTGTGGGTCGGGGACCGGAGGAGGCTCGGACAAGAACGGGCGCCCGAATCGGACTCGGCCGGGTAATCGGGATCTTTTGGCAGTTGTTGAATCCCGCGTGACTTTTGGATATTCGGAGATGCGATAATTTTTTTCCTGTTTTGTGAGCTGCGATTTTAATCAAAAAGAAATGCGGGGACCTCAATCGAGAAAAATCGGCGATTCGATCGAGACCGTCGATCGGCGAGAAGAGCGAAGCTCTAAAACAAGGGTCCCCGTGGTGCGCCGTAGGTTCGCGCAAAACGGGTTCGCCCCATCCCACCAGGAGGGAGGAGGAAGGGACTTGGAGGGGGGGGGGCAGCCACATTTGGGCGGAAGAAGTCAAACTAGACTCCCGTGCATTGACATGAGGCCACAACTGCGTCACTTGGCGCTGGGGTAAATGGTCAGTTAACTGCAAAAGAACATCGAAGCTTGGCTGTGACGACCTTGGGGGCCGCTGAAAGGTCTCGCCTTGTTCACGATAAACAGCTTTTCTTTCCAGATACGGCCGAGGTATCGAATTTTTTCACTTCGTATTTAATCGACACCGATAGCCCGGACTCGGTCGCTTTCTCGTGCATGAGAAAGAAGTAAATTTTGCAGAAAAATTCGGGACACGATGATGTCACCAGCGGGTCCGCCTGGGTCTGGCCTTTCCCTTTCTTGCCTCCGCTAGCAAACTCTGATATGATAGCCTCAGGCCAGGGAAGAAGAGTTATGAGGCTGTTTTGTTCTTTTTCTTCCTTTTCTTCTATTGGGTTTTGTGCACGCCCTTGGGCCCTTGGGAACATTGAACTGTCTTGGCAAGATGAGCAATTCCAATTGCCTGATTGATAAGCAAGGTTTTGCGATGTTGCATCTTTTCAGCCTAGGATGAGCCAGATGCGGACGATGGACGAACTGTTCATGGGTTAGAGAAGGAATAAACTACAGTAACAAAATAATTGGTCAGTCGGTTCCCCATGATTTGTCAGTATCGACAGAGAATCCAAAGTCGATGTCGTGAATACAGAACATTGAAGGACTGAATCGGGCTAACTGATTCTTTAAACTCCGTGAGGGTTACCTCGTTCGGTATACGTGCTGTGCTATTGTTTGTTTGCTATTGTGCGTTATTGTGTCCTGTTAGACCCGAAATGGCCTGGCCAGAGAGCAGATTTCATCAGCGGCTTATGATACATGTATGAAGGGGCAGGCATCCCATGCCAGTGCGTTCTTCTCCATTTGTCAGCCTCAGGTTGGATTTCGCGGTGGGTTATGTCCGATTGCATTGCGGACTTCGTCTTAACTTCGTCCCGTCCTTCAAGATGAGGCAGCAGCCATGGCGACGCTATCTCCGCAAGCCTTGGGAGACCCTATCAAGGGTGGCGTGGATTGTTGGTCTTTCCCGAGCACAAGCTCATGTCGTATCTTTACCTGAACCCCCACCTAACAGGAGTCGACAGCGCATGCATCATGAACTGACTGCCGTGTACTTCGTACTTCGTCGGACTCGAGAATTCACAGCAATGATCTCACCTGGATCAATTGATGGCGCTGCAGTGTAATACCGCTCGTGAACCATGAAGTATTAGGGCCGACAAGCGGGCTGCGGGTGCGGATCCGGGTGCGGGCGTGGCGTGCGAGTTGGTGTCTGGCGTGTTATGCGTGAGTTCAAACTCAAGGTTTCTGGTGTGCTCCCCACGTGCCTGTCTTAGCCCAGCAAGTGGCGGTTTTCTCTCAATGAATCCTCCTGTCCGGGAAACAGCCCTATGAAGACGAAATCCGGTCGATGAGCCTGATGGTGGGTCGTGTCCGGCTCCAAAAAGCCGTGTAGGTTGACGTCTCTGCTGAGATTATTATTACTTCTGCGCTTGGAGCATTTATCATTATTATTTGAGCCATTATAATGGGCAACGATCTGCCGCATGCTACCGAGGTAGCTCGTGAGGTGATAGGTTGACCCCTTCGAGATATCAATTGGAAAGAGTGGGGGATCCAGCGTCTGGAACCAGGCTCAGGTGCTCCTTGCTCCTGGTTCTGGCATCATGATGAATGTTTATTCTCCTTTTCCTTTCTGATTGAATCGATGGTTGACTCACCAGTGATTCACATCATTGTGCGGATGCCAAAAAGATGGGCCTTGAATATCAAATGGGGGCGGCGAGAGTCAAGTGCCACAACCCGCAGTCCACCTGAGCATTCAAGGTTAAGAGCTGGGTGAGATCTGAGACGGAGACGGGCCTCCGTCTCTGCGACTGCCGACGGGGTTAGGCTGTTCGGCCCCGGGGCGAGCCTCCGTCCAAACTTACAGGTATGGGCATTGTATCTTGGTTAAAATCTTCGAAAACACCCTGTGGCCCCGGTCATCCATTTCTTCTTCATCTCGTCTCTTCTGAATTCGAATGCGCCCATCGTCTGGCAACAGATTGAGTGTGGGTGATGTTGGCGAAAGACTGTTCTGACCACCGCCCAAAATAGAGCCCGCCAGGCCTGGGCAACGGCTTTCAGAGCTTGCTGGTCTTTCTCGCTGGTACTTGGCAAGTCGGTGGTCTCTTAGCTTCGGGCTTTAACTGCCCTGCGATCTGCAGCTAAGAGCTAATGACATCGACAGCTCTTCCTGACATCGGCCCAAGCGCAGTTAGGGCCTCTTGGGAGACGCCGCCACACAAACGCTTGAATGGTCGAAATCCCGATGTCGACTCGAGAGACCTCCAACCACCTCCGTTCTGCTCATTGGACGCTAAACGACCAGCCACGCGATTTGACATCAAGGTTTTCTTTTCACTTCGTCAAGGGAGAAGACTCAATGGGACAATGAAAGGAGGGGAAGAAGGTCTGCTTTGCACCAATGTCGGCCGCTAAGCATGGGATAGGTGCCATCGCTTCATGTTCGTCTCCTCATCCCAACCCCCCTCATTTTACGAGCGATCAATTGATTCATTCCATTTCCATCGCAAGTTCACGAGATGACGCGTGGCTCGCCCCAGTTCTGGTCCAACGAAGAGAAGTTGTTCGAGATGCAGACTGTCGATATTACAATTTGGCCTTGCATTGCAGGATAAGACTCGCTTTGTAGAGTGCTTGGAGAACCGCCAAGACGCTGTAGCACCAAATCAATTCGCGAGGTGTCACGAAGCAGCATGAAGACTGCAGCGACCATCAGCCTTAATCGTACTTGTAGTGCATTAGCTTCCCAGCCCTACCAACCTGAGGCCGAGTTCCCAAGGTCCATCAAACGTGCAATCCCAAGCCCGGCCCCATGCCCTTGTCGCATTAATGTGTAACATGGTGAATCGAGGGGGTTTGTCTGGGTGCCTGAGTCCCTGGTGAGCAGGACTCAAATTTCCCCTCACTCTCGATGAAAATACGGAGCGTTTTTACCCCGCCCTTCTCTTTCCCCCCTCCTCCCTCGGTTCAATCACCACAACGCAAGCAGCAATGTCTTTGAACGTCGACGAAGGACGTAGACGAGGACGCTCAAAGTCCCCAGGTCGCTATGTGGCCGAGGATCGCGAGGAATCTCACCGCGAGCGCGAGCGCGAACGTGAACGCGAGCGACCAATGTACGATACACGTGAGTCGAGCTACGCTTACGCCGAGGATGACCTAGACGACTATCCTCGCCGTCGCAGGGACGACAGGGACAGAGGTAATGACTACCGATCGCCCACAAGTCCGCGTCAGTCGTCGGGTGCTGTGCCGTACCCGCCGCCGTCCGGCCGCGGTGGTGTCCCTTACCCTGGCGATTCTTCGAGCGCCCTCGCCATGCCGGGTGCATTCGACTTCAAGGACGACAAGCCGCAGCGATCCGACTATCGTACCGTGTCTCCGCCACCTGGCTCGGCCTACCGTAGCTCCAAGGAGAAGGTGGACGCTGGCCGTGATTCTCGAGTACGGTATTCTTATTATCGTGACGATGAGAGGTCTTCTCCTCGTCCAGAGAAGAAGGGCCGAGAATTCGGCGCTGATGATATACTCTCCAAGTTCCTCCCGCAGAAGTATAGGCCCGTTGAGAAGAAGAGCGAGCCGCCGCAGCGACGTCGAAGAGATGACTCCGACTCCGAATCCGACGACGAGTCCGACGACACAGACGTCGACGACCGCCGTCGTGGTCCTGCCGAAGACTATGACAAGTACGGCCGTCGTCGAAAGGAAAGCGATGCCGACGACCGGCGACGCCGCTACCAATTGCGTGGGCCGTCTCCTCCCTCGAATAAAGCCCAGAAGAAGGCTGAAATCGAAGAGGGTCTTGCCTACGGGAAAATGGCCGGGGAAGAGTTGTCGCTGCGTGACACCCTTCGCCAATCAACCCAAGCATTCACTAGGAAGGAGCAGGACCTGCTGTCTAA
The DNA here is from genome assembly GCA_002812735.1 of Scedosporium dehoogii. Taxonomy (NCBI): domain Eukaryota; kingdom Fungi; phylum Ascomycota; class Sordariomycetes; order Microascales; family Microascaceae; genus Scedosporium; species Scedosporium dehoogii. Next base: position 69,465 of record PGIR01000024.1, read on the forward strand.
GTATGGCTATTCTGGCCACAATTCCGGATACCCCCCTGAGAAGAAAACTGCCAGGTTCGAGCGCGAGAATGATCGCGAACATGAGCGGGAGCGTGAGCGGGACAAGGACCCGCGACGGTCCTCGTCCAATGTCCTAACTGTCGACCAGGGAGACAGGCGGCGAGATAGGTCTCCTGCGCCGCCGACCAACAAGATGTCGTCTCTATCGGTAAACACGGGGCACCATTCATTCAACATGTCTCTTGCAGCAGCGCCCCCGTCGCCGCTTCTCGAGTCATACCACGGAACCTATCAATCGTGCTCCCCCATGCCGTCTCCGCTGATGCTCCCTCAACACGACGGGAACACCATTATTGATGTGGCTCCTTTGAGCCCCGATGGCGATGATGCGAGGATCAACCGTAGAGCCCGTTTCCACGTGCCCGAGGTCGTCGCCGAGAAGATGGCTAATGCGCTCAAGGGCGACCGAAGGGCCCCCGACACCGACGTCCTCATCCAGATCCTGCCGGGCCTCAGCCACGAGGAGGTGATGGAGCTCCGTACCCAGTACAAGGCCCTCGTCAAGGCCGGAGCGGAACGCAAGGGCGTCAACGTGGCGAAGCACATCCGGTCTCGTCTCAGGGACGAGGACCCGAACCTCATGAAGGCGTGCTACGCTACTGCTCTGGGCCAGTGGGAGAGCGAGGCTTATTGGGCAAACTATTGGTACCAGGGCGATAAGACCAGGCGCGAGCTGCTGATCGAATCGCTCATGGGCCGGACCAACACGGAAATTCGGCTGATCAAGGACGGGTTCCATGATAAGAAGTACGGCGACAGCCTGACGAGGTGCATGAAGACGGAGCTCAAGGAGGACAAGTTCAAGAAGGCGGTGTTGCTTGCGCTTGGCGAGGAGCGTATGGAGGATGTGGACAGCTACGGTCGACTTCTGGAGGTGAACATGAAGTTGGTTGAGCAGGATGTCCACGATTTACGGCATTCTGTGAAGTCGGATAAAGGTGGAGAGACTCTCATGATTTCGATTGTGGTCTTGAGGAGCGATGCGCACTTGAGGGAGGTGCTCAGGGAGTACTCGCACCATTACAAGTCTAACTTTGCCCGGGATGCACTCAAGAAGAGCACTAACTTAGTGGTAAGTTAAAATCTAACGACACCGCCGCCACTCGGCAATTTGTCACCCGCCGCTAACAACAACTCTTTTCTCCTCTATCCAGGGCGAGGTCCTCGCCCACATCCTAAACGGCGTCATCAACAAGCCCGTCCGCGACGCCCTCCTCCTCCACCACGCCCTCACAGCCTCTCGGAAAGATGACCTCCGCCGCGAACTCCTCACGTCGCGCCTCGTGCGCTACCACTGGGACCGCCGGCACATGGAAGCCGTCAAGCGCGCCTACCACCAGCGCTACGAGCGCGAGCTGCAGGACGCCATCAAAGACGCCACGAGCGGCCAGTGGGGCCTGTTCTGTCGCGAGCTGTGCATCACGCGCATGCCGAACGACGTTAGGCGCGTGGAGAGGCTGACGGTTGAAGGGCCTGAGAGGGGTAAGTCGAGGGAGAGATCGAGTACGTTGGATGTTGCGAAGCCGGAGAGGGGCAAGTCGAGGGAGAGGTCTAGGGAGAGGTCTAGTACTTTGGAAGTTTCGAGGCCTGACCGGGGGAAGTCGCGGGAAAGGTCGAGGGATAGGCGTCGGGATAGGGATTAGATTATGGATGGAAGTGAATAGGGGCCTAGCTGAGGTCGGATGTGTGTATACACGATGCACATTGCATATGCGTGAAGTGGTGAACCTGGAGATGGTGTGGATTATTACGCATTATATCTTCTTTCTTTTCGAGAATTGAACGTGTTGGTTTTGACCTGAGTGAAGTACGGATGTAGTGGGCTTCTGATGCGAAACTGGTCTTAGGACTGCCTTAACCCACGATGCGGGTTCCAAGCGTGGCATGTCACTACCCCAAGCCTAGGTAGCGATGGACAGGCTCGTACTACGCTTCTAGCTATATTATCGAAAAACTGCCAAGAGATACACCTAGGGAACAGGCGGATGATGACGTTCCAGAATACCTCCCCATTCAGGACTATGAGAGTCATGCTGGATGACCGGAATGCCGAGGGATGTCTATCTCATCCTATCATCATATCCGTAGTCCTCGGGTTATCGCAGTGCTCCTGCGCTAGGCTCAGTCCCTGGGTGAATCGTCGAGTAATCTTCCCACCCACATCGGCCCTCTTAGTGAGATGCAATGACGGGAACTGGTGCTAGTAGGAACCACCGTGACGATACTGAGGCTTACACGACGTGCGTGGTGTGTTCTCTCGAGCGGCCGAAACGCTGGCCGACCTCGGTTCAGGAGACGGCAGAAGTGGCTCTGCCGGTTGCATATTCGGTGAGATGTCGCCGTAGGAGCTTGAAGATGATGTTCTAGGCGGATATATATGGCCAACTAAGCAGCCGCGGATGAAGATGACACCTTGACACCAATGCCCTTGATCAACGTTTCAATGACTACCTGACAATGGCATCGTTCGATTTGCATGAGCTCTCGGCAGCGCGATGAGTTCCATCGGACATCATGGCAGAGTCTCTCCAGCTATGGGACGGCTCGGTGAGAATGATTAAGCTTGCCTAGCAGCTCAATGACTGGTAGTGTCTTTACCTTGGACTTGACCAACTCGGGCGTTGCAAGGTGGATAATGAAAGAGGCACGACCTCGCAGGTTTCCTTGACTGAACGGAGGACATTCCACTCAAACGATCCACCGTATCTCGCTTTCCATGAGAGTCGCTGAGCCTGTCGTGTTCGTTTCTTGAATTACCTTCTTACTACGCTGAGAAATGCACCTCCGCCTACATGATCGGCGGAAGATATATTATGTCCTTGCCGGCCGCGATAAGGCGAGGGAAAACGACAATCCCGCAGGAGGATTGCCGGGTATCATGCCTTGGGGCATGCCATGTCCGATCCCAGGAAACGGGTACCTGTAGCCTAGCCAAGATCGATAGTCGTCAATGTTTGAGGATACACCTCTCGGCTCAGCCGGTGAGTGGTCATTCCGATATCTTTTTTAAGGTTTTAAGCTTCTTAAACTACAAGCAGAGATCGACGTACGTGTGGATTTTTTTCCTTCTGTACGACGTGATGCCGGTGAGCCATGGAGGGTCTTTCCAGGAACGGAGATGATCCTCGCCTCGCATCAAGCTGTGTTGCCGTCCTACTTTATTATGGGGTTATTATGGATGCTCATGCCATGATGCACTCATTAATGGAGAAGCTTAAAAGTAGCTATTTGATCGGCCTCTGTCTCCAAAGACTCCACCTGTGCATCCATCATTAAGGTCAAACCCCTGGGTCTAAATACGGAGCAGGAGTATCTCTTTTCGTGTGCCAAACAGGAACTCGCGAACACCAGCCTTCCTCGTATGAGGAGCCAGCGATTACAAGCACGCAAACTAAGAGCTCTTAATGGTAAGAATGTGTCAATTGTCCAATGGCATGATCGCAGAACCAAATCAGCCATCACAATTTGGCTGCAGCAATGGTGGCGGCGACAGACCAATGACACCCGCTATCGTGAAGCAAAAATTGCTTTTGTGGTGTGGTTCTTCTGGGACTCGGGAGGAGAGCTCAAATTGCTTCCCCTCCTTCGCTCTGAAGGCTCAGGCAATGCATTGCCCTCCCTCCTCTACGAGGTACGAGGTACGAGCTCGACGAGGGGAAGCTTGGAGGCGTTTTCCTGTCAAAGCACTTGGAGGGGATTACGAAGTACGAGGTAAGCTTAGCGATGGGATTTTGGAGATTAATTTCCGTCTTGACGGGTGGGCGTTTAATAAAACCGTGGCTTGTAGGGCTGATGGTTAAGACTGAGAAGAGAAAGCTTCGCGGCACGAAAGACAGGCTTAACCCGGAAACATGTCTCGGATACTTCGTAATATGAGCAGGATTGAAGAAGAAGGCGGCTAGGCGAGACATGAAATTGAATCATATGGACCCAGGTCTGAGTCTCTCCGCGAATATGCGCCGCATCCAGAAGCAAACAAATACCCAAGATGAGGTTCAAATGGGTCTCAAAGATCTGCCTCCCCAGAGGTATTGCCGGCTTCGTTAGTGTACGGAGTACGAGGTAAATGACGTGCCTTCAACGTCTTGAGTTATTTCTGGAAGCGAAGCAAGGAAAAATGGACTAATATTGGAAACCGGCATCTTGAGCTATCTGGCTCGTATTCCGTGTTCCGTTCTGGCATCGGGCAGCGAAGCTGAACCCGGACCAGACGGAATCCTAGCTAGCGTCCATGAACTAAGGCTAGGATCAAGCTGGAGTCACACCATCGGCAAGCCAACTGAGGCGCCAATCATAGCAGTCGTGTCCCCTTGTAATGTGAATAAGAAGGCCTGATATTGGGCACACTAATGCGAGGATGGATCAGTTTTTTGCAGCGCGTCCCCCTAGAAACAACGAGTGTTTTCTCATGCTCAGAAACATTGAAGGCGCTGAAAGAAGGGAATGGCGGCACCGTTTCCCCGGGGCTGCTGACGGTGACAAGCTCCCGGTGTGTCTCGGGGTGGTGGGTTGTCAACGTGATGGGCTTCGTCGTTTGATCGGAGACATATTGTTCCAGAGAACAGGTAGAATACTGTCTTTGTTGACATCATACCTGCAAGCGCCGGAAATCGTAAATGAGGATGCCTCGACGAAAGAGGAGGGGAAAAGCTGTGCCGTAAAGGCGTAAAGGGGGCCTTGGGGTTTCCAAAAGCGTACATTATTCTCGAAATTAATTCGAGTGAACGGGGCAACTCAGCTAGGAAAATATTGTCGCACTATTTTGCTAAGGATCAAATTGGCCCCTCGACCCCGGCGCTGGTGGGCTTTGCCGATTCGCCGAGCGCTGACAATGGACAGGGTCAGGGACAGGGGGACGGTCCACCCTTTAATGCATTGCCATAGGGCTTCGTGAATGCTACGTACTTCGTCTTACAAATGTACCAAGGTACCGAGGTAGATTTAGTGTGGACGATAATTGATCCTTCCAGTGTAACTTCGTACCTGGTTATGTACTTTCTTCATACTATTATTACGAAGGATTACTATACTGACTTCTTGGTACTTCGCAGGTCCTCTCAAATCTGGATCAAGCAAACTTGGATGATGTTCCGCTCCACCACATCAACAAGATGTTTACTTGGACAACCCAGCCGAGACGTTGACCTCTGGGTACCTGAATCCGAATATCTGGGTCTCTTCTTCGCTTCGATCGCATTAATTGCTTTCCCCCCTCAACTGCGCCCCCGTCTCCGCTCGATTCCGAAGTGCCGAGAGACACACTTTATCTTTATGCTTTGATTGTGCCGAGGTGTCTCAATTCCACCGCTGTCTACGAAGTAGAACCTGTATCCAATGCCTTCTTCATCTCGCAAGTTAGAGGAACTGCAATTCCAGGTATGTGGGATTCAGTAATATAACCGCTTCTTGCTTCAGAGGCAGTGTAGCACTATCGCCATGCCTGCGTGGTTGGATCCTCCTCCAGACCACAATTTCGCGTTGGCTGGGCGTATCGCGCCATCGGCACACTCGACGGTTGACCTGACCGTTTTGGGAGACCTTCGCGACGAGGTTGGACTGCAAAGAGATGTGAAAAGAGTGGAGGGAGAAGTGATGACTTCGTATACTTGTACTTCGAAGTACAGGAGGAACCGACAGGGGCCAGTCCCACTCTTTTCGTCCAAACTCAGTGTCAAAGTCCACCACAACCAGGTTGACCCCTGGCGAATGGACAAAGTACCAAGTATTTAGTTTACCTTATTATGCACTGAGCCTCCGAGATAATGATGCGAGGTAATGATGGTCGAAGCAAGTTGACCGCTCTGTGACGTGACCAGACCCGCAGCTAAAATCTCGAGTTTCTTGGCTCAGGCAACCCGCATGCCGTCTCGTATCCTTCTCCCCGCTAGAAATTCCGACCTGTTCGCTTCTCTTCCCCACAGCACTGTCGAGTCGGAGTGAGACGGACAAGAAGAATACGGAAATATTTGTGAGTTGGCAGGCATCGAATAGTGCAGCATGAAGCAATAATTCATACGACCGTGACGCTTGTTGCATAGTGCGCCGTAAAGCTGGCGAGTAAAAACATGAGGGAAGAGAAAAAGAGATGGCGAAGAAGTTGGGAAGCTTCGCGATGGCTTCAATCCTCCTTTCTGGGACGTGGTAAGCGTACCATTGCAGGGTTGCTCGCGTTCATGATTCTACTCCATACTTCGTACTCATGGGAACGAGCGTCCGGTCGAAGTACCTCGCCGCTGTCGCCGCGCACAAAGAATACTTCAATGCTAATTTACGCGAGGACTTTGGACGGTGGTACAAGTCGGTAGGTGTCAAAACTCTGTGGCACCGTTCCCAAGAAAAACACTTTCCGCTCCTCCGCAAATAAGCTCCCAAATCTCTTGTTCTCCCTGTCACCATTAGGGGGGGCGATGCCGCCAAACACGCCACGAAATTTCGGGGTTTTGGGGCGGAGAGGATGTATCAATCTTCTTGCCTGTGTTCCCATCACCCCTGGATTTGGGTGGGACGCTTTTCTTGCATTTCATATTACGAAGGCGAAGTCTCCATAACAGAAGTAACTGTTTGTTGGTTGTGCTGGCTACGAAGTGGTTGGAGTGGGTCTTCAACTTGGTCAGCCATTGGCGATGGATCAACGTTGCTGTTGTTGCTCGATGAGATGGGCAGGTCTATTTTGGTGGTCGGCTCCAATCAATCTCATCTCCTTTGCCAATGATGTGTGGAATCAAATGTGGAGGAGGAAAAATTCCGCCCAGGGCAGTGTCCTACAGCACACACGGTTCAGGTACCACATTCACCACGTGCTGTCAAGCGTCCTCAAAAAGCAATAGAAACGCACACAGTCTTTGTTTTTCTTCATTCCCTCTCCGAGACAAGATCGGTCGCCCCAGGTCTTAAAATACCCCACCCCCCCCCCCCCCCCCCCGCCGTAACACTTCGTAATAAACTTCGCTTGAGTGGTGTCAACGAGACCCTTTCGTACTTCGCGAAATAAGAATAGAAGGCATCGCTAGCCTAGTTCAACCCACCTCTGCCTGGAGTCCACGTTGCGAACCAGCATCGATGCATTGAAGCGATACGAAATCAGCGATTTCCTAATTGGATGGCTTGGCAGCCCTCCCTGCCTAAATATTAAATATTGACAGGGTCCTGCGAGGGAAATGGCCAGGTCAAAGAGGAGGGCGAGAAAGGAGGGGGGAGAACCAGAACTGGACGGTTCGACTGCGCCAGGAACAGATCCCCTGGTGGCTGCTTGACGGTACCATTAATGCCCTATTTGGTGAAGGTACCGAGATGGTACAAGGCCCGGTCACTTCATCATTGATGATTGTCAGGCACCCGAAGCATGCACCCCGACCACAGCGGCAATGTCCATTTGTACCTGATGAGTAGAGCTGGTGTGAATTGGTCTGTGGAGCCGCGTCCCCCCCGCAGGCAGACTTCATGCTGTGGGATGCAAAAGACATTTGGATGGTACCCTCGAGGTACAAGTGAACCATAGCCTGCTACCCTGGTTTTTTCTCTCCCCTTTTTTAGCAAGGCGCCACCAGATTAACAAGGATATCACTCTCTTGACACCATGCAGATGCTCCGACAAACCCAACCGCCGTTTTCTCGCGTCGCCCTCTCATTAAACGTACTTTTATGTACCTCACTGGTCAAGGAGCCACTCTTATCGTGCCCACTTATTCTTCCTTAGCGTCGCCTAGTGTCGTACAGGGCATTTCCGCTTGTCTTGGTAGTACCATGCAGCTGTAAATCTGGTGGAGAGGTACCCGCACACTCGGACGGGGACCTCAGCAGCCAGTGCAGGCCCAGGACCACATCCCACTGGCTCTGGGGCCTGGTTCCCCCGGCGCGATGTGAGCTTTGGGTCTCGTATTGCGCCTTTCCCTGGCGTCCTCGGAAGGCGGAAGTGGACGACGGGGCCAAAGGGGGGAACGCATGGATGGAGAGCCCGTCGCCTCCTGGCTCGCACGCTCAGCCCAGTTGGGAACGGCGCATGGGGTAGAGCGTGCGGGAGTATAATACCACTCCTACGCCAGCCCTCAAGCCATTCTTGCCCTTCTTTTTGGTCTCCTTTCTTCCCTCACTCCAACTCTGATAATCCCATCCCGGAGCCGAACGATCCCATCTTGTGTGATCGTGCAAACATCTTGTTTGCGTCCTTTCGTTGAAAGCAACATCTGGATTCCTAATTCGACCTGTTTCGGTGCACTAGCACGTCCGATTTCGATCGTTTAGTTAATACCAGACCTATAATTAATAATTGTCTAAAAAAAGAAGAAAATACGCCAGTTTCGAGATGCGGTCTACCGACATTGCTGCGGCTCTCGCAGCCCTCGGCCCCGTTGCCGCCACTAAGGCCCCCGCGATCAACCTCAACTGGGGACAGAATGAGAACGCCCGAAGGCTCGCCAACATCTGCGAAAGCGATGCCCGTCCCGACATCATCACCCTCGGCGGTGCCTGCGTCGACCCCACTGCCAGGCCCTCGATCGACTGCCGCGAGGTCCTAGCCGATGCCGCGAAGTGCCAGGCCAAGGGCACCAAGATCCTCGTCAAGATCACTCCCGGTACCGAGGGATTGGTTAACACCTTCGTCAAGACCTTCCCCACCGTCGACGGATTTGACCTGACCATCGACAGGACTGTCGGTAAGGCATAGCAAGCACATGGAGAAATGGGAATTGGATTTTTACTGACACACCTTTGCAGAGAACCAGGAGGTCGTTGCTAACGCGGCCGCGAGACTCCGTGCTGCTGCCGACAAGCCCCTCTTCCTTGCGGCCTCTCCTGAGTGTGCCGCCTCGTATGAGCATGTCACCAAGTCCGAGGCCCTCGACTCGGGCATCTTCGATGCCATCTTCCTCGAGTTCAACGGTGATGCTTCGTGCCCCACCATCTCCGGTGCCAACACCTGGGATGTCGTCAACTACCAGGTCTGGGAGGACTACCTCTCCAGCGCCGAGGACAAGAACAAGGACACCAAGCTCTTCCTTGGTCTTAGCGGTGCCGAGGCCGGTGCCAACAAGCTCATCGAGGAGATCCTGAACGACAAGGACTTCACCCACTTCGGCGGTGTTTCCATGTGGGAGACCGACTCGGCCGACATCGACTCCAGCCGATACAACTCCGGTGTCCGTGAGGAGCTCAAGAAGCGCGCCATCCGCAAGGTCGTCCGCTCTCCCGAGCCCGTAGCCGCCCAGCGCCCTCCCGCGTACATCTTCCGACGTGACGCCCCCGTCGCTTACGTCCCTGTCGTCGCCCGTCACCTTCTTGCCCGTGCCGAGGAGGCCTGTGAGGGTGGTGTCTCGTCCACTGTCAGCTCGACTGCTTCTAGCACCGTGGCTTCCTCCACCGAGAGCAGCACTGCTGCTTCTACCACCGACAGCAGCACCACTGCCTCGTCCACCGAGTCTAGCACTGTCTCCTCCACTGAGAGCAGCACCGAGTCTACTTCGGCCTCTGCTACCGACAGCAGCACCTCCGCTTCGGAGACCGCCTCGTCTACCGAGTCCACCTCGGCTTCCGCCACTGAGAGCAGCACCGAATCCAGCTCTGCCTCTGCCACCGAGAGCAGCACTGAGTCGACCTCTGCCTCCGCTACTGAGTCTACTTCTGCCACTGAGTCTAGCACCGAGTCTGCTTCCGCTTCGGCTACCGAGAGCAGCTCTGAGTCGGCCTCTGCCTCCGCTACCGACTCTGCTTCTGCTACTGAATCTAGCACCGAGGGCCCCACTGCTTCCGCTACCGAGAGCAGCACCGAGTCTCCCACTGGCGAGAGCTCCACCGACTCTTCTGGTCCTACCGGCGGCAACACCTCTGAGACTTCCGGACCCACTGAGAGCAGCACCTCTGGCCCCGAACCTACCGGTAGCGACTCGGCTAGCTCTTCCGTCCCTACCGGCGACAGCACCTCCGACTCGTCCGGTCCCACCGGTGGCGAGACCTCTGGAACTGCTGGTCCTACTGGTGGTGAGACCTCTGGCACCACTGAGCCTACCCCCAGCGACTCTGCCAGCACCGCCGGTCCTACTGGCGAGAGCAGCTCCGAAACCTCGGGCCCTACCGGCGGTGAAACTTCCGGAACTTCTGGTCCTACTGGTGGCGAGACTTCGGGCTCTTCCGGCCCTACTGGCTCTGCCTCCACCGATTGTCCCGAGCCCACCGGCAGCGGATCGGCCTCTGGCAGTGCTACTATCACTACCACCGCTCCTCCCAAGTACACCACCAGCACCGTGTACCAGACCACGACCTACACCATCACTTCTTGCCCTCCCAACAAGGGACCCTGCCACGAGGGTGAGGTGACCACCGTTACCATTCCCTGGTACACCACTGTCTGCCCCGAGGGTGAGCAGCCAACTGGTCCTCCCGCCCATCCTACTGGCCACCCCGAGCACCCTGGCCACCCTGAGCATCCCGGCCAGCCTGGCAACCCCGAGCACCCTGGCCATCCTGAGCACCCTGGCCACGGTGGAAAGCCTGGTCAGCCTGGAAACCCCGAGCACCCCGGCCAGCCCGGTAACCCTGAGCACCCTGGCCACGGCGGAAAGCCCGGCCAGCCTAGCAACCCCGAGCAGCCTGGTAACCCCGGCAGCCCTGGCACCACTCTGTCCTTTACCCGTGGACCCCAGCCCACTGGTTCCGGACCCAGCCCCTCGGGCACTGAGGGTAGCAGCCCCATCTTCCCTCCTGTGACTGCGGGCGCTGCCAGCACTGGCTTCAGCCTCCTCGCCGTCGCGGCTGCTGCTTTCTTCGCTCTTTAGATTCATCCAGGGCTGTTAGATCAAATGGGTATAATTGGGTGTGGAGTTTTTTGAATGATGGATATACATGGGATCGTCTCTTTTCTTTTTTCTCTGTCTCTCTTGTTTTAATCATGAGGTCCTAGTTGTTTCACCTGATGCCCGCCGCCAAACGACGGGTGAAGCAATTCCCCGTCCTCACACCTGGAAACATTTTTTCTCAATTTTCTCCACCAAATCTGTTTATTCTCTTTGTTTGCAAGTCAAGTGAAAATTACATGTAAACATCAGGTTGACCATTAGTAATCTGGCATGGAAAGAACAAAACAATGAGCGTTTATTTACTTCGACCGCCTCCCTACTTACGCTTCGTTTCTTGATGAATCTGTACATAAACCTTGAATATCAGGAGTTGTGATGTTTAGCGAGATGTTCAGCGAGATGTACCAGTATTCATTCTGTCCATGATAGGGAGCCGACCGGCCGAACCAGGTGTTTCGGTGTGTTTGCGTCTACTGCTCGGCCGCGCGTCAGAGACATACAACATGAAGTCATGAGCGGTAGGTCGCACAGCTGCGGGAGATCAAAGTTTCTATCATTTCAACTCTGAGTTCGCCGGACAGAGATGATCCAGGGGCTGTGCTCGATGGAATGACGTTATCTTCTGAAGATGCAACGCTGATGGACGATCAGTTTGATCACGTGATGATACGAGTCCGTGCTCACAGTCTCTATGGTCTGGTTTCGGTGGAGTAGCTCAACTGCCAACATCTGCTGAGATCCACGTTGTATGGACAATCGACGTATCAAGTGCATCTTGTACACTATCTTGGGATCCGCCAAGTCCATGTCGTACTATGTATTATGTATTCTCTTGATCAAGACCAGTGAGGCAATGATGAAGCCTGGAGCTCTTGCTCCTTCTGTAACCACCTTTCTGCATGCTGCATATCTTCCATCCTCTTGTTGAAGGGATCAAAAATTTTAACCTCTTCTCCTCTTCCCTCTTCATCGTCGAGTCTCGGGACTCTTGGCGCTGTCCGTAGCCCTGTGCGAGCTACTTTTCTGACGAGGTCCTGATTCCTCATTCATTGATGCCTTTCCCCTATTTGACTCTCAACGCCAGGCCATCTTCAAGAACGGCCGCATTCCTCATTCCGCCCACCACGTTTTGCTTCCTCTCTCCATTCCCCAACGACGCAGGACTTAGCTTGGTGAACCCTTCATCCTGCGCCAGGGGTCGAGTCGGTGTGGCCTGCCCCCACCGTTGATTGATTGCATTGGTTCCATGCAACATATTCTCGCATTATTGTACCGCAGAGCTGCACGTATCAGTTGAACTAAGAAACAATGTCGGATGTTGACGAACAGTTAGTGGTCCAACCCCTCGTCCAGACCCGTTCAAACCCCCTCTTCGCTTCCATATTCCCTCCAGTTTCTCGTCTATCCTAGCATTTTGGCGCTAGAGGTCAATGCAACTCACCCTGCTATCGTCCAAACTTTTCTACTGTTTTGGCAAATTCGTTCTCTGTCTTCTGCCTTGCTGTCGTCGTTCTTTACACATGCTCGCTCTCGGCCTTTTAGTGGCCTGGTCTCTCCAAGTTAGCTGACAGCTGGCATCATTACTCTCTCTCCCCTTCATGCAGTAACCATAAATACCTTAAATCCGCCACCGCCATCACCCTGCTTCGTGGAAAGCATCGGGATCACTGTGAACCTGACGATACCAGCTCCAGCCCACCAGCTGGAACTTCTTCCGCCGCCGATCCTACGCTACCCTCGAAGGCACCCCCCAACATGGCACAACCTCCAGCAGCACCGGCGACGGCGAATCGCCATGTCTCGAAACCATCTACCGCGACCGTGAACCTCGCTCGCACCCAGTCGAACCAGACCCAGAACCAGACCCAGAACCAGACCCAGAATCAGAACTCACCGCCCCGAAACTCTATCGATGGCAAAGGCGCCTCTCTCGAGCAGTCGGTGCGCAAGTTCCGCATCGTCGAGGCTCTGAGGAGCGGCGATACTGCTTCCATCTCGAGGGCCATCCGCGACAGCGCCGAGGGCGGGCCTAGGGCGAGCACCTCGACTCTGTCTGGTGGCAATGCTACCCTCCAGGACACCACCATCCTACACTTGGCTGTCCAGTGCGCCGAATACCCCGTGGTCGAATATATCCTCTCGAATTTCGCCGGCATGATTGACATCAATGCCCGGGACAAGGATGGCAACACCCCGCTTCACATTGCTGCCGGGCAGGGTCGGACCGCCGTTGTGCGACTTTTGCTTGAGCAGGAGTCAATAAATGACGCGATCGCCAATCACCAAGGGCGGTTGCCGATTGACGTCTCCCGCAACCCTGAAATTTTCCAACAGCTCCAGCTCGCCCGATCACTCTTTACCGAAGCCAAAATACGTCAAGTTCAGGAGCTCGTAAACCGCGAAGACTATGGCACCCTCAAGGAAGTCCTCGAAGAGAGTCGCCTGAAAACCGTCTTGGATATCAACAGCCCCGACTTCGCGTCCGACCCGACTACCGTCGAGACTGGAGGCACCTTGCTCCATGAAGCCGCCCGAAAGAGGAACACGAAACTCATACAGATTCTCCTCTTGCATGGCGCCGACCCGTTCAGGCGCGACCGAAGAGGAAAGCTTCCTCAGGATACCACAAAGGACGATGTTACAAGGGCGATGCTCAAGAGATCTCCTGCCGCTGTCGCGGCGCAGCGTGGAATACAGGAAAAGGCCGTGCTCGGCCATGCCGCATCGCAGGGTGCGTCGTCGGCCTTGCCTGGAGACCCGCTTGCTGGCAGAGAAGGGCGAGAAATGAAGGGCTACCTCAAGAAGTGGACCAATTACAGAAAGGGCTACCAATTGCGATGGTTCGTCCTCGAGGATGGTGTATTAAGCTACTACAAGCACCAGGACGATGCGGGATCTGCCTGCCGAGGCGCTATCAACATGCGAATTGCACGGCTTCACATGAGCGCCGATGAAAAGACCAAGTTTGAGATCATTGGCAAATCCTCCGTCAAGTACACACTCAAGGCGAACCACGAAGTCGAGGCGAAGCGTTGGTTCTGGGCTCTGAATAACTCGATTCAATGGAGCAAGGATCTGGCCAAGGAGGAGGAGAGGCAAAAGCTACGAGCCGCCGAGCTCCTCCGACAAGCCAAGGCGGACCGTACGGGGTCTGGCGACTTGTCAGCCCAGCATACATCGACGGATAACTTGAGTGTCTCCGAGGCCAACCGAAGTAGCCTTCAAATCACTAGGGGTTCGGTATCGAAGTCGGTTCCAGGGCCAAGCACCATCGGTAGTGTCGACGATGACGTGGAAGATGAAATAGGAACCGATGGAGGCTTGTCGAGGTTCCCAAGTGGCCCCGCTGTCGACCTGGACGATGATGACGACGACGACACCAGCAACCGCAATGGAGTTGCACCGTCAAAGGACGCCTTTAGCATCACAGCCCAGTCGGCTAAAATACAACTGGATACCATCTCCGCAGTCAACGCTTCTCTCATGGCACAGGCAGCAAAGAATCCACAACTTCCGATCGGCGACCCCAGTGTTGGCCAGGCCCTCACCACCTACGACGGAGCTATTAGAACGCTCACGGAGCTAGTTGGGAACCTTCTCAAGATATCAAAGGATCGTGACTCGTATTGGCAATACCGGTTCGATCGAGAAGTCCACATGCGACGAATGTGGGAGGAGAGCATGGCCAAGGTCGCTCGAGAGCAAGAAGCCCTCGAGGCGAAATATGGCGAAGCGGAGATGAAGCGCCGACTCACAAAGAAGGCGCTGAAGGAAGTCATGGTCGGCGGCGGTATGGAAGCCGTTGAAGACGAGGCGCCTGAAGAAGAAGTCTTTGAGGATGCAGCCTCCATCAAGTCCCGTCGCAAGTCCTTGAGCCGTCGCCGGACTGCGCTTGAGCAGATCGCGCAAATGTCTGAGAGCTCAGAAGACGACGAGGAATTCTTCGATGCCGTCGACGCTGGGGAGGTCGAGGTCACCGAACTACCGCCCGCCGAGGGCGTTGTCGTAGTGTCGGGAGGTGTAGATATCAGCTCGGCATTCAAGGGATACGAAAACGGCATCAGGACGCGGCTAAAGCTCGATGCTGACAATCGGCCAAAGATTTCTCTATGGGTAAGGAAACAGATACTAGAGACCCTAAAGAGGAAATCCAAGCCTCAATTTTTTTGGAGGGAGATTATCCTCTTCGGCGACGTGACTTTTTACTAACTGGCTGAATGAATAGGGCATCCTGAAATCCATGGTTGGCAAGGACATGACAAAAATGACTCTACCCGTATCTTTTAACGAGCCGACATCGCTTCTGTACCGTTGTGGTGAGGATATGGAGTACGCGGACCTACTTGACCTGGCTGCCGAACGGACGGATTCTCTTGAGAGACTGCTTTATGTCGCCGCTTTCGCTGCCAGCGAGTATGCTTCAACGATTGGACGAGTCGCCAAGCCATTCAACCCTCTGCTTGGTGAAACTTTCGAATACGTACGTCCAGACAAAAACTACCGCTTCTTCATTGAGCAAGTTAGCCATCACCCACCTGTCGGAGCCGCTTGGGCCGAGTCTCCCAAATGGACGTACTATGGCGAATCCGCCGTCAAATCCAAGTTCTACGGAAAGTCATTCGATATCAACCCATTGGGAACGTGGTTCCTGAAGCTGCGTCCGGTATCCGGAGGGAAAGAAGACTTTTACACTTGGAAGAAGGTTACGTCATCGGTCATTGGCATCATCACGGGTAATCCGACGGTAGACAATTACGGACCCATGGAAGTCAAGAACTGGACGACGGGCGAGGTCTGTTACCTCGATTTCAAGCCCCGCGGATGGACGGCGGCGAGCGCCTACCAGATTTCGGGCAAGATCCTCGATGCCGACGGACGGGTGTGCTTCAGTCTAGGCGGGCGCTGGAATTCCAAGATCTATGCTCGACTCACCCCGGGGTACGAAGCCAAGGTCGACGAGCCCGTCGCCGACAACGCCTCGACGCACCGCGGCAGCATTAGCGACACGAACAGTGCGTTTTTGATTTGGAAGGCAAACCCACGCCCGCAGGGCATCCCGTTCAACCTGACGCCATTCGTGGTGACCTTTAACCACATTGACGACCACCTCCGACAGTGGATCGCCCCGACGGATTCGCGCCTGCGACCTGACCAGCGGGCCATGGAGGACGGCGAGTACGATTTCGCAGCTACGGAGAAGAACAGGCTGGAGGAAGCGCAGCGTGCTCGTCGGCGCATCCGGGAGGCTAGGGGCGAAGACTTCATCCCCGCGTGGTTCTCCAAGGCTCGGTGCGAGATTACCGGGGAGGAGTACTGGAAGTTCAACGGCGAATACTGGGATAGGAGGGAGAAGTATGGCAACGGCGATAAGAGTGCGTGGGATGGGTTGGAGCCAATCTACGATGATTGCCATGTGAATGGACCTCTGCGACGGGGTACGACGATGAGCATGAGGTGAAAAGGGAGCGGGGCCATTCCAGATCCTTGGAGAGGAACGGCCGTGTTTGAATAGGTGGTAGCAGCATGAACGTGAGCGAGGTTGGCTAGCAGCAGAGACGAGTTTGGATGAGCCGGTGGCAATGAATAGAGGAATGCATCAACTGTTTGTTTTCATATCTTAAGATTCTCCCCAACGACACTTTCGCCCGCGAGTTCTCGACGGGTGCCACCGTCGACTCAAGCCTAGGATAACCAGATGGTATAAGAAGAGGCTCTTGAGAATGGGTATATTAAATAGTGCTAGGTTGTATAAATTGATCGGATCAATCAATTCCTCGTCGGTACTGGGGGAGAAACTCCATCCCATTCCCACAGTGGCTAGGATCCGGTGGATGAGATCGCTGGATGAGGGAAAAACCGCTGTCCGCCACTGTGGGGTTCCGTGGAGGCCGAGCCTCGGCAACTTTTCCAGCCTAACGAATGGAGAATAACGAATAACGCCTATCATCAAAATGATACCTGCCAACGAGGTATTGCTTGTGCTTGCGAATCAGGTACGAAGTACTACGGAGATAATATTAGACTTTACAGGCCAAAAGGAACATTTCTTATGGTTTTGCCGAGCACGTCACATTTCTTCATTCGCCGTTGCAATCAAGGTCCACTCGGTCCCTGGAAATTGGGAACTGGAACCTCTCAAGTTCTTTGTTCGGGACCCTTCCATTTTATTTCATTACCACCTTGGGCCGCAAAGCAAGTTCTCAGAAGCTCGCGAATCGTCTCCCATCTCCGTCCCCTTCTCCTTCCCCTTCCCCTTCGGCGCGTTGCATTTTCCCGAGTGGGGGGACATTCTGGCTGTGTACCGCGTCCGGTGATACATCATTCGCATTTAAATCACCACGTCAAATCAATTACACGTGCCGACGTGGAACCTTCATATCGGACCGGGCTGGGAAAGGGCGTACGGAGCGCGAAGATCTTAAAACTCTCTTACTCTCTTCCCCCTAGAACACGAGGAGGACCGGCTTCGCTTCCCTCCCGATCTTCTTCGTCTCCTAGTCTACTGCTTCAATTGACAGCTCGGGTTTTACAGCGCACCGAGGGGGTGTTTATAATTCCTTTTTTCTTCTTACTCTCCTTCTTCATCTTCTGCCACCTTTCTTCCTTGCCTCCTTGGGAGAGAATACGTGTTTGAAGCCATTTCACCATGAGCGGAAACGGACGAGCTACGCTTTTGCGGCCTCCGCCGGATGATCCGAATAAGGCGCCGCTCGAGAATGCCATTGAGATTGTAGAACTAGGCGTCCTGGGACCTGTGAGTTAATGTCCCCCCGCCCATTCGCACTACGCTTCCTTCCTGCTTCCCTGCACCCTCTCAACCAATCTGCCGTCCCTCTCCATCAACGCCATGGAGGTGAAATCGGCTGACCCACTTCTGTTTGCCAGGACATGTTCACAAACGCCCGCCAGGCTTGGCATCCCCCCGGCGCCCGCGGCATATTCGGCGGCGTCCCCATAGCCCAAAGCATCGCGGCAGGCCAACGGACCGTCAACGAAGGCTTCGTGATCCACTCATGCCACTGCTACTTCCTCCTCGCGGGGAACAACGCCATCCCCATCACATACCACGTCGAGCGAGTCCGCGACGGCCGCAGCTTCGCCACGCGCACAGTGCAAGCCCGACAGCGCGGCCGGTGCATCTTCACGACGACGATGAGCTTCGTCAGGTCCGGCTCGGGAGGCGAGAAGTTGATCAGGCACGCCGTGGGCATGAATCCCAGCGAGAAGCGCCAGGGGCCCGTGGACTCGACGGATGTTATTGAGTGGCAGGGCGTTACGGTCACGGATGAGGGCTCGACGCCGGAGAAGAGGAAGTGTACGCATTGGGTGAGGGCTAAGGGGAAGATTACGGGCGGGCAGGCGGCGCACATCGAGGCGTTGGCGTATATCACGGATTCATACTTCTTGGGGACCATCCCGCGGATCCATGGCATGTTCAAGGTGCCGCCTCCGTCGGAGCCGTCGTCGTTTAAGCTGGGGATGATGGTGTCGCTCGATCATAGCATTTACTTCCACGAACCGACGGCTATCAGGGCCGACGAGTGGATGTTTGCGGAGATGGAGAGTCCCTGGGCGGATGATGGGAGGGGCGTGGTCACGCAAAGGGTGTTTTCGGCGGATGGGACCCTGTTGGTGACGTGTGTGCAGGAAGGGGTGTTGAGGTTGCAGCAGGAGCAGGAAGGGGAACGGGGGGAGAAGGAGGAGGAGGAGACGGGCAAGGCGAAGTTATAGATGGGTGCGGCGATTGGGGCCCGGATTTTTGGCTTCATTTACATAGATGTTACGGTTTTCTTTGTTTTTGTAGGGATATTGAGCAGGTACAGTATATTAGAATTCGCTCATTTCGACAACATAGATTAAGCTTATATTCAGTCCAAATCTCCATGGAGCACACATGATGTCTGGATGTCTCCTTGATATGGCGAGGTAAAAAGGGTTATCCGCGATTGTGTCCTCCATTCCAGAATCTGATCACAGTATCAGCTCTTTCCGAAGGTGCTGCCGTGCCGGCACCCTCCTTGAGAGACCTCTGCTCCTTGACCATGCCTGAGACGATGAGAGGGAAAGAGAAGGCTTGGGGAAGTTGTTCCCATCCGTGGAAAGGGAGCTCGAAATACCGAGGAATGGAAAAGGACGGCTGAGCAACGTGAGATTTCTACCGAGGTCCACCTCGCACAATCGCATACAATTTTACTTCGTAAACAGTATATCAAAATACCGGGGCAAGGTGTGTTTTTCGGTTACGGAAGGTACAACCGCACGTTCCCTCAAGAACGCCCGCCCGTGCCGGGTCCGCCCAGGCGGGAAGGAATACCCGGCATCCCCACCATCCTCACACACAACGGTTTCAACCCCGCTGCCGAAGCGCATCGGAGGATTACAAGGGCAATTCATGCTTCAACCCGCCTGGGTGGAAATTCTATTCGACGAGCGAATTGAAACGAGAAACGAGAAACATTCGCGAACAACGAATGCCCGTTTCCTAGCTAAGAATATGAGACCGGCTCTCAGCGCTCTTCTCTGAAAGAGAGATTTGGACGTGCTCGCTTCACTTTTTTTTTTTTTTTTTTAACCCAGAACGCGGCAACTTTCTTGACTCCGAATCTGTGGTTGAGATGCTGATCTCTATTCCTTCTGCGATTCGTCTCGAGTGCTTTCCTGACCTGTCTTCTCGTTCCCTTCGCCCTCTACTTCCGGCAAGGAACACCGGTTCGATTTCGATGACGCTCGATCTGGCCGGAGACTGGCCATGCCGGAAAATGACAGCCCTCGAGCCCACCAGTGAGTTATTCGGCCGCAACCTAAGCCTCAGTAAGGTCGGGTCATACCAGCCCCTTGCCCACGGCCCTTCGCATGCGAGACTTACCCGGACTGGACGCCCGGAGGTCCTTGCTGTGAGACGAGTTTGACAAATATCCTGTCGTCGGTATTTTATCAACCAAATGTAGTTATGTCATTATTGAGCAGTTGGTTCGATCTCAATTCTTCCAGACTTCAACATCTTGAATATGGAAGCCAGGATGTACACAACCCGGGCTTATCCTTCCAACGATCGTGATCGCCCTCTTACCTACAGCAAGCGGCGATTACTGATTGGAAAAGAACCCGATCTGAGCACATCCAAGCTGTGGCATTTATGATTTTCCCATTCCCTGTTATGCCTCGTCGGGTTCCCCTGTCGGGGGTGAGTCTCGGGTTGGTACCCCACATTTCCCTCGAGCGCTCGCTTGTGCTATCAGACACCAAGTGTTTCGACATCGCCAGACCATTTTGGCCTTCCCAAATGGACTGCCCATGTCTCAGATCAAGTGTAGAGCGGTAATGCTACCCGCCCAAATGGTTTGGGGCCGCTTGGGTAGGAAATCGTGGTATTTTGGCCCAGCTTTGGCACCCCTTGCCAAAGAAGCTTGCACTTACAAGAGGCGCTCCTTAAAGTGAGCTGTCTGGAACACCTCACGTCCTCCTCTGTATTTCTCATCAACTTCCTTTCCTTTGTTGCCCCTTTCTCTTCCTCGTCGTCCCATTGAGTTTTATTTTCTTTTTTACGGAGGAAGGATGTCGAGCGTCCGTCCGTCCTTTTCTGCCCTGGTGGCACTTCTCTTCGCATTTTTCGTTGTTTTCGGCGCGGTGGTCGAGGCAGCACCGCAGAATAACAACGGAAGGGGACGAGGCAGGAACAGAAACGGCGGAAACAGGAACAACAACAACAACAATAACAATGGAAACGGGAATGGAAATGGAAATACTGCTCGATTGACCGCCCAGGAACAAGCAGCTCAAGTCCCCGATGGCATCTCCCAAGCTACTGATGGTTCCACCATTCTTGACAACACTGTCAATGTAAAGTAGGTCTTACACCACGTCATCGAAGGACATGCATAGTGTATTGTATTCCACCGAGAATGTGTCGGCTAACTGTTTCCTTCATCTCTAAAACAGTGGGCTGCCACTCCGCTTCAAGATCAGCGGTCCTGCCGACCAGTTCACGACCACCTCCGGCGTCGATGGAGGCACGCAAGCTCCCGGAACGCAGGGTACTCTCGGTCTCAACGTCCTCCTGCACGGAGACGGTGGCCAATCTTTCTTCGACTTCCCCAACCAAGCCGTCCAAGGAAACCTTGCGGGAGTTGCCGTCCTCGCTCCCGACCCGAACCTTTTCTGGGGTGGCGGCTCGGGTCTCGACCGCACCGACGGTGTTGCACACGCCCAGGCCGTCAACGATCTTATCCTCAATACCCTGCCCCAAGTTATGGCCTTTAATAGCTCGAACGTCTTCTTCACTGGCGTCTCGGGCGGCTCGCTTCTTCTCTCGGGGTTCTTCATCCCGCAACATATGACCAACTTCCAGGGTAACGGCGTGCTGCTGAACTGCGCTGCCATGGCACCCCAGGTCAACTTTGTCGACAGTAATGCTGTCGCCCAGTCCACTCGCATCCATTTCCAGAGCACTACCGGAGAGCTCGACCTCCTTCGGGAGTCTATCCCCGAGTCTATCGTTGCCTACGAACAGCTCGCTTCGAACGCCGGTCTGAGCAACGCTGAGATTAATGCCTTGCAGACTGTTGATAATTCGCCTAACGGTGGACACTGCGAGTTTGACGGGCAGGGATTCGTTAGTGGGATTCAGCTCATGGCGGATAACTTTGCCAACATTATGCAGGGAGGAAATGGTAATGTGAACGGCATTGGAAATGTATTGAACGGCGTGGTTGGAAATGAGAACTTGGTATTTGCCTGAAAAATGGCCGCCATAGAAAAAAGAAGAAAAAAGAACCATGCAACTATTGGAACGAAGTAAATATCTATCGAGGCATCTAGAGCATGCATGAAAGACATGAGAAGTATGCGACTGCAAAATATATACAATTTCTCATCATTATCCGACTGTTTCTCCCTATCAAATCTAACACAAAAAGAGAGAACATGAGAGAGTAAAATTTTTTTACAATTGAAGCAAGAGTGTTTACAGCTTCGCGCCCTTGGCCCTCCTGGCCTCCTTCTCCTTATCCCTCAACATCCTCCTCAGAATCTTACCGCTAGGGCTCTTAGGAATGACGTCGATGAACTCGATACCACCCTTAAGCCACTTGTGCCTAGCCTTGTGGTCTTCGACGTACTTGGCAATTGCCTTCGCCACATGGTGCTCGGGATGGGCCGCGGCGTGGGTGCCCCTGACGACGTAGGCCTTGGGGACTTCGCCAGCGCGGTCGTCGGGGACCTGGATGACGGCGCAGTCGGAGACAAACTCGTGGGTGAGGAGGTGGGCCTCGAGCTCAGCGGGGGCGACTTGGTGGCCCTACAAGGTAGATCATTTAGTTTTAGTGAGCACGCAAGAGGAAGGAAAATGGCGCACGGGCAAATGGCAGATAAAATGGAGCGATGGGGACATGAAAAAAAGAAAAAAAGAAAGTGGAGTGGGGGGGTTAGATTCCTTCGGACATACCTTAACCTTGATGAGCTCCTTGATGCGGTCCACAATGACAAGATGCTCGTTGCCCAACGGCGAGACTCGTATGACAACTTCATCACCCGTCTTGATCCACCTGCCGTCGTCGTGGTGCACGAAGGTCTCGGCGTTGGCCTTCTCGTTGTGCAGATAGCCTAGAACCACCGAGGGGCTCTGCACGAGCAGTTCTCCGGGGGTCTCGGGCGTGGTGACCTCGTTACCCTCGAAGTCGATGATCTTGGCCTTGGCGCCGGGCACGAGGGACCCAGAGGTTCCGGGGTGACGGTCCTCCTCGCTGGTGGTGCAGACGACGGTGGCGGTCTCGGTCATGCCGTAACCTTGGCAGAGGCGCAGGTCGGGGTAGATCTGGAGGACCTCGTCGATGGTTTCGCTTCCGAGGGGGGCGGCGCCGCTGTAAAGGATGCGTAGGGAGGAGAGATCGTATTGGGAGGCGAGTTGTTGGTTTCGGAGGAGGGCGATGATGATGGGAGGAACCTGTGAGTGAGGTGAGTTAGCAGGAGTTCAAGCTCTCTCATGCATTGGGAAACGATCTGTGGAGTTAGGGTGAATTGGGAAGGGGAGAGCTTACAATGCACATTTGTCGAATCTTGAAGTTTTGGACGGCGGCGAGGAGCGTCTTGAGGTCAAACTTGGGCAGGACGATGATCTCGTCTCCCCTGTAGGTGCCGACGTGGCATACTACGACAAGGGCGTAGATGTGGCTGAATGGTAGGAGACCCAGAGCTACCTGGGTTCCGACTCCGTTCTGCTTGCGGGGAACGCTCTCATAGGTGGTGACTTGCAAAATGTTCGCAATGACGTTGGCATGTGCGATCATTACCGCTTTCTATATGCAACGCCCTCGATCATTAGCTTATACAGGATTTCGCGATTGAATAAACCCAGCCAGCCAATATGCCGGGATGGGAAGGAGGGCTATGAAAACACATACCGGTAATCCAGAGGTGCCGCTCGAGTAGCATAAATATGCGGGTTGCCGAGCACCCTGTCCCTTGGTCCACTTCAGAGGTTCGATCTCGGGCAACTTCTGTCCTTCGCGGACCAGCTCATCCACGGTAACGAATCCAGCGGCCTTGACGCCGGGGACCTCGAGGAGGAAAATCCTGTTGCGGGGAAGGCCAGCGCCGTCGGCAGCCTTGAGGGCGGTCTCGAGGAGGGGCATGCAAGTGAAGAGGGCGACGGCGCCGGAGGACTTAAGCTGGTGCTCGAGTTCCTGGGCGGAGTAGGCGGCGCTGGCGGGGGTGACGATGCCGGACAGGCGGTGGATGGCGTGCGAGAGGGGGACATAATCGATCTGGAGAAGAAGAAACAGAGTTCAGCGAGAGGCCTCAAGGAGTGAAACATTTTCGGGGCGGGTTTGGCTTACAGCGTTGAGGGAGAATACTGCTACAACCTTCTCCCAGGGAGTCGCGTCGTTGGGGGCGAATTCAAGCCGCTTGCCGATTGCGCGCGAGAGGAAGCTGGTACGTTCCTTGGTCTCTTGAGCGGTGTAAGTCTTGCCGGTGATACCGCAGGTATACGGGTTCCGGGATTCGCGAATCGGCTTGCGGTTGTAGGCCTCATCGTTCATGAACTGCTCGATGGTAATGGAATCGGGGACCGCTGAGGACGGCGGGCGGGGTTAGTAAACGGAATAATGGACTGCGGAAGCTTCTCTCGCGGATGTTTTTGTGTATCACGAACCAGGGAGTGCGGGAACCCAGGAAGGCGGGTAGAAAACCATTGTTGCTTATTATGAGCGATGGCTCTACTTTCCTCTCTGTCCTTTTTGGGGGGGTTTCCTTTTACAAGAACCGAGCAATGCACACAGAGAGAGAGGGGAAGCAAAGAAGATACGGTGGCTGGCTGGCGATAGAATGCCTGATGCTCTTTAAACAAGAAAATGAGGGCCTAATACAAGCTAGAACAGGAATCAAATAGCGCTGAACTCCAAGCTGGCGAGACACATAAACCACAACCGCGGAGCTTTTAAAGCGGTCAAGGGAACAACAGAATATATCGAGGATAGACCCAAGGACGTCGCATCGGCGAAGGAGGCCCCAAGCCTCGGATTATCTACTTTCGTACTTGCGTCCACTGCAGTAGCCGCGCTCTAGAGCCTCCCACTATCCCGTTTAGAGAAGTTCCGAGGCACCTTGGCAAAACCCCACGCTAAAGAGGTCTAAAGACCGGTGCCTGGTGGGTAGAAATTCAATGTTTCTGGGTCGAGATCTGGGGGCACTGAGCTCCCCGCATTCTCCACAGCACCCCCCAGAACCCTGGTTGGCATCGCCTCGGCTGGCGAAGTCGGTATTCGGCATACGCTACTTCTAGCGACTTGATAGGTGCATTAAGCTGCGTCGCATCGCCCAAGTACGGAGTACAAGTAGTTGTCGGCGAACTGGCCCAACCATAGCTTCACTGCTCCATCCAAATCTAACTTTGTTGCGCACGTCATCTCCTCCCGTATTACCAAAGGCGATCTCTTCCATGGTGATTGGCTTTTCTGTCGATAAAGCCCCGAAATATCTCCACACTCCTACCACGCTGCCACGATGCCCAGCATTAAGGGGGGCTCCAGCGCTGCTTGCCCCCAACCGACTCGTGCTCCAGTGCGACCACCATCTCGCCAGCGGAGGCAGAGCCGAGCTGGCACACCGGCTGAGAGGAACGGGACTCGTATGTTATTTTCTGACGTCTTCATCCTTTTTATTGTTGATTGTCTGTATTGTGCTCAGCTCAATTTCCCCACTTGCTGTAGTCGTAGGGATGGATATCCTGGCTGGAAGGCTAGTTGGAGTAACCGCTTCGGAGTAAACTAGCGTCCGAGTTGAATCCTGCTTCCTGGTTAACCCCATCACTTGTTAATTACAATACATTATTACGTCGTCCTCAGCTCTTCCTTGAAACTCGGGGCATCTTCGTACGAAGAAGTACTGTTGTGTCGTGGCGGTGGACGATTGTAGGTGGCGTAATTTTAACTCTTCACACAGTTGCATTGTGTCTGCTCCAGGGGGATGGGAAGTTCCTCTGCTCCTATACAAACATTATTATATGATAAAGGAGTACGCCAACATTCTCATACCTCATCCTCTCTTTCTGTGGCTGGAAGGGGTGCCGAGGTTCGCCGAGACTCGGCAGATTTTGGGTTGTACGACGGAGCGGGCTTCGGTGGGCGTTCGTTGAAATCTCAAATCGGGGCAAAAGAGACGAGACGGATAGCTGTAGCAAGTTGAAGTTATCCATGGAGAATCATAGTATCAGCTTGAGAAGGAAAGAAAAAATACTAGTTCTCAAGAGGAAACTTAACTGAACTTTTTTCCTTCTTTACTCTAGCCCAATCCTTCTCTTTAATGCAAGCAGGCCGCAGCCCTTGGCTCTTTATCTTGAGTGTTTGGGGCCCACATCAAACCACATCTGGCAACAACACATCTTGATCCTGGGGCTACAATGGTGATGATGATGCCTTCACTCAGATATCCCCAAAGAAATAACAAAGCCGGCAGAAAAAGGGAGCTGCCCAGATCAATGTCCTCACATGGGTCCCTGAAGGTACAATGGAAGCTGCCAGATGTCCTAGGCCTTCCAGGTAATCCAGTCCTCATCGTACTTTCCCTTAGAACAACTCTAATCAGTGGAGCAGGAAGTTTCACTCATGATCGTGCCTTCTCTTTCAATCTGTAAATACCTTCATGAATAGCTCTTTCCTCTAGTTCAGATGAATCATCAGGGTTTCAACTACAAATACAATCTACCTATGCCTTTCTACTCTCTCTCCCTCTCTCTCTCTCTCTTCTTTTCTCCCCAAGAACATCTTGCGTCTGCATCTTGCGTCTGCATCTCTTGTTCACAGCTCTCATCCAGATCTCTCCCTCCATCCTTTTCATCCCAATCCCAATCTCATCTATCTGAGATATTCAATTCTCTATGCTTCGAATACCCTAAGCAATCTGAACTTACTCACAGATACTGCTTTCTTCTCGACATCTGCTGTATTTCCCATCTCATCTCACCAATTGGTAAGTATTTGTGCCTGGCCCACTCACTCCTCAGCTGCTTCCCCGATCTGGGGAAGGTGCACCTTCCTTGCACCCTACAATGACAATTTCCTAACGGATTCCACTGCAGTGCTTTTCTCCTTCTTCCACTTTCTCTCTTTTCTTCCACAAATCAAACTTCCCCCACAAGCATTCCATCATCAGTTGGAACTTCTACATCGAAGCTCGTTGCCCTCACCTGTCTTGACGTGATCTCATCTTACCTATAGGCACAAAAGACTCCTCCCTCATCATCCCACCAGCTATCTAAATCGTAAGTCTAGTCCTCCAGCGCCTCTTCCACAGGGCCTCCCATTAGACTCGAAGTGGTGATTGTTTCTAACGACTCTCTAGGCTGTCGACTCTTGGTGTCCTCCGGATATTGCCATCGGCGACTTAAGGTATGAGTAGTATTTTGGAGCTAAAGACAGCATTTCCTAGACATGTCATGTCCCGAAATCACTGACCTAGGCATCTATTGCCTTGGTCCTCCCTCTACCCATGAGATATATTTCACCATGCCATCCCCGATTCTGAGCTCCATTTCGGCCTCCTGGGAAACCAGCCCTTGACTTCACAGCCCAACGCACAGAATCCTCCCCTGCACACCGATACCTTCTCCCCAATATCGTTTACAATTCTTTTGTTTGAATGATCACCATGTATTCTTGTTTTCTGTCGTCATGTTCGTTTTGTTTTCTAGCCTTTTGATTCTATTTCTTTAGTCTCATTTTGATCCGAATGGGAGAGCTAATCTGTTACCTCTAGGACTGTCGCACTATATACCGACTGCAATACCTATCCGAAAGGCATTTGTTGTCATGGCGGCGGTTGCCGTGAAGAGAGTGGCCCCCTTAGAGGCCACTGGCCTCTTGAGCAAGCGTTCGAGGAAGAGCGGTTATGCCAGGCGTTTTCTTAAGAGTCTCGTGAATGAGAGCGTGGTTCCTCTGCCACAGCCTCGGGGCGCCCCTCCGGTATGGTCCGACAAGAGGCAAGGTCTCTGCAGCGCCCTTCCGTACTATAAAGGGTATCAATCTGGAGGATACATCTCCGGAAATGTTTTGGTGGGAAGCTTGCTGGATGGATTCCCAGCTGAGAGAGACTTGGTTGACCCTAATGGCGTCATCATTATGAATATGTGAGTGATCAATTTACTTCAAAAAGGTGCATAGATGAAATGGAAGTAAGCTACTGACAAATGACAATAGTGGAGGTGGTCGTGATGTCGCGGAGGGTGCCAGCTCCAACACAAGGGAGCGCCAGCGAGACCAAGGCTTCCCGTTGATGTTGAGAGGTTCCTTGTCAGCCCAGTCAAAGAACCAGTATATCGGCATTGTGGTTGGTAAGTACTAAAACAACTACTTAACTCCCTGTGCTATGGAAGACTTTCTAGTTATTAACATCATCTCTAGGCGAGATGAGCCCCTTGATGCCATCTAAGATGCCCCATGCTTATAACGTCTTGGACTGGTACTTCATCACCGACATCTGGGCTGAGAAAGATGTCAATGGTTTCAAATTCTGGAAGATGAAGCTGGAAATCGTTAACCCCGAAAACGAACCTTGGTGGGTGCCAGCGGACATGACGGTCTCTCCCAGCCCTAGCCCTGGAGACTACAAAGCCCCAATCGAGGAGTGTGAGGTTTGCCAGAAGCCATCCAAGCAGATCTTTTCCCAAACGTGGACCTGCCTCAACTACTCCTGCTCGGCCTGCTTCAATCTTGGTAACATCAAGTTTGCCGATCTCAAATATTCCGAGAAGTTTCTGAAGGAGAGGACCACCTACATCGGAAAGGATCCCGAGGTAGCTGGCGGCGCGAGGGAGTTTCCTCCCAGCCTTGTCCCCGCTCTCCCAACCCTCGCCGAAGGAGATGCCGGCACTGAAAAGTACCTGAAGCAGGGTCTTGTCTGTCCCAGGTGCTTTGGTTGTTCTCCTCGGAGCCATTGGGCGGGATGGTTCTGCGACACCCCGGGCTGTGGCTTCAAGTTTGAGAGCACCATGAGGCCCATGGCAATATCTGAGATTGACAACCCCACCATCAGAAAGCGTTTCTCGAACCGAAAGCCCAAGCGCCACGAGGCCATGGTCGAAATGGAGAGCTACTTCAGCACGGGAGGCTACGACGTCGACGTCACTCCTCTCTTTGACCTTCTCAATGGAAAGCCCAACCCCAAGCGAGTTGTTGGCATTCTCGCCCATTTCCGGCCTTGGGAGAGGGCCAGGGCTGCCGAAGCAAACCGCAGCTTCCATGATCTCCACGAGAATGCAACCGAGGATGACTGGATGCGCCTGCCGGTTAGACACAAGGGTGGTAAGTACCAAGACCTCACATTTGTTCACTGATGACCGGAGCTGACACAATTTTCAGGCAAGAGTGAAATCATCACCAGTCATTTCGCTCAGAACTACGGCGCTCAATATAAATACGTCGTCTCCGTGGCCTCCAAGAGCTTCAGCGATGCCCCTGACGCCGTCCTCCGTGCTCTGTTGCGAATGAGGTGGGCCGGCCAGCAGGCCATTGATCATGCGGAGAAGGAGGTGAAAGAGTGGCAGGGCGATGGAAAAGTCGAGGTTGCCCAGTCCCTGGAGTTCAATTTTGTTGAGTTTAATGAGCTCCTTGCCCTCGGCTATTTTGAGGATGATAAAATTAACGTAAGTTAGCGACTTACCATCCATCTTTACTACCTGTAAGGCAAGTTCTGACGATTATCCAGTGGCATGATGATGGTGAGGACACGCTGGGCCCAACCGTGGCCACGATCTCTCTGGGTTCGCCCTCCACCATGTCTTTCCGTCCCAAAGTCAAGGGCCAGGGTAAAAAGGGCAAAAGCTCGGTGTTCGACTTGCACTTGTTCCATGGCGACATTGTGGTCATGCATGGCACTGACATCCACAAGTGCTACGAAGTGAGGCTTTCTGATTTCCGTTTCTATATCCCATGGAGCTTGTGTACTAATTATCCCCTTTCCTAGCACCGGGTTATCCCTCACGGAAAGCGGCGATTTGCTCTCACCAGCCGCCATATTAGCCTTGACAAGCTCGACACGGATGAAGACCGCCGGCTTGCACAAGAGCTTGGTGCTATTCCGGAGAGGGCGCTGCACCCCGACTTTCTCACGGGCCTCAACTGACCGACGGCCTAGTTTTACTATAGATTATCATGACCAGTAAGGGCCAGGAAGGGGGGAAACGATTGATTCGCAACCTTATTATTTCTTCTTACGCAACAACGGGATCGGGACGACATATACTATCTTCACCGGGATGATTTTTTCCCGATATAAGGCGAACGGAACGCGACGAGGACAACATTTGTTATATTCCATCAACGACATCAATATGAGAGGGCGATACCACTGGCCGGAGCAAGCGGGATATGGAGTTTTCTTTTCGTTCTCTTTCTCTTTCTCTTTCGGTTTCGGGGTTTTTTTTTCCCGTTATTTTTCATCGTTTTCTATTTCTAGACGAGGCTGGGCGGCGGAGTTCAAGGTTTTGCGAACCGGGTTTCATTTCGCTTTCGTTGATACCATTGACGCCATTGATTTCGTTTATTTCCGTTCATTTGCTTTATTTGCTTCTTTTGATCCAATGCATATATTGAGATCGAGCATGGGCTTAGAGCTTAGAGGGCGAGTATAAGGGAGTTTCGGTTTCGTACATTACACAATAACATTAGCTTTTTCTTAAAATGTGCCATACAGATCTAAAACATGCTGAGTCCGCCCAATGTACTAATGTGCCATACAGACAAAGGGAGAGCAAGAAAAGAGAGCTCTCTACACCCTTTGCTTCCGTTGTCTACCTGAAAACCAGGGCGACGGCGCCCATACCGGTTGCGAACAAGATCCAAAGGTTGAGAATGCCCCCACGACCCCACGCAGCATCTTCTTCGTTCCCTCCCGCCGAATTGGACGAGCCCGTTGTGAGGGGAACGTATGTCTGCGTTGTAAGCATGCCGGGAGTGCATTCGAGGTCGAAGCTTGGGCATGAGGTGATGGTAAAAGTAGTGGTGTAGGGCGTTGTAGGGAGGGCCGCGCCACCTTCGTCGGCAGCAGTCTGTACGCTCTCTTGGTTAGCGGGGCAAGGGTGAAGGAAAAGTAAGGAACAGCCGGGATTCGAATAAAGGTAGTATCTTGAGACGAAAAACTTACGGGACCCTCTGTAGGCTTCGGGTTGGCAAGGGAACACTTCCCCTGGACGTTAGGCACCGCATCGCGACCCGCGTCAATAGCCACGATCTCCGTCCCGCAATTCGCCGCCTGCGCGACGTGAACCTCCTGATTATCCCAATCGAAAACGAAATACCCCCCCCGCATAACAGAATCGCCCAGGATCTGCTGATGCTCCGTCAACCTCAAACCGATGTAGCACAGCCTCGGGTTCAGGGGATGTTGGGTATCGAGGATGAAGTCGGACATGGGGACGCGGAGGACGATGGGGGCCTTGCCGCCGTTGCCGGCGGGGTCGCCGAAGCCGAAGTCGACGGTGGAGGCGGTGCGGCGGAGGGAGCAGGGGGCGAGGAAGAAGCCCTCGTCGTCCATGGTGGCGTCCATGTCGGTGAGGAGGGGCTGGGCGACTTGCGGGTGGAGGCGGGTTAGGGTCGTGCCGCTGTCGAGGAGGGCGCTGGTGGATGTTTCGGGGATGGAGTGGGTTGTGTTGCCGGTGCGGGTGACGCCTATCGTGGAGAACCAGACACCCAGGCTGTTGAGTTTCGTTAGTATGGATAAGTAGGAAAGTCCATGAACGGAAAGACACGGGAATGCTGGATGGCCGGAAGGAATCGAAAGACAAGGGGGGATAGATGGATATATATTTACCGAGCTTCGCCTTCCACACCGGTCTGCATGGGGAACTTGACGAGTGGTCCAGCAAACTTCTTCACGTCGAGACCGCCGTAGATGACAGCGCCCGTCTCGTCGTCAGCATGCCTTAGATCCAACGAAAAGGCCCTCGACTTAATGAAGCCCTGCTCCTTCATAGAGTTCAACACGAGCGAATAAGGCTGGCCCTCCGCAAAGCCAGCATGGACATCCGGCGCGAGGCCGAAGATGCCGGAAATGCCATCGACGGTGCCGTCGACGATGACGCCGAAGATCTGGTCGACGAGCGTGACTTTTCCTATGGTGAGGCTGTCGCTGTAGTAGTTCAGCGTGACGGAGGTCTGGGTGCTCACGTCGGTCGAGTCGCCGTAGTGGAGGCTTCCCTTGGCGACGGGGCCCTGGACGGTGGCGGAGCGCAGCGGGTTGTAGGTGCCAAAGGCGAGGCACATGCTGGTGGTGAATTCGTCGGGGGAGTGGTTGCAGGTTGGCGTGACCCAGAGGTCGCTGGAGCCCGTGTCTAGGAGGACGGCGATGGATTGCGCAGGCTTGCCGAGAGAGACTTTGACATTTTTTTCCGTTAGGTATATAGAAACTTCTTATCTTGGGATTCATTCATGCATGCTGGCAAAGAAGGGGGAACAGTTTGCTTGTTTTTTTTCTTCTTCTTTGCTTCGCGTCTTCTACGTACTCTCTATCGTGTAGAAAGCGACCTGATTCTCTAGGGCAACCTCGAACGGATTCCGCGCCTGGATCGAGCTCGAGCTCTTCACCCTCTCCTTCCAATCGACGGGGATGCTAATGAATCCATCCCCCGTAACGGCGCGAGGAAACGACGCGGCGTTGGCGATCCCGGCGAGCGAAGAGGCCAAGAGGCCGTAGAGGAGGGCCGTCGTCACCGACGAGAATCGCGATTGCGGCATCGTGGCTTGAGGTCGTTGCGCATCTGGGGACCCCCCGGATGGGGTTGTACAGCTTTGGGACTGCCTTGACCACCGAACTGCTTGGGAGTGGAAACGGATACTCGGGGAAAGGGTTGTCAAGGAATTCCCCGTTTCACACCATCTAGGGAAGATTCCTCACGATCCGGGGATCAAGAAAAGAGAAGTAAGAAGGGGGGGGTAAAGATAAGAGAGTGAAAGGTAAGGAAATGAATTCAAGAGAAAGATCACGACCTCCATAAAAACATCTCGCTCTCACGCCCTCGCCCCCCATTCCGCTTCGGGAAGCTAAATTGGTCTGGGCGAGCTACATAGTCCAGGCGACACAGCTTCTGCGTGGGTGTGTCCCGAGGTGTCCTGTGCATCAATTTCAGCTCTGGGGTCATGCAGCTTGACCTTGGTCTGACAGACTGACACGGACCAAGGAAAAGGAAGGCCAATTAAACCTGATCTGGGCACCCATCATCGATCCTTTCACGGGACGACGGGCTAGCTTGCGATTAGTCGTTGCAACTGGAACAGTCGACGCAGTGGAACCCCTTTCGCATTGCTTCCCTCCTCGGTCGGCGGGTTGGAACTTGGAGACCAGGCTTGCAGGGGTGGCGGGCGATGTGGGCAACTAATCTATTACTCCGTACTTTCATTAGTGGAGAGGCGCAGATGTGCTCGTATTGGAAGGTATCGCTGCCAATGGCCCAATGCTACCCAGCTGGACCACCCAGCCCTGATGGGGCGAAGATGGTGGGCATGGCATGGCATGGCGTGGGCTGGAGTAATAATACCGCATGCCTCACAAGGTTGGTTGGCACTAGACGATCGTGAGCCGCACCTAGGAAGTACGGAGTAAGTTGTTCATAGAATCTATTGAAGCTTTGATCGAACGGGGGTTTCAGAGTTCCAGCTTTGCTCGTATCACGGATACCAGACCTCGGCGAGGCAGCTAAGTTTGGGGCTATTGGCTTTTTTTCGTCCCATTTCGGGCGATCCAGTCCGCCGGGACGAAGATCAATTGATGTGGGTAAGAATAGCACAGAAGGAGTAAGGAGTAAAACTAACTGGACGGAATTAATCTAAAGGAATGATCTAAATGATCGATGTGCGACAAGTTTGTGTTACAGTGTGTACGAACTCCTCCTGGAAGTAACACTGCTTACTTGACGCACCTGCAACGGATATCGGGATGAACCGTTCATCATTATTCCTAATATCATCTCCTTCATACTTCCTTGTATTGTTCTTTCCCTTTCCGTTCGTCGTTCGTAGTTCTCCGCCTCGCATCTGATCCACTCGTGGCTAAAATAGGCGATCGCTAGATGAGACGGTTAAAGGGAGCAACTTCATCAAGTACAAGGCTATTGAAGTTTATCGTACCGCAGCCAGGACACGGAGAGTCAACGAGCTGCTTCGTATTAACGCCGAGACGTATATTTGGGATCTAGAAACTGGATACTATGCACTATGCAGAGAGGTAGTAGTCCTACATATGGAACTCGTGAGATTGCTCATTCGTGATAGCCTCATGCGAGGCTGCTCGAGATGAGCCAAGTTACAGTCTATTGTTGTCTTTTTGATGATGGTACACTCCGTGAACGAACTCCTTCCTACTCCTACAAGTTACAAGTTCCATACGATGTTATCCGCTCACTTCCCCCCCCGTCCCAGCCACCAAAAGCACCACACCCCCAAGCTGCCTCCTAATATCCTCCTTATCAACATCGTGCGTATCTTCCACCTCACCCCAATTCCCCGTCTGCCAATCCACCTCCAAACTCGCCGCCCTCGCCGCCTGCTCAACCCCGAACCTCTCCCCCGCCTCCCCATTCCCTTCCTCCTCAACCGCGCCGAGCCCCGCCCCATGCTCACTCCACTGCACCACAAGCCTCGCGGCAATCAACAAGCTCTTGGCCGACAACACCGCCCTCTCCAACCCTGCCAACTCCCACGCCGACAGACCCGCCACCCACCCCTCCACGACAGCCCTAGCCCCTTCGTCCTGGCTCCTCGGCACGATCGAAGTCCCGTCCAGCACAGGAACGATCGTAACGCCAGGCCACACCCTCGAGACGAGGAACCCCACGATATCCTCCGCCGCGTGGCGCTGCAACTCGCGCAACGTCCTCCCCTGGGCGTCCATCTGCGTCTCGTCGCCCTCGGGCGCCCAGCAGAGCACCGAGTCCGTGTCGAGGTAGCGCATGACCATCTTCGCAATCTGCGAACGGTGGGCGCTCGTCGCGGCGCCGGCGGCTTGGTCTTCGTCGGAGAGGTCGAGGGCGCGGCAGATGAGGCCCGTTAGGGGGATGAGGTGCTGGCGCGTTGCGTCTTGGACGGAGGAGAGGAGGTCCCACTCTAGGGCGAGGGCTGTGGCGAGGTGGGGTTTTGTTAGGGGGATTTGGATGATTTGTTTGGTTGTTGGGTGGCGGAGGGGTCGTTGGTCGAGGAAGACTTGGAGAGCGCCTGATGAAATATGTTAGTTAGTATGTAACTTTATAGCCAGCCCAGAAGCCCAATAACGGTCGGGAAAAGAGAACAGTGGCAAAGAGTGAAGAAAAAAGGAAAGAGGGAAGAAGAGGACAAAGACACACCGTCAACCTCCCGAACAGTAACCTCGTCCCAAAACCTCTTACTCAACCCCTTCCCCTTCCCTGCCTTGACCTCCTTCGCCAACTTCAACATCTCCGCCTGCCTCTTCCTCTTCCGAACCCTAGCGTACGCCTCCTCCGCCTGGCTTACCGGAGCCTGCGGAGGGGGGCCCGTCCCAACGATCGGCGCGACATCGGCTGCATGGTTGCTGGCGGCGTGGAAGGGTCGAGAGAGAGAGATCGACGTCGGGATTGGGATGGCGGAGAGGCGTGTAGAGAGGACGCGCGAGGGGAGGCGGCCCCCTAGGCGGGTGAGGCACTGCATTTTTTTTCTTCTTCGCCCTGTTTTCTGGACAGAGTTGATCTCTCTCTCAAATTGGGGCCCGGCGTGTTGGTTGATTCTGGCCCGTCGAGATGTGAAGAGGGAAGTTGCGACTCGAAGCTGGGCAAAAATTCCGCTTCTGGACATTTCGAGGGAGCTCAGGGTGGGGTCCTATTACGGCATCTGATTGGCCCGATCGCCGAGCTACATCAATACGAAGTACTTTGTACCTTTTTGTTGGTACAATTGACATCCAAAGCAGTCATATACCAAAAAGGCTTCATCTACATCACCAAGGCAAATAGAGAGAGAAATATGTTAATGCCCAGCTCATATCCATCCAGAGGACTTGAAAACTTCGCATTGATACACCAATTCGCTCTTTGGTCGGTCCTACTGCCACCACTAACCTACAAATGGAAGAAGCACAAAATAACATGAACCATCCAACCCCGAAACCTCGCTAAACCATGCTTGTGTATTATCCCTGTCCCCGTCCTCTCCTCGGCGTCGAGAGAGGGACGGGGCGCCGCAAAGCAGATGCATGAATAAAAAGAAGAAAATAAATAATGGTACAGTAGCGTAGGCTCTCACGGCGACATGATGACCAGGCTAGAAGAATGACAAAAGACAGACGCGTGAGTGTAGAAGAGCGTGAAACGCTGGCTGTACCGAATCCCATTCGTGGGACTATGAAGAAGCAGAGGGGAAAACAAAAAAAAAAAGAGACGAGTACCGATATGCCTTGGGGAGAGTCTTGTTATTTTTGTAGCTTACTCCATCTCCCGACGCCCTGAAACCAAAAAAGAAAGAAAGAAACATAGAACGCAAAAGCAAATGCAGTAAAAATCAACAAAGGGCAAAATGGTAACGAATGGAACAACAAGGACGCCTCCTGAAACCAACTCCTAACATAAGAAAAAGTCCGCGCAGAGCCCGAGGCTGTTGAGAGCTTCGGTCTTAAATCTACCGGTCAACGCCCATCGGTATCTAATATGGCGGCCGGGTGAGATTACCCAGGCCCTCCTCACCGGACCGGCTGTCAATGCCCCTCAATAACTCATCTAGGTCAACACCTGACCTTGGGCTCTCACCCATCGAGCCTACTCTGAAGCTGTCGCCTCCACGGCTGCTAATATTCCGCTCACCTCCTCGACTAGGAAGTCTGCGGTCCGTACTTCTGCTCGTACGGGGTCTGTCGCCGCTACGGCTGCTCAGCATGCGCACAGGCGACCTGGCTCCATCCTGAGGCTGGGCCAGCTGTCCGGGCGCCAAGTTAATGTCCCCGCTTTTGGATGTGACAAGCGTTGCGAGCGTCGGCAGAGGTGGTACCGGTGGCACGTTTTCAGGCTCAGGCGGCGCGGCCTTTGCCTCCTGGACCTGATCCATAACAGGTCCGGCTTCGTGGGTTGGATTAGATGTAAGAGGCCCAGTGCTTCTGCCCTTAGACGGCTTCCTCTGGAGGCCCGAGCTAACCTGGGCGGGTTCGACAGGCGCGGGTTGCCCATCTGGACTAGCGCTCAGCTCAGACGCAGTGTAATCGTAGCTGACCATACTATCGAGGCTGTCCGTATCTGCGTCCATGGCTCCCGCGGTTCCGGGCATGGGATATTGAATCTGACCCGTGAGGACCTGTTTCAACTGATCAACAGAAGCAATATAGCCTCGACTTGAGGCTGACGGGGAAGGCGAGATTCCGTTACGAATGCTTCCCTTTTTGTGGACATGAAGTGGTGCCAGGCCGCTACCGTTAGCGCCGCCGGTTTGCGCAGAAGTTGGCCGAAGGTTATGTTGACTTCCATACGGCGAGGCAGGGTAGCCGTTCAATCCATTGCCGTTGATACCTAGTCGGTTTCTGCTCGTTGCGGTGGTTCCTGCCCTGG
The DNA here is from genome assembly GCA_002812735.1 of Scedosporium dehoogii. NCBI lineage: Eukaryota > Fungi > Ascomycota > Sordariomycetes > Microascales > Microascaceae > Scedosporium > Scedosporium dehoogii. The sequence goes on from PGIR01000024.1 coordinate 106,341, forward strand.
ATCCATTCAATGACTCTGACCTACTGCCCGGTTGTAGGGCAAGGATAGCCTGTTCCCTCGTCCACTCTATGAGCATGGTCTCGCGATAGTTGATAGGAAGATCGCAATCTGTAGTCGTCACCGCAATCGTGCCGGACGTCATGGACGAGGCCATAACGGGTTGTGAAAAGGTCCTTCCGGGGGACGCAGCAGGGCTCGCTGCTGGTGATACCGCAATTTCCTGGTAGCCCACGGCAATACAGTCGACAAGCGAGAGTCGGTCGTCGAAAGGGAGGAGTGACTCGCATTCAATTTCATTGAATGGTAGCTTTGGCTCTGGCTTGGAGACTCCCGGAGTGCCTACCAGTTCGACTGGAGGGGGAGGGATTGTAATGCCCTCCACCCAGAAATGTTTGCTACGGCGACGGATAATCTCGTTCATGATGGCACGCCCAACGACAGAGGCTTCGAAATCGAAACATTCAGTGAGGATCCAGAAATATCCGTGCACAAGACTTCCAATCCGCACTTTGTGCAGTGGTGTCTCGGCCTCCTGGATGTCTTCCTGTAGTCTGTAGATCATCGGGAGGCCGTACCGTACGGCGTTCACGCCTAGGCTGAATACTAGTTTCAGAAGCAGGACATGCAACAGGACGTAATCGGCGTCATAATCGAGATGCTGCAGGGCGTTGTCGTAAACTGCGATGTGCAGGAGCTGAAGAAACCTGGTGCCTGATGCCCTGATGTTTTTATCGTGATTCGAGGCCGAAGACGCGGCCCGACGAGCAATGGAGCCGCCATTGGCGTCCCGGTTAGCCCTAGCAGATCGCTGATGGCGGCTATCATCGTACACTTTCATGTCGGCCTTCGTGGTTTCGCGGTCGAGCCAGGTATGGAATGCGTCGACGTAGGCCTTTCGTACTTCGCCATCGGGATCTCTCAGCAACCAGTGGGTGCCCTCCCACACCTGAATGGGTACACGGTTCCTCGTGAGCGAGCGATCCCGTGTCGATTTGGAGGGAGGGTTGGCAACGAGGAGAATAGATTTAACCGCCCTCAAAGCGGCGATTTTGGCCGTCCCAAATGAAAAGTACGCCTCCGCATGCGAGATCCGGTCGACGAGATCGGTGGCTTCGTCTTCTTGGTCGGCATGGGGCGAAGAGCTGGTGCTCCCGGATCGACTAGGCTTGAGTCGCTGGAGAATAGTGGAGACCATGTCGGAAATCTGGTCGGCGTAATAGACATGAGTCGCCAGGTCGCCCATGCAGTGCTCTATACTCGCCAAGAGATCGCTCCTCTGAGCTTCGATTAAGCGAATTTGTTCGGCGGGTGATGGCGACCGCTCTCCGCCTTCTTCAGCATCGTCGTTATCGATCGTCAAGGGCGGCAATAAGAGGAGCTTCTTCATCTGCTGGATCAGCTGAAGAAGGACGTCCATGACGCTCAACCCAATAAGGTTAACTTCGGATCGCAGGAGCGATCCCACCATGGCAGTTAGGGCCAGGTGCACAGGCAGGTTCTCGTCGCGAACGAGAGTTCGGACAAGGGTATCCATGGTCGTGATCAAGATCATGTAGCGATCTTGGACCGGCGCCCACCTGGCCACCTGGTTGTAAATGGTAATTGCCCAGCCGCAGTCTTTGTGTGTCCTTGGATCCTTGCGCAGGACGCGCTCGCCGTGGCCGAGTTTCTCTTCGATAAAAGCGAGGAGGGCCTGGGTAGCACTCTGGACCTGGGGTCGATTTGGCACGATGAAAATCATCTTGAGACAATGCATCGCCAGCACAGAAATATCCTCTTCCGCAAGCTTATCGACGTCGAAGGCGGTTCCGGACAAGGCAATAGGATTCGGCTCACCGGTCGTGTCGGCAGTCCGAACTGTTGCGACGCTCATTCGGCGGCGCGTGAGCTTCTCGGAATCGACGCGTTCTTCTGCCTCCACCCGTTGATGCAGGGTCTCGAGGAAGTCTTCGTTGTCGTTCCAAAGGTTTTCCAAGACAATCGGCACAATGACGTTCAGTTGGCGACCGACAAGGGAAGACAGAGCGTCCGAGGATGCAATGCTCTTAATCGCTTCGAGCCCAGCATTCCGCCATCGCATCATCATGGGCTTGCTCGATGGTCCTTTGGTGGGCACGAAGTTGGGCGAGGCGAGGCTGGCATAGGCTCGAACGACGGACTCGTATTGTCTGATATAATCTTGATCGGCGAAGAGGGATGACGCGTCATGGTTTTCGCAAAAAGCGTCGAAGGTCGGGATGGAGGATTCGATCATGGTGATGTCGTGGGATTCCAGGACCAGGGTGAGGACACGAAGCACACATGGTGCGATTAGTGGTAGGTCCTTGGGGGACTTTTCAACGAGAGCAGCAAGAATCTGCAGGGTGACTTGAACATTTCTACATTGGCACACACAGACACGCCACGTTAGCATGAGATCATCACTGATTAACAAGCAAAACGACACCTAGACAGCATAGAAGAAAGAGCAACAAGAACGATTTCGAATAGAGGTGCCAAAGAAAGAAACAGAGACAACAACGGCGACGATGGGTGTTTATTGCCGTGGACGTGGGACGTACCCGATTCGAACTCTCCAGACATCGCTGGCCGTCTTCTTTTCCAGGAAGGAGCCAATCTTTTGGATCTTGGACCGTCGCGAAGTTGCGTAGAATAAAAGATAGCTAAGCTCGCTAGAATTGGGCTTGACATCGACGGCGCCCTTTCTCGTACGCGGATAACATTTCAAAACGAGGACCTGGTGCTTCGGACGGCACCTGTCTTGTATGGAATGCATCGCGCCGGACGAGCCGGAAGCTACCAGGCTGTAGTGGCCAGATTACCGGGTGAGAGGAGACACTGCGGTCGGATGGAAGACGAGGTCGGGGTTTAGTAACGATGGCATTACTCGAGGGAAGGGAGAATTGGAGGAGCAGAGGACATGGAAGCTCGGATGCTGGAGAGGAAATAAAGAGAAGATGGATCAGCGATGGAGAGATTTGAGATTATTAGCGAGAGGGAGAAAAAGGGAGAGGTGGAATCAAAAGCAAATGGGCGGACAGGGATTCAAAGATACAAAGATACAAGGATCAAGCCAATTGATGCAGCGATGGTACAAGTACAAATAAGGTGGCGTTTTCGTTGTCTGTGACCTGAGTAAATTGACTTGTTCCAAGTACACTTTTTTGCCTTTTAGCTCACCACACCTGGCGCGCCTTCTTCCTTTGTCCATCCGACATCCAGCATGTCCAGCACGCCTTCTAAGAATTGTACCAAGTAAGACACCGGGCATCCTGCGCAAAAAGGCCCGCCTTCTGCATTGAGAGCCCACTTCAGTTCCCGAGTGTTTTTCTTCACGCAGTCGCCAACAATGTAGTTTCAATACTTTTCAAAGGGTGACGAAACTCGAGGATCAAGTACTTATACATTAAATCTTAAACGCTGGTATTTCTGGTTCACAACTTCTCGACTGCCCTCTCGGGTCTCGAGCCGTGAACTGGTCCAGCAACGTCCGCATCGATATCAGCATCAACTCCTCCGACCGCCTCTTCGGATCGCAATAACCCCTCCGCGTTGGACCATTATCAAGGGTTTAACGTTCAAGGGAAGTGCCATCCCTGCGCCCATGGCCTGTCCATCCCAAGCATCGTCAGTAGCCTAATACGGAGCTTTCGTGGCCTTGCATCCCGGTGCTACGTTAAGACATTTACCGCCTCAGCACGAAACCAACAGTACGGGAGCAAGCTTCGAGTTCCCGCCCATCTGAAGACATCGAGAAAGGAGAACTTGCACGAGGAACGGAGGACGAGTAACGATACATTAAAGCTCTCCCATACTCTCTCGGTCGGTGACGAACAACCTGCGACTATCTTGGCAAGTGGGTTTAAGTACTTGATTACTTCGTCTTTCATGCAATCGATAGTCTAGATAGTTCTAGCGGTCTACCAAGTACTTGCACGTGGGACGATTCTATGTATCTAAGAGGGGAGAGAAAAGCAGAAACACTGCGAGTAGATTGATGGATGATTCAGTGCTCACTGCTCAGGGCCGAGAGCGATTTTCCCCGTCGACTCCGGACCCCGAAATGCCGTCGAACCCGTCAAAGAGGCGTAATCAATGACGGACGGTTCGCCCGACTCTTGCGCCTCGCCTACCGAGCGAATGTTGTATCGCCTGGGCATATCAATATTTGGCTTCGACAGTGAAGTGCCAACCCCTCACTACCAAGTACATAATTACTCGTCACCATTGTGGGGTTTTCGTCCTTTGTCTCTCTGCATTTCCAACCTGGTGGGATCCGTGAGGCAACCTGAAATCGTAGGTTACTCGCATACTTGGCCACGTCATTCCACGTTTAACGTCAACGGACGACATGCGCCACAGTCAACAACAAAGGTCCGCCTGTTGAGCTGGCGGGAGCAATCCAAGCTCATTATTTTGTTGCCCTAATCCTGTTGGATCCACCAGTTTAAGAGAAGCTTCAAGAAAGCCCAGACGCATGCCCTCAACGACGGACAGCCCATGATGATCTGGCTTGTTGCGGGATTGAGCCTTTAAGTTTCGGCTGAAGAACCTTTCCGCCGCCCCCTCCCACAGCGCTGGGTACCGAGTTCCACTGGCACGTACCAGGTAGGCTCTAATAGGCTCTGATTTGCTCGCGAATTGACTCGATGCACGCCATTGGGGGACCTTTTTGGGGCCCTGGTTCGCAGGACTCCAGTGTATTGCGACGTTAAGACTCTCGGAACTGGATTAGAACGCACAGGCTGCAAGCGCAAAGAAAAACGCGCCCACTTCGTCGATCAACGTTTCCGATCTGGAAAGAGAGGGACGTCGATGCGTTCAACCAAATTTACCTTTGCGGGGGAAACGAACAACGAAGCGGCGGCGGGGGGCAACAGCACGAAACGTTGGACGATTCATCTTCTTTCAGGCTACACTGTTGTTTGCAACTCAGGTGGCAGCACGATCACATCTACCGTGTAGGCACATGTAATATCCATTTGATGTTTGCATGTGGTCAGAAACAGTCATGTCGGTTCTTGAAAGGAACTTAAATTTAAAAAAGAAATATTTAGTCGCGACACATGGGGAAACGCTTTGCCGCCAGTGGAAGCGGTCCTTGAGCTTAAAGCTTAAGTAGAGGAGTCCAACACTTGCAACAACAGCGCGGATGGCTTCCACGTGCGATAGTTTGAGGTTCCGGGATTCTCACAATTTCGGGATGGATGCAACCACTTCCTTTATTAGTTCTTCAACCAAGTCACCCGGCCTTCTCGACTGCATCTGCACATTGTAGACTCCGGCAATTGCCAGCCAACAAATGGCTCATGTCGCTAACTCAAGACAACTTCGTCACAACGTCTCACAAATTCAACAAGACAACAGCTAGAAGAGAATGAAGAATGGAGCCTCAGCCACACTCTTTCACGAGCGACCTGTAGATCGCTGAAAATATGGCGGGAATCAGGTCTTCATCTTCCTCAAGAAACTACAAGCACTCCCCTCAAATATCCGGTGTATTCTACACATTTTTTTTTGGGTCCTCCTCCCCCAACTCTTCTTTTTTCCTCTTCTGCGAAGGATAAATCAACAAGTTGCTGTAGATATGTACAGACTTCATTTCATTGTGGCTGGCTCTAGAATTAGTTGGTGTGAGGGAGCCTCTTCTTGAGGAACTCCTCAACGTCGTCAAGCTCCTCTGGACAAGCCGAATGGGGCATTCTACGTCTCACTTATTAGACAACAAAGGAAATTCCTAGAAAGATCCCAAAAGGGACGAGGACAGATAAGCCGAAACTTACGGGTAGGTCTTGAAGGTGACATCATAACCCAGTTCCTTTAGCTTCTCGAAAGAGATGCGAGCAAGCGGGAAGACGACCAGAGGGTCGAAGGTTCCATGGCCCATAAAGAGCGGCGTCTCTTTGTTCTCGGGGTTGATAAGATCCTTGAATTTTCCACCGAGGAGCATCCAGGAGGAGAGGCCGACGATGCCGGCAAGTTTGACAGTCGCACTGAGGCCCGATAAGATGGACATGGCACCTCCCTGGGAGAAACCACCGAGGACGATGCGGTCAGCAGGTATTCCCGCGTCGATCTCTTGCTTGATCAGGCCGTGGAAGTACGAACGGCTCTCGAGGATGCCGGCCTCATCCTCGCTCCTTTGCAAGGACTCAAGGGTGCCATTGAGCTCTTTCTAGAGTGGGTGTAAGCTATCTGAAAAGCTGAGACATTCTTCAAAGGAAAACACGGCTTGCGGATACTTTCTGACGTACAATGTCAAACCAACCAGGCATTTGCATGCCGCCGTTCTGGAGAGGATTACTGGATGTTAGCCGCTGCTACCCCTTATGGTTGCCATAGATAGATTGCGATATTGAAGTACTGCCCGTAGTGGGGAGGAGTTCGTGGCAACTTACACAAGTGATAGGGATCGCAGGCGCATGCGGAAGTATAAACTTGACATGGTCCAATCGCTGCCGCCGCCTCCAATTTTCTACCACGGGCTGCCAGCCATAGCCAGTATCGCCCAGGCCGTGGGCAAAGATGACGGTGGCCGTGTGCTTAGCAGCAGCCGGGACAACGAGAGATGCTCTGCGAGACATGGGTGGGTAGAAGGAATGATAGAATCCTCGGTCTAGAGTCTATGGGGAAGGAAAGGGAAACAAACCCATTCGCAATGTTGAGCTTCAACGACACAATCTAATCCCCGAGGCGTGCATTCCTCTAGTGGAACAAAGTGGGGGGTGAGTCTCACATTTCTGCAGCCAATTGATAACAGCTGCAGAGGACTGTCAATACAAAACGCTGTTTATTCCGATTAGTAATCAGCCGGACAAGGTAACAACAAGATCAATGATTTGCTTGCAACAAATATCGGAGCCGAGGGAATTTTTGTTGGGGTCTCTTCAAATTAATCTCGCTGCCTGCGAAGTACGAAATACAGAGTTGCAAAGGTCCAAGTCAAGTCGACAAACGACCCAGTGTCAAATTAATCTCACATGTGCGAATGGTGCCACTTCCTCTCGACCACGGCAGAGACAGGTCGCCGATGGAGAACCACAGCCCTGAAAAATTGATATGAGGCTTCCTCTTCTTCATCGTACCGAACCAGAAGGGCTCAGTCTCAGTCTCAGTCTGTGTGCGAATCGGCGAAACCTGCATGCGGGATGTGGGTATGACGTAAAAGTACTCACGGCAAGTACAACCCTGGTACAACCCTCGTGTCTTCAATTTGTTCCATTCGGCCAAGTGTAGAATGGTAGAATGGTTGAACGGCATTGTGCCAACTTGTCAAGCATTGTAACGCGACATTGGACTGCTCCTCCAACCTGGAGACGGACATAAGCTCGCCTTGCCTGAGCAGCCAGGCGGCAGCCTCGGATTATCAGGGTCTTGGCCGAATCCAGACCCGTCACTTGACCAGAAACAGATCGAGCAGCAGTTCCCTTTTTGCGGCAGCTCGGCCCTCCATTGCCCTTCTCCACTCCCGGCTCCATCGGGGTTGACCAAGTTTTTGGAGAGAACCTCGGGAGCGCGCGGCATTCGACCCATTGCGCCCCCATTGCCCTTGTGGTCTTGTGGTCTTGCGGTTGAGAGCTTAAATCTGGCCACCCACGTCCTGCAAGGTACCAGTACCAGAAATCAGCGGGCTGGGCTAACAATCCTAACATCCTAACCAGGACCGAAGTTGTAGCAGTGACGTGGAGACCCCGCAAAGGCAAGAGAATAAAGTCATGGAGAAGTCTAGTAACACTCTTCAACTTGGCCGATAGCATCCACCGGCTCCCCCAACATTCCCCATAATCCATAGTGTGTGACTGTGTTGATATTTCCCCAGGGCCTCGGCCGAACGGCTTGATGGTTACATCAATATCAAATGTTCTAGTCCAATTCGAGGAATATAATCAACGACTCGCCCACACTGGCACACACAGGACGATACCACACGCAAAACCACGAAGCCAGGCAATACTAAACTAGTAAAACCAAGACTAGTTTTCTAGTTGACACGAGGGGCACAAAACGCGAAGGGGTAAAAAAAAGAGACAAAAAAAGTTTCGTTCAACTTTGCCTCGTGCTCTACAGTATTGTGTTCCTCTTCTTCCCCATCGCGAAGCCAATTCGCCTCCTTCGTACAGACACACATACACACACCTTTGGTTCATCTCTCCCCGACCGCTCCTCCAACATATCCTTGCGACTCCCCAACATCCAACCCGCAAATCCTTGCCATTGACCAGTGCGACCCCTGAAATTTGCCGACTGGACCCTTCGAACCCGTCTCAATCCTCAATAAGTGAGCTTCCCGTCCCATCGGAGGTTGAATCGGACCTTTTACCACAGCTTGCGAGCCCTTACCTTTTTCTCCCCTTACTTCGTACAAAACCTGCCGAGGAACCCAAGAAAAGCTCCGAAAGTTGCAAAACTATTACTCCATCCTTCTCCCTTCGCCATCGAATGCTCCCTCCTCCCCTAGAGTATGTCCACCAAAGTGTCGCCCCTCCTTGAAGAGGCGGTAGTCGACGCCATGCAGACCCCGGCGCAACCCCAAGTCCCACAAGCGACAGAAGCCGCGACCACGGCGGTTATAGACCACGACGAAGACCACGAGCACCTAGACCACGACGCCGAGGCCACGACGGCGGAAGAAATACACCAAACCATCATACATCCCGGCTCCGTTCGAATAAACGTCGAAGGCGCCTTCATCGTCGAGTCTCCCCCCGGCTCGCCGACCGAGCAGCCAGTCAAATCTGGGCGCATATCACCAACCCAGGAGACCAGCGACATCCGGTTACCAAATCACACGGCAGTAGTAAGCCACATTGCTGTTGATGTAAGTGGCGCACTCTTGCACTCTACCCCTTGTTCCCTTTTCTTCGTGGTCCTTTTCTTTTTCAAGTTTTCGAGACCGACTGCCTAACATCTTTCTCTCCCTCCCTCTAGATCGGCGGCTCGTTAATTAAGCTCGTCTACTTCACCCGCGAAGCGCACTCTACCGAACCCGGCGGCCGGTTGAACTTCCACAGCTTTGAGACCGATCGGATCGACGACTGTCTAGAGTTCATGAAACACTTGCAGGAGAACCAGCAGAGACTCAATGGCTCGCATCCAGCAGAGCTGTGCGTCATGGCGACTGGTGGAGGGGCCTATAAGTTCTATGACAAGATTCGGGAAGTCCTTGGAGTTGATGTGTTACGGGAGGACGAGATGGAGTGTCTAATCATTGGTATATTTCCTTATACCCAGAAGAGGCTTATACACCAGCGAGCGAGGTTATCTAACTCGTAAACAGGCCTTGATTTTTTTATTACAGAAATCCCCCGGGAAGTTTTCACATACAGCGAAACAGAACCAATGGAATTCGTCCTCCCCAACGAAAACATCTACCCTTATCTCCTCGTCAACATCGGCTCCGGCGTTTCATTCCTCAAAGTCTCCGGTCCCCACAAGTACGAGCGAGTCGGCGGTACATCTCTCGGAGGCGGAACGCTATGGGGTCTCCTCTCCCTCCTAACAGGCGCGCGGACATTCGACGAGATGTTGGACATGGCTGACCAGGGTGACAACTCCAAGGTCGACATGCTCGTGGGCGACATCTACGGAACCGACTACGGAAAGATCGGGCTCAAGAGCACGACCATCGCGTCCTCCTTCGGCAAGGTCTTCCGCATGAAGAGGGAAGCCGAGTCGGCGGCCGAGGACAGCGGCGGCGCCACGGCCTTCTCCCTTCAGAACCCCGCCATGCCGTCCGAGCACCCCACGCCGGCGGATTCGGAAAGCAGCCGCAACGCTCCCTTCTCCCGCGCCGACATTTCTCGTTCCCTCCTTTACGCTATCAGTAACAACATCGGCCAGCTCGCCCATCTCCATAGCCGCATCCATAACCTCAATCACATCTACTTTGGCGGAAGCTTCATCCGAGGCCACCGTCAGACTATCAACACTCTTAGTTACGCCATCAAGTTCTGGTCCGGCGGCCAGAAGCAGGCTTACTTCCTTCGCCACGAGGGCTATCTCGGCGCCGTTGGTGCCTTCCTCAAGAGACAGCCTAGGAACTGGGGCCGGCGGGGTAGCTTCGAGGAAGCTGTCGCCAAGGACGGGATAGAGTGGCGGATGCGCGAGCGAGTCGCAAAGGAAGCTGCCGAGGCTTGAGGAACGACCGATTGTTTTCCTTTAGCCCGGGAGACTAGACAGGGGAGTTTATCATTTTACATGTTTTAATTCATTTAGTTTTCTTATTGTTCTCCATGGTTTGGAAGCATGATATGTTCAGAAGAGGAGGATGCGCATTTACAGGAAAGAGGAAGGCATAAAGGCAACTGCATCTACCATGTCTTTTACGTGGACGCCCAGATGGCGGCTCTTTTTTTTTTCTCTTCATTTTCTTCTCCATTTTTGATAGCGTGGTATACCTGTTGCATTTTGGGGTTACGGGTTGGTTGTCTTGTCGATAGATTAGTATCCCGAACAGTTCCTGTATCTTGTGGCATATGAATGAAAAAAAGAAAAAGAAAAGAAGAAAAAAAAGGAAAACGGAAAAAGACTACTTCCAGAGAGGACGAAGATCATTGGTTGTCTAGGTGGATGATGGAGCGTGGAGCGAGGTATATTGCTCAGAGGCAAGGCTAAACAGTCCTTACCGGGTCTTTGATGTCAGTCGTACAAATACAGGATATAGAGAGGCGCCAATATGCCTCAAAATTCAAATGTGCTGCTCGTGATCACTCATATACAAGCAATAACACGAGAGTTCAGCAGCCCCCCTCCGAACGATCCCGAATTCCGAGGATCTCATGGCCGCCCACCCCAAGGACGCATGCACGCCGACGCCGGAGCGACGCACGTCACATCGTATATCCCCCAACCATCATAACACATTCTCCATCCCGTGAAGGGGCCCCACGCGACAATTTACACGCTAGGAAGCTACCTCTCCTTCTCCACCGTCCCCTCCGCGTCCTTCCCCTGCGCCGGAGCCTTCCCCACCTTGGCCAATATGCCAGCCGCCCACTCCTCCAACTCCTTCTCAGCCTCCTCGTCCGGCCTGCCCGCAGGTCCGTACATCTTCCTCCTCGCGTACCTCTTCAGATCCTCGGCGGACGAGATGTCGAACGCGTAGGACAGCCCGCCCGTGGCCATCAGCGCGAAGCTCATGACGTTCAGCGTCGCCAAGCCCAGGGCTTCCGCTGCGACGAGCCCCCCGTCCACCTTTGACGCCTCCGAAGCCGCTGCCGATCCTGTGGCTGTGGCTGTCGTGGTGGTTGGTGGTCGGAGGTTGGATTGGTAGTATTTGGGGAAGGCGGCGATTTGTTTGCGGGTTATGGCGCGGCGGGTCACGGCTAGGGAGGCTATCATGAAGGCGGAGCCGGCGAAGAAGAGGCCGAGTTGCTTTACGGCGCGCGGGGAGAAGGGGTCGCGGGGTGAGGGGGTTGGTGAGGGCGGCGCAGAGTTTGGGGCTGGTGGGGAGTTGGTTTGGGACATTGTGTCGTGTGCGTGTGTGTGTATGTGGTATGTGAGCCCGGATTAGAAGATTGTCGGGAGATGGTGGGCGGGATGGTTAGGTTTGGCCCGGTACGTTGATTTGCGACTGGGTGAAAGAAGCCGCTCGAGGATGGAGATGGGGGAGGAATTGGCGCAGACCGGGAGACGAATTTCGAGTTTGAATGGACTGGGAGACATCAATCAATCCTTCAATCCTTCTTCTCCACGCGCCTGAGTTGAATTGAGGATGCAGCGGGAATTTGATCCGCGACGGAAAAATATCGGTCGCATTGATAAGATATGCAGCTATCAGAGCAATTCGCATTCTGGTAAATGCCACCATAAAGAGATCATGATGGGTCGATCTCTCTGGTTTGCTTCAAGCTCATTCCTTTATTTCTCGAATGCTAAAGATTAGACATAATACCTTAAAAGGCAGTCAACTATTGCCAAGGACTGAAGTCTCGAATGTCTGCCACGGGCGGTTTCATACCCGCTTCGCTGCTCTGTTAAATCCAGTTGTTCGACTTGGGGATAGCATTGAGGACTGACTAATACCAGACGACATCCGCATCTCTCGAATTCAAACTTGGATAGAAATAGAAATGCATTGTTTCCCGTACATACTTGCGATATCAAGTGCTTCCCAACAGCTAACACAAACCTACCCACCGACTTCTATGGTCTGTAAAAGAACCATCTCCTCTGGCCCTCACAGTCCCAAATCAACCTCGAAATCTCGAAATGGCCAAAGCCAAGCCCAAGAAATCCCAAACCAACAACACCAAACCCTCCACGCCTCCCAAACCACCACCACCCTCCTGGCCCCCCTTCAAACCCGCTCTCCCGGTCATCTCCCTCTCCCCGACGCCACACCCTTCCTTCCCGGACAAAATCGTCCTCCTCCCCAACTTCTTCCCCCGCTCCCTCTGCCGCTCCTACGTCTCGTTCCTCCGCACCCTCCCGCTTACAACGACGCCGGGCCGGCCGAGGAAGGGAGACGCCGTACGCGTCAATGATCGCTTCCAGGTTGATGACCCTACTTTTGCTGAGAGGTTGTGGGTGGAGACGGGGTTGAGGGATGTGTTTGCCCAGGAGGAGTTTGCGCACCTTTGGTGAGTTCTTCCCTCCGGTCCTGCGGAATCAGCTCCTCTGTCGCATTCCATAGTCTTGTTTCTTCCCCTCCATGTGTGCCGTGCCGTGTTCGCTATTGTTAGTAGTGTCATACTTTTTGCTAGCTCTGGATCAAGCTCAGCCTTCTTAAATACAACCGCATCGATGCAGACTAACATGTTCCGCTTCGACCAGGGGCGGCCAAGTCATGGGTCTAAACCCCAACATCCGCGTCTACCGCTACTCTAAATCCCAATTCTTTGACTGCCATTGTATCACCAGCCCTTCCCCGTTTCCTCCAGCCCTGTATCCCGCATAACACTGACCAAAAACGTAGACGACGATTCCAACGCGGTAGTCCTCCCCCCAAACAATACCCCCTGCAAAACAACATGGACCTTGCTCCTCTACCTCACTTCAGCCTCCGACCCGGACGGCTGCGTCGGCGGCGAGACCGTCTTCTATCCTCATGACCGCCAGTTGGAAAAGGAGGCCGTCGCCGTTGCGCCGGAAACAGGACTTGTGCTTTTGCATAAGCACGGGGACGATTGTCTGCTGGTTAGTTCTTACTCCTTTCCTTGGGGACGGATGATATCCTTTTCTTGGCATGGACACTGGTTGAATGGAATATCACTAATCCTTTTGGTAGCACGAGGGCCGAGAAGTCACATCAGGAGAGAAGTGGATTTTGAGAACAGACCTTTGTGTTAAAAAGTAAAACTCAGCAGCTATAAATACTCTGTGATGCAGCCATGTCGATGTCGACAAACCAGCAAAAGAGACTCGAAAAGAGTCATTTTGGAGAATGGGCAACGGTTTTCCTCCTAATCAACCATCCGTGAAACTGCCCACGTCCAATTCGGCTACCAGACCTCAAATATCTCATGATTAATCGATGAGAAATACTCTGAGGTCTCAGACTCAGTGTCTTCAAGGTTTCGATTCTTTGGGCGAGCACCCCGAACGACATCTGAGTCGGCAACAGGCTGACCGAAGTCGATCAACACTCCACCTTTCGATTCTAGCGCCTCTGCAATTTTTCCCTCTCTTTCTTTTTCATCCTCACTTGCTCCCCGCACTCCCTCAGTTTCAGAGCTCACACCATTACTGATTGAGTCCTTGTTGAATCGAGATCCTGCATCGCTGCACTCAAGCCGACTCTCATCCATCAGGGCACCGGCACTCATTAAGAATTCTTCCATGAGCTTGATATTAGGCGAATCAGTGGGCGAGGTTTCGAGCCCTGCGCACTTCATGACCGGGCCGATATCGATGAGTATAGTGCCGGTATCAGATTCTGTTTCCGCATGGTTGTCGTTCGAAGTCTCGTCTGCTTCTTCGCTTTTCGACCGTGGCTTCTAGCCAGTGTTCGTATTGTAGCAACTTGCCTTGGGCAGCTTAACCTGTATGGGTCCTTCAGTTAGTGGCTGCTCTTCCCGAGTTTGTGCAAACCAGGGAGGTGGCACTTCTACAATATAAATCTGACTGTGGGAGGTTGCTACCTTCTTGGGAGACTCGAAGTCTATCAACACATTCTCTCCTCTTTCGGGGCCGGGGCTATCTTCCTGCTCCTCGTTAACTGGATCACCATTTGACAAATTTGTTAAATCTGCCAATGTCTCTGACGTGGAGACCAAAGGATCCGGTTGCAACTGGTTGTCCGCCTCCTGTTCATTTGCGTCGTCATGGTAAATCAGCTCGGCTAAGAGTGACAGCGCACTCTCCATTGGTGGTCCACTGACTGAGCCCTCTGGGCCGTTGTCTTCTATGTCGATTAGCATTCCATCCGTTAACTCTCGTCCAGTATTCGTCCGCGATGACTCCTCCTCTGGGCCCTTATCTTCTATGTCGATGAGTATTCCATCCCTTAGCTCGGGTCCAGTATTCGTCTGCAATTGTTGAACTTGGGCCGACTGTGTCTCCTCCTCTGTGCCGTTATCTTCGATACTGATGAGGATTCCATTTGTCAACTCGGGTTCAGTGTCTGTCCGCGATTGTTCAACTTGGGCCGGCTGTTTCTCCTCCTCCGGGCCTGTCGTGAGTGAGGCTGATACCGAAAGCGCAGTATTAGGTCGCGACCAGCCCACTGCCAATTGGGACTGCTGCTGCGGCATCTGAGGGGGTTCGCTTATGTCAATCAGTATGCCATCTGTCTCGAAAACGGCATCATCCACCCGTGTCTGCGTATTGGATGAATTCCGCGTATCCGAATCCACCTGGGGTTCAACAAGCTGTTCTCCCTCAGCATCTTGACCATTAGCCACCTCCTCCACCGGATCGGCAAGTTCTGCTGACTCCAAAGCGTGGGCCTGCTCAGGCTCCTGTTCGGCATCTGATGAACCATCACCAAGTTCATCCTTATCCTCCAACGGTGTGAACAGATTCAGGACCTCGCCGCGATGAATAATCCTTCCGTCGTTCAAACGAGTCACTTGATCCCGGTCAACTCCCTCAGGGGGCTCGGTCGGCTTTTCTGACTGCGTCCTCATGGACCTTCCAGTTGCCAGTCGGCAGAGTACTTCGTGAAAGATCCAAGGAAAGCTGATGAGCGGCATCGACTTTGCATCGATTTTCTTGTGCTTCGGCCGATTCGAGGTCCCATTTGTGGGGCCCCCACGCCGTTCATGAAGGGCAATCTTCACTTCCTCCTCGGTAACTTTGTACATCGCTGCAACGAAAGGGTCGATCTTTTCCTCCGAGTTCCCGCCAGCTGCATCATAGCAGAGCTCACGGAATCTCTGTTTCATTGTGGCGTACTGTCGACCAACCTCCTCTTGAACTTTATACGCACTACCGACCCGGGGTTTGGACAGGACAAAACCTGACCAGATCTCGAACTCGGTGGCGATTTCGCGCTGGCCAAGCACCCTTCGCATAGTTATGTCGTACTGAGTCTTGATTTGGCGAGCCTTTTTGAGCAGTGCGTTATCCTTTGGGCACTTGGTTAAGATTCTCTTGTCAAACGACTCAGTGTAGCTAGGGGTGAAGGTCACGTTGCACACAGCATCGTAGATGACGCCAAGGGCTTTCTTAGAGCGATACGTCATGTCACGAGGAGCCCGTCTCTCCATGAAGTGTGGCCATCGACGCGGCTTGAGCGATCTATCCATTTCTGCCGGTTCACCTGTCTTGACATAGTCGACGGCCTTGGAATGTATGTGGGCGAGTGCTATACCTATATTTCAGGCAACCCCATTTTGTTAGACTTATTCATTCTCGTTAGGGAGGGGGAAGCTTACATTTTGCGTTCTTGGCTCCATCATCGAAACTGTCTGCGTGGGCTAGATGGGCTAGGGCAACGGTAGGGAGGATATCGTTTTTCATGTACCGGACGAAAAACTGCTGAAGGTGGGCGACGTGGACGTCATTGTCTAGTTCCTTCGGTTTCGGCGATTGGTAGTCCATGGGCGGGTAGTTCCACTCGGGCGGAATGAGACTTGAATCCCAAATAACGAAGAAATCATCACCGTCGAGGTCTCCTCCCGAAAGCATACTCGGGAGGTCACGGTCCCCAACACTTGGGAAGACGACCACGTCACGAAGGTGCCTCAGAGCTCGCACATCGACTGCTTCAACTACTCGGATGTCTCCTGGGTGGAGAGATGGGTTTCGGCCGATGATGCAAATGCCCGTGACGACAGTCGCATTCCTCTGGTCTTCGCCGTCCGTGATTTGCAGGAAGATTTGTGGTAGCATGTCCCGGTCCTGTCTAGTTGAGCCCTCTGTAGACTTTTTGTGACCTCGAAGTGTCCCAGTCTCGTCAACGCAGCCTAAGACGAAGGCGCTCTTCTCTACGGGGATCCTCGCTCTCTCCTTGACTAGCTTGAGAGACCAGACCCTCCACAGGTTGAGAACGGTGACGATGAATGGCTCTTGCACGGATGGCTCTTTGAAACCGTGGAGGATAATGTCGGCCAATGTCAAAGTAGTCTGATTTTCGTCTACCTGTTGACGAAGAAGAGTGATGGCATCTCGGCTACTAAGCTGAGCGTTGTTATGCTTATCAACGTGGATGTTCAATAGGGTAAGGAAGGCCTCGGTCTTCACACCCAGTGAGGACAAGATGGTGATGGTTTGCCGGTTCAGGGTGGCAACGGCGAACTGTGCACATCGAATGATCTCAAGGCCATTGAACTTGGAGGGAAACTTGAACTGGGACTCCCGAATATGCACTTCCCGTTTCTTAGCATCTGGCCAGACCGCGAGGACACCTTTACATCCACCCATGCGGAATTGAAATGCTGAGGGAATGATTTCAAAACAGCTCATACCCAATTCTTGGACAATCATCTTGGCTAGGAACTGGGATATTTTACCCACCCCATCAGTGAAGCAGTAGCTTGCTTTGTTCGTAATGTCGTTGACATGGCGAATCTTTGGAATGCTGATGGTTCGAATTTCTCTAGTCGTAGAGAAGCATTGTCCCATGCGAGCGGCGTACTTGGCCACGGTCTTGATGCGGGAGAAATCGCCCATTGACTCGCGGATGCTGTCACAGGAAACTTCGTCTGTGCCGGCAAAGAAGTAAGCGCCGTTCTCCCGAATTTGTGAGTTGCCAAAAGCTAGAAATTCGTAGTGGCGTCCTCCGATTCGAATGCCACGGGTGAGGACGCGAAGAACGCGTTTGTACATCTCATCGTCCTGCTCGCTCTCGCTTCGAGGATAGATCCGGCCTTCGTAAAGTTCTCCAGTGAATTGAACACGAATAAAGCGGTCCTGTAGGGATCTATACTTCCGAAGAACTCGATTGGCGATTTCAAGGCCTGGTGAGGTCAAGTACGCCGCTGTCGGGGTAACCATAACCTTCCGAGTCACCACGCAATAATGAGGCACCCTCAGATTCAGGGCTTCCATCCTGAAAGGGGCATCCTCGTCTATCTCAAAGATCGACATCGGTTTGCTGATACGCTCTTCGTTGTCAGCGGCGTACTCGAGAATGCGCCTCGCCTCCTTCGGGTCAAGACTGCCGAGCTTTTCAAGAAACTCAGAGTCTACAGCATATTCCGAAAGAACACCGCGAGATATGCATACGTCTAGTTGATATCTGGTCTCGAATGGCAGCTTGCCGAGTAGGGTTGACGATGACTCGACGATCCTTGCGAGGGTCTCAGACTTATCAGCCAAGCCGCGCTGCATCTCAGGCTCTACGTTCGCGAGAGTCCAGAATGGAGGTGACGTGCGGCTTTCCGCCTTTATCTCCGTCTCGGAATCGATGTTAACATTGAAGTCTCCAAGAGCCTGAAGAATCGTAGTCAACTCCGCGCATTCTTCCAAGATGAACCTGAACGTCGTCCACCTCCCAAGATTGATGAAAGCCGGATCTGTGATCTCCTGCGAGTCATAGGGCGAGAGTTGGCGGAACATAATACCGCCTGCATCTGTGGCAATATCGGTAACTCGATACCACAGACATCCCTCCGTCCAAACAGTCGCGTTCTTGGCAAAAGTTTCCTCGACATTCGTTCTCTTCCAGAAGTAATGAGGAGGATAATCGAGTGGAATGGTCAATTCCCAGGTAGTTAGGCCAGCTTTGCGCCAGTGAATCTTCTTTAATTGGTGAAAATCCAAGACGAACTTGTAGAATTGCGTAGGCCTAGTTGCGAATTTGACATCGAATGAAGCCACGATCTGCTTTCGAAGGAGATCAACGGCGAGCTGAAGTTCCCCATCTTTCCCGGGGGTGAACTCGCGTTCGATCGATTTCATTCGTAGCATAGTAGCGTCATCGAGCATGACACAAAAGTCCAAAGAGATAGGGCTCAACTTAGTGATTCTGCTGTACCATCGGCGAGCGTTGACGGGACTTCGGACGGCGTTATCCATCATCCGCTTGGGTGGCTCGACTTCGATAAGGACCTTGCAATTCTGGCCAGCTGAGCGCATCCATATGAAGGATTTTTCCCAAAAGGCCTTGGCCGGCGGAGGGCTGAACCGTACCCTTCCGATCCTGCAGTAACCTTTTCCATCCTCAAGCACTTCGGCGAAGATTATCTTGCCCCCATACTTTTCCAGCGTTTGATATAGATCTAGCGGAAGCGTCGAATGCGGCACATTTCCAAGTCTGATGGTCAACTCAGGCCACTTCTTCCAGTCTGGATCTGGTGCAGTTGGCACTAGGCCAGCCCGTTTGAATGAGGGCTCATCCGAGAAATGGGGTCGAGAGTCGGGTATCTCGGACTCAGCCTCACCTTGGGGACCCGAAAGAAGACTGACCAAAACCTCGTCTTGGTCCGGGTCTTTGGGGGAGGCATCGTTTGACTGACCGGCCTCAGCGGCTTCAGGCTGGTGGCTGCCAGTATCTATCCTGCCTGCCTTTTGAGAAGTACTTGATGCATTCTTTCTGAAAGAGGGTTCTCCCAATTCAACTTTCGGGCCGTCGGGGCTCACTGTATGTCCTTGATTAGTGGACTGGGGACGTGTCAAAAATGCTGTATAAGAAGTCTTACCCGAAGATTGAGCAGGTTTGGAAACCCCGGGATGGCCACTGCCACTGGCCTCCCTGCTTCCATCAGTCGCCATGGCGGGCGGTTCTGAAGCAGGAGCCAATGGAACACGGAGCTCCCCTTGACTTTTTGAGTCTAGGTTGGAAGGTGAAACCTGAGACAGAGAGGGAGAGGAGGGCTGGGTAGATGTGATGTCAGGGCTGCTTTGATGCTAGCTCCTCTACAGGTGCGAAATACGAAACCTGAAGTGTGAAGCGTTTGTTGTGGGTGTGCTAAGAGCTGGGTGGATGGGCTGCGAAAGTCTTGGGCTTGTCAAACAACGAAATATTGGAGATGAGATAATACCAGATGGATGGGTATATGACTGGGAATTCCTCATTCACAGGCACTTACTTCTCAGATAGAATTGAGATGACCAGATGTAGTGTTGCAGTAGGGTATAGCTTTATGTGGTTTGAGTGAACTGTGGGAAGCAAGATGCGGAAGAAGAAGACAAGACTGGGTTGGAGGTGAAAGAGAAGTAGTGAAGAGATGTCAGCCTGGGAAATCCAAGGTATTGGGAAGGAAGCTACAATGAGCTCAGTATCGATGAGGTAAAGTAGAAATTCATGAGAAAATGATGAGTCTTTTTGATCTAGTGAAATCAGGAAGGTGCTTTTGAGGAAGGGGGGAGGCGGGTTCAGTTGAGGCAGGTACCCGAACCAATCTCAATTATTTCAATATTCACTCTGGGGTTGGTTAAGGACGGAAAGTAGAGCCCTGGGGCAGGTAATATTAAGAAGATAGGTACAAGATCATGAAGTGCCCTTTGGAAGATAGAGAACGGGAAGAACGGAGGGAAAGGAGGCCTATGTATCAAATCCAAGGCGTCCTTTCTTCCAACAGGGCAGAGCGATTAATTCACAAACAAGATTCATGCGGTTGATGTTGTTTGCTCTTGACCCTGGAGTGCAAACAGTCATAAAACACCTTCTCATACAGCACATATAGTAACGGACCCGGAAATGCGGAATAAAAGACAGTAATTGAAAGTTGTTCGTAGAGTGGTCGCCTCTTACCCTCGAGTCCTAGAAGATCGACCTCCTTCTACGTCTCCAATGCTTATGCTGCTATGCTCTTGAAACCAATGCTATGATGGGAGAGAAGGAAAAAGACAAAAGAGAGAGAGCAAAAAATGAAGTAAGAGAGAAATCCTCCAAGGCCTCCTTTTTGAATAGCTCGTGAAACCCATGAACGGTGTCAAATTTATACACCGTTTCATTCCCAGCGCCATGTCGACAGTCGCCCCAAGATCAAGCAATCAAGGAACGTCCATGATCTTTCCAGGGTTCATGATCCAGTGCGGATCTAGAGCCCTCTTGATCGCCCTCATCACCCCAAGAGTATCAGGGCCGACCTCGAGCAGGAGCGAGTCCTTCTTTCCCCATCCCACAGAGTGCTCACCTGTACAGGTGCCCTCCATGTCGATGGCGCGCTTGACCATGTTCTTGACGCACTTTTCGACCTTGTCGCGCTCCTCCTTCTTGGTGCGGTTGTAAATGATGCTCTCGTGGAAGTTGCCGTCTCCAATGTGACCGAGGATGCTGGCGAACAAACCGAGGTCATCCATCTCCTTCTTGCTCACTTCGATGATGTCAGCAAGCCGGCTGAAGGGTACTGCAACGTCGGTACTCCCTACATGCAAACGTTAGTATCAGAGAGAGTGAACGAAGGGGGAGGAAAACGACTCACAAACTTCCTCTCCATCCTTCCTTAGAGCAAGCATCGACCACAAAGACTCCTTCCTAGCCGACCACAACAACTTTTGCTCCTGCTCGTCCTTGGCAAACTCAAAGTTTCCCCCCTTGTGCGCCTTGGCAATTCGTTGCACCTGGTTGATATTCTCCTTGACACTGCCCTTGGTACCAGCAAACTTGAAGAAGAGGGTGGGCTGCTCTTTCCACGTCCGAGGTTTTGTGGCGCCTCCCATGTTGACGACCTTCATTTGGACTTCGTCCATAATCTCCATGGCGGCCACGGGAATACCGGCCTGCATTACCTCGGCGGCGGCAGAGGCTGCGTCGCGGATGGATGGGAAGGGGACTACGGCGACCGAGAGGTCTTCCGGGATGACGGCGAGCTTGAGGGTCGCTGAGTGCGACAGTATCTTGTTAGCAGCTCGTACATTGGTTTAAAATGGAAATACCCCTAAAGGAATGCCCATAATACGAGTAGTTCCGAAACCATACCTTCGGTTACAAGCCCCAAAGTGCCTTCGGAGCCAACGAAAATACCGTTGAGGTTATAGCCCGCAGATGACTTCCTCGGTCGACGTCTCGTTTTGATCACTGTGCCATCTGCTAGCACGACTGTCAGGTTGATAACCCAGTCCTTCATGGTGCCATATTTGACAGCATTGGTTCCAGAACAGTTTGTTCCAATCATGCCACCAATCTTTGCACTCGGGCCTAATTCCCATATATTTCTTTTGATTAGTATAAGGAAACTCACCATTATATGAACTAAAGCAATAGGAATGCACTTGGAATGATAAATTATAAAGACAGGATAAGAAACTCACCGGGATCAATAGGGAAGAAAAGCCCGCTTCCCTGCTTTGCAAGCTGCTCATTCAAATCCTGCCATCCAATGCTCGGCTGCACCACGATGTCCATATCATCCTTGTTGAACTGAATGATCTTGTCCATGAAAGCGAAATCGACGCTGATACCTCCATACGGGGCCGAGAAGTTGCCTTCGAGACTGGATCCTCCGGAGTACGGGATGATAGGCACGCGGTACTTGTAGCATATCCGAGCTAGGATAGACACCTCTTCGGTCGAGCGCGGATACGCTACGGCGATGGGGAGGCCATCTGGGTTCGTGGTCGACCACTCAGAGTATCCATGGGCATACAAGTCCTCCGGGTCCGTGGAAATAATGTCTTCGTGGCCAAATGCCTGCCTGATTTCGTCCAGCGCCTGAAAACGTGAGTTAGTCAGACGATACTGTCCCATTGTTCACATGCTTATTTCACAATTTTGGACACTTTTAATGTTACCTTTTCCATGTCCTTCAAATTCGCATAGCGAGGAGGTTTTCCGGCATCCAACAGAGTCTTGTGGCCCCCAAGACGAGGCAGGAGGTCACCCGCTACGAATGCGGCCTCCGGACTAAGTGAAGCAGTTGCCCATCCAGCAATTCCAGCGCCCAAAGCCACGACCATGACGGAAGATCCCGTCCACTTGGAGGACTGGGGTGCTGAAGAGCCCGCATTGTTTGAAGTTTGGGAGTAGCGGGGACCCGAAGTGGAGAATGGTTGCCTGTGAGATATCGACCGTGAGACCGCTCTACCGGAACGGAGGAGCGGCCGTGCACAGTTGCTCACCGACATTGGTAATGTGTGGAACGTTGCTGCAGTATGTACGATGTAGGGGGTGGCGAATGAGGTCGAGTCACCGACGAGTTGTTGCGAGTGTGGTGTCTAAATCACCTTTCTCCCCGGCGAGTGAGTTTCCTGGCTGGGAATGTAAAATCGAAGAGAAAAATAGGTTGATATTTTATTTTCCGATGAAAGACCAGTTGTCTCAGTATAGACGAAGTCCGAACCAAGTGACCGACTGATGGTGGCGCCTTTGAGATTTAGTTGACGGTCTTCGGTGGATGGTGTAAGATGAGAGGGTCTTGCTCGTTAAATAGTGATCCTCTCGAGGTTATAATCGATGCGATGCTCCAGAGACAGTGGATAAAGAAGAACAAGTGTAAAATTCCGGGCGACTGGAGCAGCGAGTTTTCATTGACCAATAAAGCCAATAAAAAAAGGGAATAAAAATCCCGTGTGATTCACACTAGCTTCGTGATGATGATGAGGAAAGAACGGTGGGTGTATTGATGTATTATATCCCAAATCCGAGTGAGTGGGCGCTTACTCGAAATGGCGCTGTTTGGTATTGCTTGGCTGGTTCAACTGCGATGGATTGGTGGTGTGGTGGTTCTGACCCTCGATAATATCAACTAGTATCAATATTGAACTATTCAATGTTAACTACCCAAGGCAGCTGTGAATCGTTAAACCCGTCTCGGCTTCAGGTCCGATGAACATCAAGTCCGGAGTTGAAAATTCTCACTCTTAAGCGAACAATTTATAAGCGGTGACTGGGGAATCTTGAACGCCTCGTTGTCTCGACAGGGTTCTCGTCCTTCTTATTTTCGAATTTTTTTTTCTCCCAACCAGCAGACCCTACCTCGAAGGGGAAAAAAGGCTCAGGCCCAGAAATGTCGGTGGCTTCCAAGGTACCGGGCTTAAGAGCAAGGAGCTGATCTGATGCAGGCGGAAGGTGGAATGAAGCGGGCTTTGTACTGTACCACGGGAGGATTGGGCTTGCTTCACTTCCTCACGAGGTCTGTTTCCTCTTCCGAATCTGGAACCGGTTGCAGTTGCAGAGAAACGTTCTGGTGGACAAAAAAAGGGAGAAAAATAAATGGCCACCAAGTCACACCGGCTGGTTGTGGTTGAATGCGTCTGGTATTATCCCAAAGGTATGGATTAGGTCTGCGAGTGAGTTCTGGCCCAATCAGGTCCTAACCCTCGTTCATAAACATTATAGTTTTGTCGCTTGAGGAGGCGAATATAACCCCTTTGGATGGGGCAAGCGAGAACGGATGGCAAAAATGCAAATTCTGCAGGCTCGGGAATGCGCAACCAAGGACGGCTGAGGACTGAGGAGTACGGAGAAGATGTGGACGAGGTTGCCGAGCGATGACGATCATAAGTACGAATCTGAGCAGGGGAGACACGAGCTCAGAAGCGCTAGCAGACACTGGCGATGCAAGGGGAACTAGGACGGATTCGGGCGAAGCATCTTATAGAGGGTTGTAATCGGTATAAAGGTTCCCTCAATATATAACAAGTGGATTCGTATGGTAACTTTTCTTTTCTTAAACCATCTAGACGCATGTAGGAGAGATGAGATGTGCACCGAGGGTCGCGTGAATCGAACATTGAAACGGTAGGTACGGTGCTCAAAACGATGCATGGCTAAGTGTCTAAACTACTTCGGGTTCACATGTACAGGGAAGGGGTTACGTTGTAGGGTTGGAGTTGCTGGCTGAGTGTCTTCTCGTCGAAGTGGGAGGGAATGAGGAGTGCCTGTTTGTTGAAACGTTGAAACGAGGCGGGGACTCGCAGAATACATAGGAATAGTTGAGCTCAAAGAGAGGGGAAGAGGAGAAAACAAAGACGCTAGAGTATGGGGAGTTGGGAATGGTGGACGGGGCCGACTCGAACAGCCCTCTTGGAGACTTTGGAGTTGGATTCTCGTAACTGGGTGTAGATTGGTCTTTCATGTACATACACTACTTGGTGTATGTTCTCTGGGACTTTTTGAGAGACGTCGAGTTCAATCTATCCACCAAGACACTAGTTTCAAATTCGGCCGAGGCGGTAACCACTAGGCGTGGGGATAGAAAGGTGTGCGAGAGTGTGGTGGGAGATGATTGAATCGAAGAATGAGAAACAAGAAACCAAAATCGAAGAAACGGCGGTGATAAAGCTAGCCCAATTTGAGCCGTCCAAAGAATCGTTGAACGGATTGATGGACGCATGGGGTGGGATTGGGGGGTTTCTTAGCTTCTTAGTGGCGTGGAGGTTGATAAATTCCAGAAATGGCAGATGCAAAGTGCAAAGGCTGGCACTTTCAAGATGCGTCAATTTTCTCGCTCACCCTTTTCCCAGCTTGCATCCGTTGTTGGTGAGCTGAGACGGAGTGGGAGAAGGGAAAACTTTTCTTCCTGGGCCAGTTGACTTCAATGTTCATATTGCCGCATACTTCGCCCTGGGAGCGGCTCTTGTACTTCACGTACAGGTACGAACCTCGAGCGGCATCGATAGCTTCTACCGTACGGCAGAGGAGCCGCGATTGGCCCGAGTTTCAGGGAGAACATGGCGGAGAGTTTTCTATTGACGGCTTCGTACTTCCCATGCCATCCAGTGTGGGTATTACGACTTCCAGAGTCCAGAACGCCAGGCCAACGTGACTACGGAGGCGCCATCCGGTCTGCTGCCATAGGCTATCACCGAGTCGCCTTTTTACAGGAGCTCAGTTCTTGCCCGCGTCGGGCTGGTCTTATTCTCCACCTTGAAGTGACGAGGAGTAGTGCCCGATGTGTGATCAACAGTATGCGGCTTAGGCACAGCCAGACAGCCAGGCGGGTTCCGGCCCTTATCCAGCCCTAAGCAAGACATAGAAGTAGTATCAATACCTTAAGCTGACGGGAAGGAGAGGAATCCAAGACCGGATTGGATCTCTATTTCCTATGCGTGGCTTGTATGATCGGGAGTTTGGAATGAGTGGAATGAGCGGAAATGCCCGACGAGAAACGACTCGCCGCACCATTCGGTACATATCACGGTCGAACTTCAAAGACAACTTGAGTGGTCGGTGGTGATCAGGGACTCCTCCTCGTTAGTGTGGGCCCGTCGGGAAAGGGCGAAAAGAAGTCACGCGCTAGGATCTGCGAGGCGACTCTCGTCTCATCAAAGGTTTGGTGGGAGCGGTCGAACTAAGACGACGTGCATCGAGTTTTGATATAGCGTACACTATTTGCGCGTAAACCGGGAAAACGGGAAAGCCAGGCGGGATTCGCCAAGAGGGAATTTATAGAAAGAGATACATAATCGGGATGCTGGTCCCTGTCAATGAAGTGCATGCAAGGTCGGAGATCAATCTGACAGGACCACTTTCATCTGGACCGTGATGAAAAATTAAGGCGGAGACAAAGTCTAACCACCGAGCCTAATAACCCAGGCTCAAGTTGAGAAGAGCTCAAGTTGATGCTTCGGCACGGATCAGCATCACTTGATATCACTTGGCGCCTGGTGGACTAGACTATGCCTGTACAAGTAGTTTCGAGTGAGGTTAGAGCACGCGGCTTGCTCAGTGCTGACTCGGAATATTACTTTGTAATTAACATCAATCGCTCGAGAAATCAAATCGAACCGTGTCGGAGCCTCCTGTCACCTTTCGAGATTGGTGCTCGGTATTACATCGAGGATAGCGTCGGCATGACCGTGGAGAAGCGGAAGAGCTCGATGTTCCAGACACAATTTGCGGCGTCAGCATCAAGGTCATATTACAGAGGTAGTTATATGTAGTACCATATGGGCAACCCACCCGCAAAGACTTGAGGTCACCGCCGGGATTGAGGGAGGATGGATCGATCAATATTGTTCAAGTTGAGATTGCGATCAAATCTCAACTCCCACACTAGTTTATAATCCACTAACACGAAGTAGCCACCAGCTCTCCATCTCTTTCCGTGAAATCCATCAACGATGCTCCCAACTGCATCGCCACCTGTCGGTTTATGTTGCTGGATGGCCATCATTGATGCAGTGCAACAGCAACACGCCAGCTTTACCCGCCCAAGACACACCTGCTCTCAATTGATGCACAAGATCGCTTCTGGAAGCCCCGGATCCTCAGTTCACCACCCACCCCCTTCAAGCGATCGCACGTCAATGGCGCAAAGAGTTTCCTTCAATGTCCCGATGGCATTGATGTGGTCTTGTTTTATAATCATGATGGTGAATCCCCATTCTCCCGAAGCCCAAGCCTGCATCCTCATACCCCTTACTGGTAGACTTGGCTTGGCCTGGCACCTACCTATGGCCACCTGCATCTCGAGGCCCAATGTCCAAATATAACCCGTCCCGTCAACAATGTCATTGCTTTTCAATATCACCCACACGCTATTACAATCGTACTACTTTCAAGCGTTGAATTCGGTTTCGACCATATTTCATAGGCTCAGCCCAGTCACCGACATTTCATTCCACTTCCCGCCACCGCTTCTTTCTTGCTCGTCTCGATGAAGTACGAAGTACGAAGGTTGACTTCTGTCAAATAGACACAGATACATACCCCGGACCCCAGACTTGACCCCGGGAGGGACTGCTCGAACTAGTGCGACTTTGGAAGTCTAAGGTCGTGCACTCGCCGGCACTAGAACCACTTCGTGGTCCTGGCTCATGCTCTTCCCAAGACGTACGAAGTATGCACCCCATACTGCCTTAAACCTGTATCCACCTCCTGTCCCTCTTCGGAGGGTTCCATGCGAAGTGTGTAGGACTGCGATGACGGAGAGACTTCCGAAGGATGGCCGGCAACGGCAGAGGAGAAAGCATGAGTGCAACGGAGCTCGGTAGAATAGCCTCGGCCACCCTCATCAATGGCAATTAGAACCCGGAATCTCGTTCTTTCACCCCTGCTGCAGCTCATGTCGTGTGTCGTGGAATCCATTACGCGATGAATCTGAAAATGATCACCTTCGCTTAAGTCTTCCCCCTCCATCAATCTCAAATTCTCCAACCGTCTCTTTCGTGGTCCCCCCTCTTTCAAGCAACATTGCTGCAGAGCATATGCATCTTCCCCTCCAGAGTTATGGTTGGCTTTATTTCCCCGGGTTTGTCCAGTCACACTTACATGTAAATTTGTCTCGACGCGCATCCATCATTCCGTTCCGGGCAGCTTCCCACGAGACCACCGCCGGCATCTCCAACAGCTGCCTCTCTCTCCTTTCATCGGTTTCATTCGCCTCATCTGCCTCAACCCCTCAGCAAAGCCTGCCTAACCGACTCTTGGGACCATGCTCCCCGCAGCTGAGGTGAGACGACATGACGTGGTCCCGCCCCTTGAGGGTCCGTGGATGATTATGAATCAAAATTTTTAAAAAAAATTTCCCGCTCTCCTCGGCTGCCGCTGCCTTCTTCATCTCGCCTGCAACCGTGGAAACGGGCCTTTGAGCATCTTTAGCAAGTCCAAGCCGCTGCATCTACGGCATGGCAAACCAAGGCACTAGAGTCGAACTCAGGCATGAAGGCACTTTAACCCGGCAGCTATTGCGCTGCACCTTGTGGAGTACGACGTATGTATGTCGGTCAACACGACGATCCGTCCTGGTTTGCTTCCCTTCCTTACGCACGACACTCGGTAGTCGCACAAACTTTTCGGTTCTGGGGACGACATCTGACCAGCTGCTGCATGTCTCCTCTCTTTCTGCACTTATCCGAACACGACGTGAAGTTGACCAGTCCCGGGCGAGGAGTTATTAAGACGCTCGTTCTACTTCGTAGTTCTTTGCATTCGTATTATTGTAGAGGATGAAGACAGCAGCAATTGCTCGTACCTCTACAACAACGGCCAACGAACAATTACTGTCGCCGGAGTCACCCCCGCAAGCTCCGTGAATATGAGTCTCGTGTGGCATGGTCAAGGATCTTCGGCAGGCCTCTGGTACCGAGAACCGTTGCGTCCTTCGTACGTCGTACTTCGTAGTGTATTACCCCAGACCCCAACCAGGGAAACGGTACATTAATAGCGCCCGATCTAGCAGGTCAATGATAATACGTTGGGGCCTACCTGTAGATCCCTGAGCTGCTTAATCTGACATCGGTGAAGTCGGTGAGCGAGAGCGTGTAAAGATACGTCCCTCCATCACACTTCTGGTTGCCAACCTCGACCTCAACCTCAACATCGACTCGTCCCTGAATGAAACCGCCAGTGCAGCTTGCAACGACGCCACCCAACGCATATTCCTTTGACTGTTTAATTTCCCTCATTCGCCCACGTTTCCGCCTCAATCCCTTTTCCATGCTCAACCCCCACGCCCCTAGCCTGGTCCCGGCCCAAGGAGAGGGTACGAGAGGGTACCAACGCCCGCCGCCCTGATGATCCTTGTTAAAGGGAGATAATCTCTTAAAACCTCATCCGTACCTCTCAACTGTCGATTTCTCCTCTCCCAATCCCGAGTCCGTTGCAGCTTCCGCTGTGAAACGTTTACGGGACACAAGTTTCTTTTCCTCGCCCGGACAGCAACGTTGTCCGGTGACCCACCCCTCCTGTGAGGGAGGGAGGGGGCGAGAAAACTGACCGGGGATTTTTCATATCCCTCACTAATGGAAAAGCCAAAAGCGCGACCCTGCAGCTCGGTGGCTGAGGTCTGTTCCGGGTTCACCCCAGAAGCAGTCACCGCCAGACTGGAACGATGTCAGACTCCCCTTCTTTCCTTGGATCCTGGTAAATGTCTAGGGTGCTGGCCAGCTATGGGAGAAGAAGTGGAGGGCCGGACTTTCTATAGCGAGGCGGCTTGGCAAGATGATATTGTCTTGCTTTTTTCTTGTTCTTGAGTTC
Source organism: Scedosporium dehoogii (assembly GCA_002812735.1). Classification (NCBI taxonomy): domain Eukaryota; kingdom Fungi; phylum Ascomycota; class Sordariomycetes; order Microascales; family Microascaceae; genus Scedosporium; species Scedosporium dehoogii. The sequence goes on from PGIR01000024.1 coordinate 135,532, forward strand.
GCCCTCGGTCAGTCCAACGCAATGTTCTTTTAAAAAACAAGATTGTCTGGCCGTACGTAGCAGGTCACGCTCTCTCAAATCTAAATATCTGTTCTGTAAGCGGGCCTAGATCCCGGAAATGCCTGTCAACGCTGACTTCGAAGGCAATGTGTTTTGAGCGGGACAGCATCCTCCAAGTCGGCAACGATTGGGCCATCTACCCCGTTTTGATCTCGTCCCAATGTCACCATTACCCCACGCTCCCCTCTAGATGAGAATATAATCGCTCTCTCAATCCCGATGCCATCAGACCATATCTCCTGCAACTTTGCTCCGATTCCATTAGACTAGTCCATGATGCAAACGAATCACTTTGGCTTTACAGATAATCATGCTGCAAGGCTTTTGTGGCTAACATGGGGGCCAGGGGTTTATACACAAAATGGTATGGAAATGGAGGTTACGATCGGGAGTCGGGTTCGAATGGGTGGAGGATTGTAGGCTCAGGGACGAAAGCGAATGATGACTCCGGGATGGTCTTGTCCGCGAATCACTAGTTTTATCACGTTGCGTGGGCACTCTGTTCACAAAAGCTGAAGTTCAGTCACTTAAATTTTCGAAGAGTCAATTGCGTCTCTTCGCGCAGAGACCTTGCCCCGTGTGGCATCTCTATTTTTCGCATGGAAAACGCTGATTCTGACTCGGACGAAATCAAACAGGCAACCAGAAACGCCTTTTTTTTAATGCTCATTCAATTCCATGGCCCGTGTGTAAAGAGACTGATACCCCATTACCTATAAACATAGCTTTTTATTTTATGCTTTAGTGAGCAGCAGCGTGCGCCCGGCGGCGGTCACGCTCCTCAGCAATAGTAAGCTTGACACCCTTGCCCTTGGGGAGGGAGATCCAGGGCTTCTCGGTACCAATGACGAAAACGTTGCTCTCACGGGTAGCGAACGAGTTGTCGAGGGCATCCTTAAGGTGGACGATGTTGAAGCCTCCGTCGTGGCGCTCACGGTGAGTGATGACACCAACACGACCCATGTTACGACCACCAGTAACCATAGCGAGAGCACCAGTATCGAACTTGATGAACTCGGTGATCTTGCCGGTGGCGAGATCGATCTTGACGGTGTCGTTGACCTTGATGAGAGGATCAGGGAAGCGGATACTGGGGAGGCAGAATAAAACTGTTAGCAAACTGGCGGGGTAGAGGGCATGACATACAGCCGTCAAATAAAGCTCCAATCTTGTATTCGTCGGGTGACTGCGAATCGACCAAAGCTTGATCCAACGGCTGAATGATGTCTGACAGAACTCACGTCCTAGCATCGTGCGTGACCAAGAATGGGATTCCACCACGACCGAGCTGAACTCGCTTGACCTTGCAGAGCTTGTACTCGGCCTCCTCGGCCTGGATACGGTGGACGGCGAAGCGGCCCTTGGTATCGTAGATGAGACGGAAGTTCTCGCCGGTCTTGTCGATGGTGATGACGTCCATGAAACCGGTGGGGTAGCTAATGTCGGTTCGGACCTTGTTGTCGACCTTGATGAGGCGCTGCATCACGATGGCCTTGGTCTCACGGCTAAAAAGCAGACCTTCGTTAGCAATCTTTGCTTCACTCTCCCACGGCGAAAACGAGGCAGAACGCACTAGTTGAGGGCATATCGGAGTCGGTTTCGGACGAAGATGATGAGAGGGAGGCACTCGCGGGCCTTGTGAGGACCAGCGCCGGCTTTCTATTGCAATTGTTAATTCTCTTCCTATTCTGGAGAGCGGGACAATCTGGGATTCAACGAACGGGAGCGTAGGTTCCGCCGAGCTTGTCGAGCATCCAAGCGCTGGGAGCGCTCAGTCTCTTCTGGTGCTTCTTGCTGCAAGATAGTTAGTACAAGGTTCGAAGGCGCAATTACGACGCATCTCGGCGGCGGAGAGCGAATCTCAAGGCCGAACGGTATGATATACTGAGACGAAATGGTGTAGCAAAGCGGCGTCGACTTACATTCCACGGGCCATTTTGACTGCTGGGCGTTGGTGATGGGGTTAGTAGATCTGAAGTTTCGTGGTTGAATTGAGATCTCGAAGTTCTTTTTTTGTGTGGTTATTTTTTTAGTTGGTGGGTTTCTGATTCTCGAATCACGTGAGAGAAATTGGACAAGCCCGCCGCCAAACCGGGCTGGTACGATTGTAGGGTTGAGGAAATGATTGATTATTAAGCAGGCACATTGAATTGGCGTAGAACTTGAAGTCTTCTGGGACAAGAAATCATCTCTGGAGGTACAAAGACAAACCTCCGAATTTGGACCTTCGATGTTTCTCACCGAGTTATTGGCGCACCGCCCATGATCTTCTAATCGTTTCCAGTGCCAATGCCACAACGATATAACCGATCCCTCTCCCTCCCCCCTTCTTAAATTGATGTCATGAGAGTCAATGACTTTGGCCAACTCGGATCATCATGGCGGCAGCTCTTCTTGCAGCTCGTCCTGGGCATCAGCCTTGGGCGTCGCGTCCGTGAACACTAGATTCTCAAGGCGCTCAAGATTCGCCTCCGCCTTGCGCTTCAGAGGTCTATTCATACTACCACTACCTTTCACAACTAGCTTGATCATCGCAGCCAGAGTATACGTAGCATCGTTCCCAGCATTGTGAAGGTAGAGCTCGTCATGGGGGCACCCAAGACCTGTCAGAACACTTCCTAATGAAAAACTTGTAAGCGGCCCCTGGCTACCTTGTTTGGTCGCATCATGCCCGAAGACTGATAGCGCCATTCTAAATGTGTCGACGACTGCCACCACAGGAGCGACGTTAAATATGTCGACACCCAGGAGCTGGATGATTCGTAAGTCATATGTCACGGAATGGCCGACAAGGACAATGTTGCGAAGACGAGCGCGGCGGCCAGTCGACGGATAGTCTGGGTCCTTGATCTGTAGGGCTTTAGTGATAGCGGAACGGAACTGGTCCTGGCCGATGCGATTCGTCTGGGCGAATATGCATCGCCGGCCTGGTATCAATCTCTTCGCCTTGACGGGGTATTTAGTAGAGAATTCCTGGGTTGTAATGAGATCGTTGAGGCTCTTGCTCAGGCTACAGTCTCTCAGATCTCGTGTATCAAGAACGGCGATGCCGCATTCTTCGATGTAAGGCCGGATCCCGAACTCGTGCACGCCCCGCCGGTCTTGCCCCGGCAATTCGAGACCAATCGAAATGATCACGACATCCAGGGACGAGAGGAGTCCGGCATATGGTTCTATGCCTAGAATTGCCTTCAGGCGTCCAAGGTCGCCACCCTTCCCAATTTTAATCGGGGGTAGGTCAGCAAACGGGGCGGTTGAAGCCATCGTGGCAGTTGGTGTAAGCTACCTCAGAGCAAGGCAGAGTAGTGTACGACCCACAGTTATGCTTAAGTAGTATACAGACGAGAGAAGGGTAATTGTCGGCAAATTTGACCGTCGAAAATTGGTGGAGCCAATGGAAGGCTGTACTAGCTTACCCTGCGATTAACGCTGCCCAGCTCGATATAAAAAGTCCAGAGCCTCCTTCCCCAGATTTCGGTTTCGCTGACCAGAACTTCCCTCCTTCAATTGTTCCGCTCCTGCCTTCCTCCTCGAATTGGGATGGTACCTTTTATATATGAAAACCCGTTATACTCCCAACATCACAAGGGTCGGTTGGCGTAGTGGTTATCGCGTCTGATTTCCAATACTCTTGGGGGGTACCGGACCGCCCTCGAACCTTGCCGAACCCCGTCAGAGCATCCCTGGGGCTAGCTGTAGCCAGTGTTCTACCAGACGGGACTGACAATCCCACATGGAACGGGGGCGGGCCTCTGAGGATTGAGATATTAGAAGGACCTGGGTTCGAATCCCAGACTGACCAATTTTTTTTTCCTTTTTTTTCTTTTTTCATTTTTTCCCTGACGGCCTAAAACAACGTTCATCTATTGTGTGTGTGTGTGTGTTGTGCATGCGTGCTTGTAAAGGAGATGGTTTTCTTAGTCGATGGAATATAATTTTTATGCCTGGTATTCTCTTATATCTCGATGCTACACTACGACTACCTAAGTAGACGAGAAGACAAAAAGAAAAAGGCGTTCAAGCATTGCGCAGATCTCTCTACTCATAAGCGAGGCCACCAGGAGCCGGTGAAGATGACCGTGATGTTAACACGGCGCCGAGGAGCGCCTGCTTCCCAATTGGCCGCAAATCCGAAGTGTTATCGACGAGAAAGCGGGATATATCCATCTCCCCGATGTTGGCTGTAGCTGGGACGACTGATACCAGCTCAGGTAGTTCAGGACCTTGAACCGGACCACCCCATTTCAGCATCTCGTCCCGTGAACTGGGCCGATTGAGCTGAGTGTCCACAGGACCGGAGGAAACCTTTGTCAAAGAGTTCTCGATCGTCATATTCACCGACGGCTCCAGCAGTTCGTTTCCAGGGTTGGAGTCCTTAATCTGGAACAGGCCCTTCTCGATTCGTTGGTAAACATTCGGATACTTGTTGCGGACCCTGTCCCTCAAATCCGTAGGTTGTCGGCTGGATAAACTAAACCGAGGGTCCCGTTGTATCTTGGTCCATGCCGGTCCGTAGATATCCAAGCCTTCCAGAATCTCCTTGTCATCCTGCTCTGTGAACGGCCTCCGCTCTCTGCGGTGTGAACGTTTGAATGGTCCATGGATTCCTAGCTCCGCTAAATCCTCCAGTTTCTTGCGGTGAGCTCGGCTTTTCTTTTTCTTCAGAGGTATATCACTCGTCGACTCGGCCGCTGATGCTTGTGGTTCTACCTCCTCCTCTTCGGTAGTAATCAAGATATTTTCGGAAAGAAGGCCGGTCTTAGCCTTTGATTTCGTTCGCCTCGCGGGACCGGGGTTTCGATCTGAAGCAGAGGATTTTCCGGATTGCTTCGGTCTCGTCGGGAGATTCGTGCGAAGCTCGTCGGGGCAGCATGTCCGGAATCGATCCTTCAAGTCGCCAGCGGTTCGGTCATTGAAATTGAAATCGGGGTCCTCCAAAATCGTAGTCCACTTGCCAACCCCGTGACGGTTCACCCCCAGAAGAAGATCTTTAGTCTCCGATTCCGTCCATTTCCTACGGGGCTTCGCCGATCGCCTCCTAGTCTTCACACCTAGAGGTTTGGTTGGATCACGAAATCCCGTGGCTGCGTTGCGATCCTCGTTGACATTCGTAAACTCTCGAAGCAGGTTCAGATTCAAGTCATTATCATTGAAGGAGTTCGACGAAATGGGCGGGAATAAGGCAGCATCCGGAGGCGGCTCAAGCAACCCGTTGATAATGGGGGGCATAACCTGCTGCTGCGTAGCCTTCTGCTTCTTCACGGGTTGGGGCAGTTGGACAAAGTCATCCTTCACTGCAATTGCTCGGTGCCTCTTCTTTGTAGATAATTCATCAGGCCCGTCCACCCCATCTGCAAGTATTTTGCTTAGAGGACTTGACGAGTCCGGCGCTGATGTCTCTCCAAGGAGTAGGCGAAGCGAGTGGGACGCAGCCCCGACGCCAACCCCACGATCCAAGGCGGTGTATCTCGAGTCCGCCCTCCCGATCCTCAAATTGGTGTTGGCGTTGTCGTCAAGCAGGTAGGGGGGAAGCATAGAATTCATAGAAGTCTTATCGGCTTGGATATTCGCATCGGGCTCGAGAGGAGGCAGTCGGTCGGGAGGTCTGGAGGTACCGGATGATTGGAGTGGCGGGAGGTCCGTCGAGGGGAGATTGGGTGTTGTGGCATCGTTGAGGAGGTGAATTAGGCGCGGTTCTATCGTGGCCATTGTGCTATCCTGGCATCAAAGCTGCACTCTCCTTTAGTCTGGTTGAGGGAAGGCCCATAGTCCGAGGCCAGAGATGTTCCAGCAGTTCGATTCGATTGTAGCGATCTGTGGAGGGACGAACACCCATAAACTCGAAAGAAAGCGACATAAATGTGGTACTTGAAAGGGGCGATGGAAAGGCTAAGGCGAGTGGATGTCGGAGGGAGGCTTTCACATGGTATCGGTGGAACGTTGGAAGGGTTAAGATTGACGGTGCAGAAGAGCAAGATCGAGCGACGGAAGCAGCTGAAGCTACAAGTATTATGGCGGGACTTGGAGGTGAACCCCGCCAAAATGAATCAAGTTTCACGTGATATGGACTCCAAACCGAAGTCTGGGAAAGAGCGTTACTGTTAGCAATTGGAACCTAGTTTGATCGGAGACCCGGACCATCCGCATGCAGGTCCAGGTCACCAACAAATCAAGTTGGGAATCTAGTTTAGCTGTAACACTCTCCGTCGAGAAGGATTGCGTGAAACCCTCAAGAGAAGAGAAAAGGGAAGAAAAGGGGGAAATAGAAGCAAAAATATGGCATCGGCACTTCCCACGTTTCCGAGGATTGTCTTCACGATCCTCGAACCCATCTCCTTGTAAGACAACTCGAAAGTCGTCGTTACTGACTTGGACGCTTTTCTTTTCATATTCCTCCGCCACCCCAAACTAACGTCCTCTGATAGGATAGGCGGGTTCGTTGGCGTCGTTTACTCTCCCGACTGGTTCATTGCAGAGCAAATACCTAGCCCAGTCCCAATTACAACCTCCGCCAACAGTCGCCTCGTTGCTCTCCAGCTCGGTAACTTATATCTTCTCCTTTGCATGGTGGGACTTGCTGTGCTTTCGACTACCACGGAGATTAAAGTCGTTCGAAACTACCTCATAGCTCTTTGGGTAGCAGACATTGGACACATTGCACTCACTTGGTATGCTCTGGGTAACCACTACTTCACAGATGTGGCTAGGTGGAATGCTATGAAGTGGGGGAATGTTGGGGCAACAGTATGAACTTTCCACTCCATCAACAAACCCCTCGCTCTCTCTCCCAGCTTACCTGCTAACCGGCGCTACCGATTATGACAGGCCTTTTTGTTCTTAACGAGAACGGCCTACCTTCTTGGGATTTTCGGCCCAGACAAGACAAGGAGAATTCCACCCAAAAAGGTCAATTGACACTACCTCGTGCTGGAAGATTCTATGTTTATGGAGAAGGGGTTTACAAGCTCTTTCAGGACCACGACCCGCCTCGATCAGGGTGGATGCTGCACTGCCCACATTCCATTAGTCGGACAGATGATTCCTTCTTAAACATAAGAACCAACAATGAAAGAGACAGGTATCTGTCATCTTGGGGAATTGTTTTTATATTTGCAGAGTATTATCTTGCATTTCCAATTTCAATCTCGATTCGGCCGGCTCCATTCCAGCTGTTTCCAGCCATCGGAAGAGGGAGCATCCCGGATTGATCACGTGACTTCTCTAACCTGAACCCGAATGATTGAATTTCCTGATCTGTCTTCCTTAGGGTTCAGGTAAACAAAGCTTCTCACCTCCTTGCACCTTCTTTATCTATCCCACTCAACTCAGCCCTTTAATTGATTCCATCAAATTGTGTGTGTGGATGAACTATACAGCTCGCCTGGAACTGAATCCTGGCCTTCTGCAGTTTTTCGTCATCACAGCAGAATTCACCTACATCATTTATACCCTCAACAAAGTCAGGGCCTGTCCTTTATAAGCTGTGCTATGGCAACAGCTACACGATCTTCGACGCGAGTTAACAGCTCTGCTCGATCTACAAGGAGTACACGAAAAAGGACTGTTGTAGTTAATGACAGCCAAGAATTGCCAGAGCCAGAACCGCAGGCCGTAGTTCAAAAGCGCCCTCGGCGCAAAAGAACAGCACCTTCCTCCAGCCAAGCGAAGCAACGCTCGGAGATAAAGAGAGGTCCCCCTGCTCGGCGCGGGGCGAAGGCGCCATCCGAGCCTAGGAGCATTGAGAGTGTTAAGTACAATGTGGATGAGGACTCGGAGGCGGTTGGCTCCGAGGGTATGATAGAGAAAGGCCATGAACGTATGTATTATTTCAGAACCATGTTTCCTCCTAGTATTGCTAACCTACTACTGTTCTAGAAGTTGCCGTTAGAGTTTCTACCGGGGATGCGGAAGAACTCCTCAACGCTGCGGTAATAACCGCGCTCCAGCAAAATCTTCTGGCCGCTGCCCGGAGTCTTAGGGATCACCTCGGGCTTGCGGATCGTTCTACTAGAACATGGGAGATATTGCTCGAGTCGTACCGACAAGCGTTGAACAACTGGAAAGTCCACTACATGAATCGCGAGTCTCTTTTCTTAGACAAGGATCTCGTTACTAGATCCCTCGACGATGCTACCGACAGGGATGCGCTTCTGAATGTGGTTTCTGCAACGAACTTGGTTATCCTCATGGACGCTCTGGTCGCCGTTGGCGGCAGCCAGGACTCCGACGAGATCCTGAGCCTCCTTCAGACCCTTGACAACCAATTCCCTTGGTGCATAATGACGCCTCAAAGTGTTCTCTCCCAGCGCTACCAGGAGTATAAGACGTTTAACCGCGCGCTCGATATCCGCACGCAGCGCTGGATCTACGAGATTATTGCCGAACGCTCCCTGGATGGAACTACTGCGCTAGAAATCGGCGCTGATGTCTTCCTAGCCTCGGCGCCAGGAGAATCCCGAAAATTTGACACCCTGGACCTAGACGACGGTGAGCTTTTGCCCATATTTGACGTCGACTTCTCCCAGGATCCGGACATAGAGGAGGAGGAAGACCAAAGGGAGGCAAGGAGAAAAGTTGCCGACCGAGTTGATGAGCTTTGGCAATGTATGCAAGGAGCTGAAGTCGACATCGATGATCTCCAGAGGATGTTTCCAATCGATAGGTTCTTCGACGATCTGTCGGAATGGGCGGACAACCTCTTCCGTTCCGTGATTGACACGATTGAGAAGGTGCCTATCCGCGAGCTCCAGAGTGAAGAACTTGTCTCCTCGGCCGTAGAAGCGCAGATCCAGCAAGAGGCAGATGACCACGCAGATCCTAGGTACGTATCATGGCATCGTTCCCTCGACGTTCGTCTTTACGGTCGCGCTAACCGTTATTTCCACAGCACCCTTCACGCTGGCTTAGCCTCAGTAAGCGCCCTTCATTCAGCTTTTCAACGTAATCGGGCTACCATTGGCGAAACTGGCCCCTCTCGTGACCGGCACGTTTCAATCGAGGCTCCAGCTACGGCTGCGCCTTCGAGGAAGAGACCCCGCCCGCAATATGAAGACGAAGAGGAAGACGAAGGCGCGAGACTAACAACGATCGACGACCACGATGAAGACTATGAGCCAGACGAAGTTCCCACAGAGGCAATGGAGGAGCCGGAGGAGATCCTGCCTCAATGTACCTACAAGACTCCTAAACGCAGGCCACCACGGGCCAAGTCTTCGAGGGCTACAGAAGAGCCTCGCGAAGCCACAGGAAACCGATCGGCCTCCGCGTCGGAGATTCAGGCAGAGATCCGGGCAGTGATTCCGGCTGCTACTGGAATACGGCCTCCGGAGCAGTCTATTGTTGCGAGAGCCGGTACCGAGCTTCCCGAAGATGTCCAACCTGCTGTCAGACAGCCTAGGAGGCGTACTTTCTGGACGAAGGAGGACACGGAAGCCGTGATCGATCTTATTAGGGAGCATGGGAGTTACTGGGCGCACATGGAAGATAAGGCGAGGCGCGAGAAGTTGTTCGCGGTTCGTCGGACGCAGCAACAGATTCGAGACAAGGCTCGGAATATCAAGGTTGATATTCTTCGGTATGCTATCCGGTGACTCCTTCTTACCCCCTTTGCTCCCTTCGGAATTAAACTAACTTTGTTATTTTCCCTTGCAATAGAAACGACAGAGTCTTGCCCGACAATTTCGACGCTGTTCTCCTCAGTGCGAAGGATCGGAATTTGCTCATCAAATGTGGGAAGAACCCTGACCGCAAGGAGGAAGACGTTGAAGAGGACGGCAACCCTCTCAACACTGAGTGGGAGGACTAAGCAAGCAATTCGGGAGGACTCGACTACCCTTGGGTTCTGAAGTTTATGCTGCGTGGACTGATATTGGGAATGCGTTTCCTCCCACGTTGGCTTCTGGAACAGCGTACGACGGTGGTTTTGCTGGGTTGGTTTTGTCGGTGTATTATTATTATACTAGGTCTCTCGGATGGCGGTTTGGGGCGGTAGTTTGCTATTTTGGCAGGTGAATCAATGGACTCGATACCCTTTTCTTCCTCCAATGCAGTGTCTTATAGCATAGCATGATGCTTGTCTACGTGCATTGCTCCCTCAGTTGCTGCATATCATGCCCATCCCTCCTCCCTCCTGCTTAAAGCTGGCGGAAGTAGACTAAGGTCAAAGAAGATCAATACGTGAAACGCATTTACACACGAAGGTCTCGTCAACGTCAAGATACAAATGGAAAGGCGACGGACAAGCAATCGACGAGCCTCTTTTCATTTTACCAGAAACCAAAGATTGACAGGTCTATCATTTGCGGGCCCCGACGATTAATGAATTGACGAAGCGCCAAGGAAGAAAATTAGAAGAAACAAGTCCACCTCCATTGAAACCCAGGTTTTAAGGCTCCCGGACCGGACGGGTCAAGAAGTCGAGAAAGAACTAAGATACATAGGAGAGAATTTTTGACCGAATGGAGTGAATAGAACAAAAAAGAAGCTGGAAAGAAATCGGAAAAAAAAGAAGAGAGAAAAATTCATCGTCCACAAAAAAAGGGGGTATTTTAAATCGCCTTTGCGTTTTCAACCAAACTCATCCATCAATCGCTACTGAGGCCGGAGGAAAACCAAGGTCGAAACACCAGAAGACACGCGCCAAGATGTATCGATACGTTTAGCTAGGCGTCTGGCCGTTTATGTCCACCGTGATTTGTGTATCCATCAATTAGCAGAAAAATGGAATCAAAATAAGGAATGTCTGTCGTGCGACTCGTGATAGGGGCGGCGGTACTGGGGATCCGTGAAACGCGAATCTTTGAACATTCTAACCCTCCAAGAGCGCCACCCAACCCTTCCCCAAGTGCAAGAGAAGCGTACCAGAAAAAAGTGAAAAGAAAGGAAGAGGAAAAAAGAAGAGAGAAAAGAAGACACACGAACAAAGGGGGTATGCTGCAGTATTCAACCTCGACAACATGACGCAAAAAAAGGAGAGTTTGGGAGGAGATCTGATCTGACCGGGAATCAAAAAGGCGTACCATGAATGCCACCTGAATGGTTTAGGGTATGGTTCATCAACAAGGAAAAGACAATCTAGCTCGCCCTTCTATATTCGGCGGCGCGTTTGTCCGTCCCGAAGCTTCAATCTGCTCGTCCTCCATCCCTCATACCACTGTTCTCGGCTAGCTTCACGGAGCTCGGCACGCCACTCACTGAAGACGGCATCCTTAAGACGGGTGAAATCGCAGTGCTCTTCATTGTAGGGATCGGCGAAACCCCAGGGGAATTGGCGGCCGATTACGCCGGGTTCGTAAAGGTCTGGGCTGATGATGGAGAGGGGCAAGAATGTGACATCCTCTTCAGTGGCCTCCTCCTTCTCTGCTTTGTGGCGGCGGACGGAATCGTCGGAACCCTGACCGGCGTCCTGGCCGTCGTTCCCCTGAATAGGGAGACCTTCTCCGGGTGCCGAATCGGAGCCGGCATCCGACTGCTCAGCATCCTCATCAACCTCATCGATCCGGCTAGAGCCGGCCGAGCTGCCATCTTCGTCATCGAGCGCAAGAGACTCCAGTGGGTCGAGGTTAGCTTTCTTAATGCTGTTCCATACACTGCGTTTCAAGGCGGCCATGTGCTTCGTGGTGATCGTATCGGCCTTGGAAATAACAGGGATTACCGTCGTCTTTCCTTGGAGGGTCCTCATGACCTGAAGATCGAGGTCGTCGTCCAAAGCGCCCGGGTTTCGTGCATCGCTGATACCATTATGGCCGTTTGAGTAGATAGACTTCGCTGCTGCGACGTTACGGTCGAGTCGGCTAGGATCGAGGACCAAGAATACGGCGTGAATGTGCGTGTCCTGGACGCCAGGCGACCTGACTACTTTCATCTCCTCTGCAAAGGTTTCCTCGAACTTGCTCTCCAAAAAGGCGGACATCTCCCTCAACTGCAGATCGACCACATTCTTTTCGAGGCCTTCGGAATCCCAGAGTGTAAGTCCCACCCTCTCACCGTCAATCTCAGTTTCGAGATAGTGAGGAATAAAATTGCCCGAGGGCGGGGCATGGGGAGTAAAATCGTCCTCTTCGGCTCTCTTAGCTCTCTTCTTAGGTGGCAGGGCAAGGGCGGTCTTGAGGAACTCGAGGAATGATGTTTTGCCGGAGTTTCGGGTACCGATGATTAGAATACTAAATTAGACGCCATGTTAGTATAGACAGTATTATCGAATCAGAGCTCGATATGGGAGGTCGTAAGACGTACTTGAATGGGGTAGGATCCTTGCGTCTGCGAACCCTCCTCGGGCTGTTGATAGTGCTAATCGCACTGCTGGCATAACTGTACCGACCCCGATGGGTCATGCTCTCGGTACGTGCATAGGGATCCCACGACGTGTTGGGGACCGGAGGAGGGGCGGGGACGCCTGTCAAGGGTCCCCGTCCGGGGTCAATTGAAGGGCGAGCGGAATAGAGATCAGTCGTGCCGGAGATGATGGAGACCGAGTCGGGTCGTAATTCGGTGCCGAAACTGTTCGACAGTTGCTCGTGGCCTCGATAGACATCGGGAAGTTTAGGGGCGACCTTGGAGACCGAAGGCTGGCGCTCGGCGTCCTTGGCCTTGCGGGACTTGAGGTCCCCAGACTTGCTTCGACGGAGAAGCATACCGAGACTAGAACGGCGGGGCGGCGTCATTCTTGTCAGCGTAAGGCATTAACAGGGAAACTATCTTCCGCTAGGCTGCGAATTCGTGTACCTTGCGGAAGAGTAACCACGCGGGTGATATGCCTGCTAACGACGGCTATTCGATGAAGCGTAGATTCGATCGATGTAGCGTTGCCGTTGATGCTTTTCACGACGCGGTTTGATGGCAGCGCGCAATGAGGAACGAAGGTGGATCGCACGGGTCGCAGCAACCAACACTGGAGCGGTTCGAGACCAATTCCTAAGCTGAGCGAGCACACGTCGTCGTCGTCGTCGTCTGTGCGCACGATGAATACGAATCAAGGAATAGATGGGATGGCGCAGCCAGGTCGTAAAAGAAGATGGGGTATCGATGAATGATAACCTGCACAAGAAGTTGTTAGCTGTGGCTGATGAACCCATCTCCTGATGAGACACCAAATCCGAAACGATATATCGAAGGGCAGGGCAAGTGGTCATCGAATAACCATCCACGCCCCTAATTAATAAATGCTTCGCATGCGCCTGCCGACTCCAATCAATGCGCGGGGCATCATTGGCCACAGAGTCCCAAAATGGGCATCTGTGCTGCAAGAGTGCAGAAGCTCATTATCCACCCGAGAAGGTCTAAAAGGGTGCGCGCAGAGTGGTTACCCAACCCCCGTTCAAGCTTGGAGCTTGACGGGGCCTTTGGGTCGATGTCTCCTCGAGCCGTGCTTCACGCGCATTTTATCCTCTTGCGATGCTGTCAAGAGATCGACGTCACGGGTGAGGTTATGAGGTCTGGCCGGCAAATAAGGCAGACGGGTGGATTCACAAGGAAAAGCATGTTTCGAAACACGGGCATTGGGGGGAGCACTAGCTCCAGGGGTAGGAAAAGAGTACAAGATTAATCGAAGAGAGGCAGCGCTCGGCGATGTGCTCGAGACGCACGACGTAAACTCACCTGGCTTGATCCTGTCCAGTTCGCAGAGAAATTCGTTTATTGGGAGAAAAGATGAAGAAAAGAAATGCTGGCGATATCAATCGCAGGGAATGGGCGTTTCTAGAATAGGGGGTCGAGGTGGGACTCTGATGCTCGGCGCAGCTTCGACTTCAACCGGCCGTCCGCAGCGTCGATTGGCTAACGAGGGTGACAGGACGGATGTGGCTCTAGAACGAATGGATTCGCTGACAGCTTGGAATCACGCGAGGATTGTCTCAGCAAGTCGGGACTTGGATCTGGGGCTAGAAAATCGTGGTTGACTGGTGAACTCCAAATTGGGCGAGCGAGACAGGTATTTCTGCGACGGTCAGCAGAGAACGGGCTCGAGGTGAGGTCGCGCGAGAGACGTTGGCGGTGCCAGGCAGCGCAGGACGACCCGAGACTAGGTGGATCAAAACCGGGGTAAAGAGGGTAAGAAGAAGTGAAAAAAAGTAAACAATGACAGATAAAGATTTTGAAAGACTGTTTTACTTTATTTCTCACAGTCGAATGCAGCTTGCATTGCAAACGATGCGAAGCGAAGGGGAAAAATGAAGGAAAAACGCGTCGAAGGATCCTTGCCAACTGTGAGAATTCAGGGAGGAAAGGACAACTGGGCTGGACATGACACACCAGACAGCCAGGCACAGCAGACAGGAACCACCCACTTTTTGCTCTGACGTTTGGAAGGGAGCAACCGACTGGAAATGGGCAGGAGGGGGTGAGAAGGCGGCGGGCAGGAGCTAATCGATGCGTATGACACGACGAGACTACCACACTTGAAGTACGAAGTACACTGTCTGGTCTGGTGTATCTTGTCTGGTGTAGTGTACGAAGTACATGCGTACCAGGGTTGCACGGAGAAGTAATTATCTTCTCGCCTCGCATCAAATCAATCCATCAAATCACTTCAATTCGCGGTGGTGTAAGTACGAAGGTACCAGGTATACAAAGACGTGGAGGTGCCTGAGTCTCTTCCCTCCTTCGTATGAAGTAGTCCAGCTCCTCATCAGGTCGATTCCGCCGAGCTCCTCCGCTGTATTGTGTACAATGAAACAAGGCCAAGTACTAACCCAGGTACCCGGGCCAAGACTCTGGGGGCAGTTTTGGGACCGACTCCACTAAGACTCGATCAGAAAACGCCCCAAACCCAAGCCGGCCTGGCTGGATCCTCGCTTCCCCGATGTAAATAACTACATCCTTAATACCTCAGGACTTGTGCATCATTTCATTCGGACATGCATCTGGCAGTGATGCACGACGATATTGCATGTTGAGTGGTAACAATTTCAATCTCTGTTGGAGCTTCTGGCGCTTGGCCAGGAGCTGAGAAATGGATTTTCTCGAAGCATAGCCCTGCGCAATGCAGATCTTCAAGCCTGATCTCGCCTTATTACTTCGTACCCACTACCTTTACCAAGACGAAAAGGAGTCGATTTTCCTCTTGAACATTCGCGATCCCGGCATCACCCCTCTCCAATTCCTCGGTACAGTCGAACATGGGGGAGTTCGACACGGTTAGTTTCATCCTCTCCCTCAGAAACCACAGGATGACCGAATGGATTGATTCCACTGCTCCAGCCCGGTGATATTAGGGGATATATCACCGCCACTGGTACACAATGCACCTCTCCGACCACAATGCGAAAGCTGCGAATAAAAACCAGGCCGGCATCTGGATGCGCCAAGATCCAGCCACGGGTACTTACATTGAGGCTTGAGGGTTGCTTGATGTAAAGCCAGTTCATCACACGGCATTCTTCTGGTGTTAAGCGCCGACCTCCTTTTGGGGCCTATGTGGACACCCCAGATGTCTCCTGGCCCTGAGAAGTACGAAGTGTTTAACTTTTCCACTCTTTGGAGTCTTCGAAGCCGATGAGGGTCATCAGAGATGCCACTTTCATCACTCCAGGCCTTGTCTCCTTAAAATTGCAGGTACCCTGGCAGCCCCCACAGCCAATCACAGCTAGTCTTCCCCTAATGATGGAAGGACATCAAAAGTGGACTGTCCCGTTAGCTCCAAGGTCGATCGAGCCAATCAGTGAGTGGTTCTCCTGAATCGAAATGGCCCCATGAGAGCCCGTTGCGTGGGAAGGGAGACGAGAGAGGGGGATAGTAATACCGCCTCTGCAGCACACTACTGTAAGTCCGCCCATACGTCTGGAGATGTGCAGGAAATAAGGTGGGCTCTTATGCGGCCAGCCATGCACTTCAAGAAGAGGAGCAGCAGCGAGTGGGCTTGCGCATCGGCATTCAAAGCAAAACGGCGGGCACAAGTGGGCACCGTCATGCAGGTGCTAACACGTGCTGGACCTGAGCTGACATTCGATGAGACAGTTGACAGGTGGAGATCCGGGAAGATTTCCACTGTAACTCCTCAGAGTTTACTTGGACGCAGGCAACTACCGTTATTACGAAGTAGGTATTAGGGGGCTGTCCTGGGCCGTCATACGAAGCAATCACACCAGACCAACACCTCGGTGTTTAATCCAGCGTTATATTTGCAGTTGCAAAGGTGGGGCGCCCGGGATATTTTCCGCCTCCAATTTGATCTTGGCCCTCAAATCTCAATGTCCAACTAAGATTAGGGGCCACGAAACGGTCCTAGCATTTGGCGCTAAATCCTCAGAATGACTGGGGAAACCATGTGGCAGAAGGAGAGACGAGACTTTTGAGCTTCTGCGGGAAATGGAGGGGAGCGTCGTTTGAGAATACCGGATCCCTTGTACTTCGTAATTACCGTCTAGCTTAAGGCAGGAAAAGGGGTAACAAGACACAAGACCAAGGTCACTCTGCCCCTGTTACCCGCCTAATGCCATCGAGACGGCTCCTTCTTGGTGGAGATCTGGAGGACGAGGCGAGCTGCGAAATGCTGGAGAAGAAAATGATAGAGTATCGATCGACAGGCGGCGGCTGCGATTCACAATCAACCCTGTAGGGGCTTGCGGGTCGTCTGAATTTTTAAACAAGCTCGGTGGCTTTCTGGATTTCGTCCGACATTGGTGCTCCCTCTCTAACCGGAAGGTCCACCGATTTGAAGATAGTCGGGGCCCCAGTCTACCGACGACGAAGTACGAAGTAGTCGTAACACAGACGCAAGACAACTCCAATCCGTGACCTCTTGCCATCCTGCGAAAACGGAAGCTGTCGTGTCTGGATGATTTCTAGAACGAACTTGATATGACCTTCCCCATTCGGCACTTCACAGACCCAAGCCATGCAGTAGTTCGTCCAATAAATCTGGTCTTAGATTGAGAAGTGTCTTCATGTGCGTGGTGTGTGGGTGACCACACACTCCTGCCACTCGTCCTCTATCCTTAATCGTACATGAACATGAACCTCTATCGAGTACCCTTTCCTTCCTATTTTTATTGTCTACATTGGTTACCCTGCGAAGACGCTCTCTTCAATCTCTACCCCAAACCCATGAGCCATGTCCCTCATATGCCGGTCAACTTCCTCCTCCATGCCGCCGCCCCAGCCCAGTAACTGCCGGATCTTGAAGAAATAAAACGCAATATCCGTAGCGGTGAGGACAGTCTTGAAGAGGAGGTGTCGCCACGCATTCACGAGTCTCTGTTTCAACGGTAGATTCGGATCCGTATACAAGCTGCTGCTCGCCCACTCGCCCATCATCTTGATCCGATTGACAGGCGATCCGAGGTACTGGTTGTTACCCTGCACGATTCGCATGTTGCGGCCGATAAAGATGAGCTCCTTGGGCCACTTGTCCTCGTCGGCGAGGAAATCCTTCAAACTCGCCTTCATCTTCTGCTGCATGAGGAACTGCTTCTCGGAAGGGGATTTACCCTCGAGCTCCCGCAGGAACTGCTTCGTCTCCTCGCCCTCGTAAGGCCGCATCAGGGTCGCGCTCGCGAAGACATCGGATCCTCTTATCCCCCACTGCTCGGTGATGTCGACCATCGTCTTATGGTCAAACGTCATGAGCGCCTTCCAGAAGATGCAGTACTGGTGGCGGAACTCCGGGTTCATGTAGACGTAAAGGCCGTGGTCGATGAGGACCATTTCGGCCTTGCCGTTCGGTTTCCGCCGGACGAATATGTTACCCGGGTGAGGATCGCAATGGACGACTCCCCATTTGAAAATCTGAGCCGAGAACAGGTCCACCATCGTCTTCATGACTTCTTTCGAGCTCAGACCTAGACCACCCAGACCCCGACGGCCCTTCCACTCTAGCCTCTCGGGCTTGAGCTTTTCATGAAGAGGGTTCTGGCGCAATTCCCGCCGAGCATGATTGAAATCAGGAGGCTGAAGTTCGTTACCAAGGCCAGGTGATCCTTTCCCGGAGCCACCGAGCCACATAGACGTGAGTCCTTCCTTGTCCCACAACCGGACACCCTCGATCCATTCCGCCACAAGAACCCTCCTTGTTGTAAATTCGGGGTACACTTTGGGCACGTATACCCGACCACGGATTCCCGGTTCGCCCTCAATAAGCTTCTTCATAGTCTCAGAGTTCTTGGCTTCGTTCACAAAGTCCGTTTCCAACTCTAAACGCTCTGTTATGAAGGGTATCATGGTGTAAAAGGGCAGGTCAAACCAGTAACTGAAGATTCTCGTTACCGTCCTAAGAGCCAAGACAAAAAAAAAAAAAAGAAGAGAAAATCCTGTTAGTATTGATCTGGTCCCTTTGAGGATTCGTAGTTTCGCACGGCAGGGGGAACAGCAATAAAAAAAACTTACTTGAACGCCCAAAGATCCCAAGCGATCTGCTTCGCGATCTCCCGCTTCTGAATCTTGATTGCGACCTCGCGGCCATCCGGAAGTCGAGCCCAATGGACTTGCGCTACACTAGCACTCGCCCTAGCTCTCCTCTCCATAAGACCCTTACCCTCTTCTCCCGTAAAGCTCACCCCAAACACCTCTTCTACACTCTTGCCAAAGTCCTCTTCGATAACCGCCTCGACGTCCTTCCACTCATCCTGCGGCGCATCATCAAACATGCGCGCAAACATGCGCTGGAACTCAGGTGGTAGAACGGCGCTCTGCATCGCGATGGCCTGGCCCATCTTGAGGTAGAGCCCCCCGTTTGCGCGCAGCAAGTCGAAGAGCCGTTCGGCGCTGCGCAGGTGGACGTCCTGCACGGTGCCGCCGGTGATGGGCTGCGGGCGGAAGTTGATCTTGTAGTCCAACGCGACGAGGGCGCCGATTCCGAAAGTGCGGAGGGTTCGCGCTAGGCTGGACGCGTAGAGGTAGCGGTCGATGAGATAGACGGTGCCGCCCGTGGCGGAGAGGACGAGGAAGCGACGGAGCCATTTTCGCGTGCGCTTGTAGGTTTTCGGAGCTCGCGGGGTGCCGAGGGAAGCTGGCGACGGAGGACGGAGAGGTTCGAATGATGAGGAGGAGGAATAAGGCGAAGGGCGAGGTCGGGTGGTGGTGAATTGAGCCTTGGGACCGTGTTGGAGAGCCCCGCGGGAGAGGCGGCTTGGCTTACTGAGCTGCTGGTGCTGGCCGAATTGCAGGGCCCTCGACGGGGCCCTGCCTATCATCGACCGGAACATAGGCTCTGAGGTTGGCGGGTATCACTCTAAGGACGCCATGTAGAAGATCTAGCGGGCCTTCCAGCTCGTAAAAGAGTCGGATCAAAAAGTCGGGGTGGTGGATGGTCAAATATGAGCCAGGCAGGCGAAATGGTGATATCATCCGAGCGGAAAAAGCCGACTCATCCACACCGACGGAGTTAAGACGGCAGAACTAATCGCCGCGCTTCAGCAAACTCAGCCAAAGTCCGACAACTTTCGGCCTCGGATTCGAGATGTGCCTCTTTGGTGAGTTCTGCCCACGCAGAAGGGAAAACACGGCAGTCTTATTAAAGAAAAAAAAATAATAATAATAATAACAATACAAAGCAACCCTGTGCTCCTTGTCATGTCCGTCCTTGGCCTCCACCCCAACCCAAATTCTTTGCGCACTCTCTGCTACTTTCGCTTCGCATACACCTATAAAAGAGTGCATTGAAAACATTTCAAAGCACTCCTTGATTGGAAAAGGGAAAAACAAACTAAAAAAAAGTAATCCGAATAATACTCTAGCGAGTCGACCGCCTTTCTTCCATCTCTTTAAGTATCTTCCTCTTTCCGCGTTCAACGGTGGCACCTCGCTTCATCTTGACATCTAGGCGACGATCCTCGACAACTGGTATGACCAACGCGCTTCCAAGGAGTATTAATACAGCAATAACCTAAATCCAGTTAAAGACTGAAGAAAAATAAGTAGAGTACTCCATACTTACGGCGAAGAAACTCCGCATGTAAAATCGCTTAAATGTATTGCGGAGCTCATTGGCAAGGCTTTTAAATTCATCACTCAAATCCTTGATGGTGTTCGATTGTCGAGATACCAGCTCAAACCCGACGCGAACCTCCGCGGTCAGTTTGCTGATTTGATCTTTTAGACCTGTAATTTCGCTCTTAAGAAAGTCGGTCCTTTGCTTAAGTGCCTCGACCCTGATCTCAAGTTGCTCGGTTCTCGTGTCGACCTCTGTGATTTTGTGGGTGAGGTCTCTGATACTTTACCAAGCCTTGGGCTACTTGTGGTATCGTCGGAGCCGAGCCCTATAATCTGTGTCAGTACATGGAATCAGAACCGTAAAGAAGTATAACCTACGATTAAAAAAAAGGCCGAGTGAGTAAATGTCCTGAGACGAGGCTTCGTAACAGGCAAGATGGTATTCCCTGAAGATTTAAGGAGGAAGTTTGTCGGAGCCGAGCAGCACAACCCGTCAACCGAACAAGACTGCGCTGCCCACTCAATGGGATATCGGACAGTGGCCGGAAGCCACACCACAATGAAGAAATGGTCCAATGGTCGTCGGAATGGTCTAATAGTCAAATGGGACATCGGGAAGTCGACGATCAGTGGGAATCTGCATCGTGGGACATCACATCCAAAGAAAAGAAGAGATATGTAAAGATAGAAAAGAAGGGTATTAAGAAAAGAATAGTAAAGGAATGTCTTCAGAAACAACTCTTAGATCATCGGGGAACAGATAATCACTTGCTGCTGCAGTGTCGCTCTGTGCCTTCGTCTGCGCTGCTTGTTCCGTCCAAGATCTGTTCCATGAAAATGGGGGGCACTATCTCCTCATATCTACAAGTGAAGTCTGGATGTGTGTGGCACTTCGGGCTTCCATGGCGGCACTGATCTTGTAATGTGGCGGCGCTGCCGCTGGTCGCCCGCCCTATGCACCAACACAGTAGTTAGTAGGCAGATGCAACATAATAATTATGGTACCTTACGAGGATATCTAAGATGCATCTTCAATGCTTTTGATAAAAAATGGTATTCCTGATGGTTTCCTTTTAGGACGAAAGAGCGAGAAATGGATTTCTTTTGGGATGAAATGAGGAGGAATTTCTTCCATGCATCCAGCACCTATGATGGACCTAAACCGATTCACCACATGCCCCATAACCCTAACTCATGTCTCGACCTTATTCTCCTCTATGCTCCTTGGAAAGTAGTACATACTCGTCGAAGCTCCTCAAGCCCCTGGCCCTGCATCGCGGATCTGCCCCTGGAGAACCTGGTTGACACCTCAAGTCAACGCTTGATCTTCGACAGAGAACCAGAGAAACGACTGATGAGCAGGCCAACGTTGATGGAAAGCAAACACTGTGATAACAACCAGCCGGCGGTTCTCAAATACGTAGGTCCCATTGACTGCTGTTCTGAATGATCATTTCCGTGGCGTTCTAGGCCCAAACTCGAGCCAAAATTCGAGCTTGGAGTGGTCTCATTTACATAGACGAACCTGCCCACAGGAATTGAGACCGACCGTCTTTGGCAAAAAGGACAAAACTCGCTTGAGTAAAATCAATTGTCTCGATAGACGAAGAAGATGGACATTTACGCCGTGTTCGGGCCGATATACCATTAGCTTGCCGTTTCCATCACATGCCGCTTATTATGGATGATTGTTCTCGCTGCCTGGTGGCGAGATGATGGCATAGGTATTCTGCGATCCCAAGATAAGAAAACAATTACTTTATACAAGGGGAGCGTACTAGATTTTCAAGCGAAGTTATGGCGTCCTGGAAACACGAACACAACTGTTCGTACATAGTAGGGTAGTCGAGCGGCAGCTGACGTCCAAGGCGCAAGGGCTATTTTTATCGTCGCCCACCCATGTCGGAAAGGAAGCGATGCAGTTCCGGCTTTGAGACGTCTGGGCGGGTTCTTTCATGCAGTTCCTTCCCGCCCCTTCTTGTCAGAGCCAGGCTTGGTCGCCGAGTCTGTGTTGAAGCGCGGACTACGAAGTCGGGGCAGGGAAGACTGGTTATGTCAGTGACAGCTTCTGACTGGTTTGACTGGGCGTCATTTGAAGGCTGTGCAGCTTAGCCTATCAGGTGCTTGTCTCCGGCTTGCTCATTTGGACCCTTAACAGAGTTGCTTCGGGTTCAATCCTGTGACCCAGCCCTATTCGCAGGAACCTATTCGCAGGAACCTATTCGCAGGAACGAGTTCGATGCAGAGGCTGGGGCTATGATCTGAGGTTCGAGCTAGCTATAAACTCTACTCGGCTCACGAGGCAATTTTATAGTTTGCTCTCATGCTTCCTCGCTGCCAGAAGATGTCCAACTGGTTGAAGCAGTGGATTCCTCGTTTGAAGAGTGGCTTGCTTGTCGTCATCAACTCGAATCAACAAGGTCTTAGTACGTGGCCCACGAGGCGCAGGATATCGAATATTACGTGTCCGAACTACGAACTAAGGTGGATATCAAGGGCAGCATCTGAAACAGTTCCTCCTGGGGTCGCTGGATCTTATCGATGGGCCCCATCTGGGGTGTTGACGAATTGGTACTGAAGCTATTGATGAAGTATCGAATACAACTACAGACTCTCTTGGAGGTGTGGGTATGCAGTACGACGCTTAAACGAGTGGAGAAGGGACGAAGCGGGGTGAAATGCGATGAAAGAAATGACGGTTTAGCCTAGGGCCCTAGGCTAAGACCAGACAGAGCATTCAATATTATCAATTGATCTGTTATCGCCTACCAAGAGCGGACTAATGCAAGATCGCCAGCAGGATGCGCAGATATTTGTGCAGAATGTAAGTCTCTCTGTCTCTGTCAGGGTCCAAATTGGCAACGGTGGGGCCAGGAAAGGGTCTAGTTTCTCCGGGCCGTTAATTCCTCAAATAGGCCTGGTCATTGAGCAATCCACAAGGTATCCAGGCAACGACTACGAAGTAAGACCCTTACCATTTCGATGCCTGGTACGAAGTACTTCGTGCGAAGTAAGAC
Organism: Scedosporium dehoogii; assembly: GCA_002812735.1. Lineage (NCBI taxonomy): Eukaryota > Fungi > Ascomycota > Sordariomycetes > Microascales > Microascaceae > Scedosporium > Scedosporium dehoogii. The sequence goes on from PGIR01000024.1 coordinate 158,472, forward strand.
TTCAGCAATTGATCAATGATATTATCTCGCTTTCATACGAAGTAGTGTCGCATTCTGGTACGAGGTACTGCAACTATTGTTGTTCAATCCGAGTCGTGTCCACTATGAACTACGTATTAAAAGTGCCACTTGTACCCCAGTAATTACTTCGTACATACGAAGTATTCAGGCACCAAAAACTGGCTGGTAAAATGAAGCTCGGAAATTACCCTTACGGTTTTAGCATTCCAACAGAGCGGACAACAGGAAATGAGGACATTGATATTTCTCTCATGTGTGCAACAACTTTACGAAGCAAATGCAAATTTCCATACGAAGTACCTGCGTCCCTCGCACCGGATGCTTACCCTCTTTACGAAATAGCAGTGTCCATGATGTTGGGTTTTGGGGTCAATGTTCCTGAGCCTCAAATCAATCTAGCGCTACGAAGTACGTAGACCCAAGTTTAATATTTAGATTCCCAGGAGTCGTTTTCATGCCTTCACTTACGGTATTAGACTGATCCATCCAGCAGCTTACGAAGTACGTTTCAGTCCCTCGTCAACTTTATCGCTGGTCGCGATCTGGATCAAATATTGAGGCAGGTTCTAGTGTAGTGTACTTCGTAGTTTCTGGAATTTGACTAATGGTTGATCTTGAATTTCCAGCACCTGTCCTGCTCCTGCCAGGACAGGATAATCACAGAGAAATATTATATCGAGGTAATAGCTGAAGCTATCGTTTAGCCTGCCATGCCAAAGTCGAGCTATCTACGAAGCACCCTCAAAAAGGCAAAGTTTGGATGCCCAAGTGGTGCAGCGGATTGCACCTCCCCCGGTGGAATCTGAATTCGAGGGAACATCTCGACTGATGATGATGAGTGATATGGTGATGCAGGAATAATGGTGGGGGACACAGCATGCAAGGACAAGACGCAGGATCGCGAAAAAGGAGATGAATACTTTGAAATGGCGATTTTAATGTTACTTCGTCGTTCGTTAGTTGGTTGGCACGAAGTCGTTTAGGTAGTGTACAGTGTACATTGGACACCAAAAGTGCGGAAGAAGCTTGTTCATGCATGCAACCGTAACTAGGTACCTACACTCCAGGAAGGTCCTTGACCTAGTGTAAATTTGCACGGGACGCTGTAACAAACCTCCCGCAATGTGGCGTGCTTTAAGTTGTGGTTACCCCGACTCAAGGTCTCTGTCACCTACAAAGTAGCACCCACGCTACTTCGTGCGAGTCCCAGGTTCCTTCTGGAAGTGCGCATTCCACCTTCGGCCCTGTATTCGGTACTTTCGCTGTTCCCAAACCTTGACTGTCCCGCCCCAGATCTCCTTGGCTCTTTGGGTCCTCCCCATATGCACTTCCGTCGGTCCTATCCTGTTGTTCCCCTACTGAATCCCCAGCACCTTCATCGTGACAGCCAACGCTTTCCCTTCTCCAACCCTCCATTAACATTAACTACGCTCCTTGACCTCCACATTCGTTGATACACACATCTAATTTTTTTTTTTCTTCCCTTCTTTCTCTTTCTTCTACGCTAGTGCGGCCACCGAAGCTGATATTCTTACTCGAGCAATTGTATTATTCGTGTTGACGCTGCTCCTCGTTGAACAGTAGCGATTCCTCCGTCTTACAGCGGGGAACCTCGTTTCCCTCGACCGACAAACTGTCCTCGTGCGACTCGCGAGCGTCCCGAATCGTCGAAGTGTCGTGTACGACTTACTCGTCCTCGAATCCAACCCGCCCCTCGAGTGATTCACTTGTTCGTCCGTGAGAACTATGAACTCCGGAAAATAGAACGCGTCCAAGTCCTTTGCTGAGCGACACATCTCACGTCGTCGCCGCGTCTTGACGACGCTGGCGCCCTTCGCCGTACCCCGTTTATCTTTGTCCCTCGGATCTTCTCACGATGTTGCGACCAGCCACTCCGCTGTCGATACTGCTCTTTGGGGCTTTCGCCTTGATATTACTTGCGGTTCTCTCCGCCCCGATTATCAGCGCGATCCCCCTCGGCAGCTTGGGCGGTGTTAACTTTGGCGTATTTGGGTTTTGTGGCTCCAATGGTTGCACCGACATTACAATCGGATATGATCCGAGTACGTCTCTGCCTTTTAGAAACTCGAGTTCCGAGAGTGCGACGCTCATTGCCGTCATGGAGGCTAACATCAATCTCACGTAGCCGGGCTTCTGAATACCGACGAGTCTAGGTTCGATCTGCCCACGTCGGTTCGGAATTCTTTAACCACTATTCTCATAGTGCATCCTATCGCAGCCTTTCTAACCCTTGCCTGCTTTATCATGGCCGCCTCTGCCCATCTTCACTCTGCCTCTCACTCTGCTCGTTATCTTCTCGGCATCTTCATTCTTATTCTCATCGACTTTCTTGTGTGTCTGCTTGCCTTCCTTGTCGATGTGTTGGTCTTCATACCCCACCTCGCCTGGGGTTCTTATATTGTGCTTGCCGCCACGATTATGGTCGCTATCAGTGGCATCTTCGCATGCGCAATGCGACGAACCCTCATTAGCCGGAAAGCCAGGCAGAACAGGATCGCTCAAAACGCCGAAATGAGCGGTGAAAACTATTATAATCGTGAAGCACAGAAACAAGCCCTTGCTCTCGCACGTCAGCCTACCATGCCCATCCTTAGCGGTGCTAATGGCACCGGCGATGCGCTCCCTGCCTTCGCATCTTTCGAGAACCAGCAGAAGGAGGACAAGGTTAGTGACGAGCGAATACCCCTGACTCAACGAAGCCCCACCCAGCCATCGCCGAATCCTATGGGTTCCGCGTCCGCGAGCCCACCTTTAGGGGAGCCCATGAGGTCCAATTCAGTGCCACCACCTATGCAGCAGGATCAGTATGGAAACCCTATGGGTCCATCGCCCGACGACTATGCTCTCCGGCGCGGCCCATCTTTCGACCAATTAAGCGCTAGGGGCGGCGGCGGCATGCCACCCCAAGGATACCGTGGTCGTGGTGGATATGGCAGAGGAGGCTATGGGCCCCCACGCGGTGGCTATGGACCACCTGGGAGGGGTGGATACGGACCCCCAAGGGGAGGCGGTTATGGCCCGCCCCCGCGGGGAGGTCCTGGTGGCATGATGCGAGGCGGTGGCCGAGTCCCCTACCAGAACATGAACAATGGTGGCCCCTACGATCGACGTCCGTCGCCAGCAGATGCCTATGGGCCGTATGGCCGAGGGCCTAACGACCAGTATGGATCCAGCACGACGATCCCCTCTAGCACTGGATACGATTCCTATAATTCCGATCGCAACACGCTGCCTCGTGCCGAGTCCCCTCCTCCTTTGCCTGAAGGAACTGGTACTCCCCTAGCTGAGATGGACGCCAGCCCTGCGGGCCCTGGCCCCACGAGCAATTATGCCCAGGCCAGTGATACGGAGGTCGCGGGGATGGTAGGACTGCAACAGGCCAGAGCGGGTAGCGCGAGGCCGACAGACTCGTACGTTAGCGAGGGTAGCAAGTACAGTGCCGAAGAGTACGTAGCTATTTTCTTCTGTCGTGATTACCTGGGTTTCTTTTACTAACAATTTTGTAGTGCTCAAGGACAGTACGTGCCACCTCGTGCGGCTTGGAACCAAGGTGCCGGCCCAGGCCGACATTCGCCAAGTGTGCCGTCTCCTCTCCGCCGACCTGAACGCCTAGGTCGCAATACCCCGGATCAGGGAGCCGCCTATTACGAAGATGTAGATCCTCGGTATGCAGCGGATCCGAACGCGCGACCGGCGCCTCAACCTCAATGGGCGGCGCAAGGTTCTCCTGGGGGCTACGGACGGCCAACACCGCAAGCTAGCAATCCCGATTTCCAAAATAGGGGCCCGCAGCCCGGACGAAGCCCGCCGCCGGGCTTGACGCCGGCTAGATCCTACCCCGCATTCTAAGCCGAGAGTCCGGGAATTTCATTTCTCGGATATGAATTCTCAGTTGTCCCATCTCTTATACCCCTTTTTTTTCTTTCTTTCTTTTCGTCATGTAAATAATTGACTGATGCTTTGGATACCACGGCCATCTGACTTGGCATAGTAAGCACGGGAGGGAAAATCCGATGGCACTATTCTTAGGGGGGCATATTCTTCCTGGGCCGCTCTTTTCCTCTGCTTCTTGAACGGGAGGACGCACCATATAGAATCCATCTGGGCTCGGCATCTTGATGTCACTACATTCTTTTGCTATTGGTCGGGTTCTATCAAGGAGGATATTTGCAGGGCGTGGGTTGGAAGTAAGGTGCAGTGGGATGGATATCCGAGGATGTACGTGGTCTTCAACAGCTTTTTTTGTACTCGTCAAGGCGTTTGGAGTAGAAGGCATCTTTAAATCTTGTCTTGACAGGAGGCTTTCCCTGTCCGTTTCTGCCTCAATATACTTATTTTTTTTTTCCTTCTCACATCAGTATCTGATCCAGTGTAGAGTGAGAGCTGCCCTTGTTCTATGAAAGATGATCTTCATTATCCTGGCTTATAAAGAGACTTCTTCAATAGCTGGTATTACTGAGAGTATCTTTGGGACCTAAGAAGAGCAGGACACACCTAATAGGCTATGAGTTCCTATACTGTATAGCAAATGGAATTCACATAGACATACATACATACCTATTAGCTTTCAATAGGGCACTGATGATCTGGCAAGGGGCAGGATCCACGAGAGGGTGCTCCGCGCCCCGGCATCGTGGGGCCGGAGTCATCCCCGATGTGATCCCTCTCGTCCTAGAACCCTTCAACGCCGACTTGAAGCCCACTGGTTTTTGCCATCCCATCCTACTTTGTATATCTCTTCTTCAGAGGAAAGTTGTTTTGTTTCCTCTTCCTTTCTTCAACAGCACACACTCCCACATTCACCCCTCGACGCCCTTTTCTATCCCAACCTTTCAAACACTTCCCCATTGATATCGCTCAGTGAGAATCGCGTTTTCATTCGAGGACGCTGCTCTCGCGTCGTCCATTGTTCTTTTTATCGTTTTGTGTTTCCCTCTTACCCTTCGCGTGTCGACTTCGATCGACTGTTCTCTTTCCAGACCAAACGGTTCAGTCTCGACGCGTCTTGGAGCGCACACAAGTAAGTTAGCATCAGTCGTCGAACACCTTCCTCTACCTGAGCCTCCAGCTCTAGACTTGCTCCTCGGGTAAGTTCGGGCACGTATGCGTCGAGGATTGCATACGAGCGAGCAGTCACGCCAACCATACAATCCCTCCCAGGACAGCAAAGACTGACGCGATCCCGACAGAGCATTCGAATTCGTTCAGCCTCTGGTCACTAGCCTTTGCAAGACTGTTGGCCGCTCCCCGAAGGTGAATCCCTTCATCTCCTTCCACGGCGAACTTCATCTCCCTCTCATTCAGAAATGAAACATTTCAAAGCTGACCTCGTCACAGACAGACCACTGGCACCCCAGCCGATAGGACGCGTCCTAACGAAGAGTATCACCGGATACCAAGCAAGCAGCACAATAGGAAGCTGCGCCGAAGAACGTGCCTTCCGTAAGTTCAAGTCGACCCATCTCCCACTCCCCCTTTCCATTCCTGCTTTGTCAACATTGACTGGGAAGGAACGACCGCTCTGTGGTTGTTTCCCAGCCGGTATGAACCCCGCTCTCTTACACGAACATATCTAACGATGGGTTAGACACAGGCACATTGAAGATAGTCGACGTCCTCGTGGACTTCGACTCTAGTGTGAGTCGTACTTATTGCTTCAATGGCCATCCCCGTCTTCTTATCTCGTTTCTCCCTGTCGCTAGGCTTCATGTTGTCTTCGGGATTTCTCTTGGCCTCATATTTCACTCCGTATCGTGGTAGTATGGTTGGCACTAACATCATATCTTGTTAGAGTGCGGATTTTATTCTGAAGGCGAGAGCCGGAAGGAGAGATCGCCGCCTCGCACCATCCCGTTTCAGAAACAGACAGAAGTTGTAAGCTTCGAGCCACTGAAAGCTGGACCGAGATGTCCTCAACTCCTCCTTCGGGCAAGCGCCCGTATGCGGGTTCCCCGACCAGCGGAACGTCGTCGATGGCCCCGCCCGATAAGAAGAGGCAGCACCTGCTCTCTGAGGATGAGGAGAACAATGAGCAAGAGGAGCAGTCTCCAACTCTTTACACGACGGCCGGTACCATTTGGAGGCCGGAGTCGGAGCAGCCCCTTCAAGCTCCCATTCGCCGAGGTAGAGCGCAGCGGTGGTCTCCCCATCAAGAACACGGAAACCGTGTTTCTCTTCTAACAAGGCAGCTGGAGATGGCGGGTCTCGGCTCCCCCACTCGTGGAAGCATGGCATATCTCGCCTCTCCCACGAGCCAGTATTCCCCTCTCCGGCAAAACAACGACCGTGCCAGAACCCCTATTCATTCCACCTTTGGTGTCGATGGCAGTCCGGGTCCGGTTCCCAATTCGTCACCATCTCCGCTGGAGGTTATGCGTCGTTCTGTCGAAATTGCGAACTCGGCCATGTCTCCGTCGGTGTCGGAGTCTGATATGATCACCCGTGGTGTCCCCATCCCGAGGAACAACAACAACGATTACGATTCGGTCGACGAGGCTCTTCGAAAGCTTCCAGTTAAGTCATTGGCTAACCTAGCCTCGTACCCGAATCCCAATCAGTTGAAAGCCCAAAATGCCTTGTCGTATGCTCGCATCAGACTCGGTATGTCATCCCCCCCCTTGTTCATGATTCACATTGTGCGTCCTTGCTCCAGTTCTAATATTTCGAGCATCCAGCCATGGAAGGAGCCAATGAGCCCAATAACCCATCCAGCGATGCCTCATCCCGCAGCAATGACATGGCAGTCTTCCCCAATATGAGTCAAGGATCCGGTGGTTCGAAAATTTCCGAGACAGATATTCGAGCTCTCGAGGATTACGCTACTCGACTTGCGCAAGCCAAGATGAGCAAGCAACACTATAAGCCTCCCCTTGGAGGCTATTCTTCCTCGACTTTGGCCACTGGCCCAGGAGCCCCGGCGCCGTTGCGGGCGGGACCTCCGGGCCAGCGCCAGTACTATGTACCAAAGACGGGCTCTTCAACCGGCGGTAGCATACGCTCGCTCCCTCATTCTCCTCAGAAAATGCACCCTCACTCAGGTGGAGGTAATCCTTTCCACGGCGCAATCGGAGCCGGCCGAGGCATACTTCAAGGCCCGCGCAATGTCCCAACTCTCAGCCCAATCTCTGGCCAGCATGGCGGTTTCGGTCCTCTCGCGACGAATGCAAGTGCCTCCGGAGCTGCTCCGCCTGGACAAGGCTTTGAGGGACATGCCCATAATCATGGACACGCCAATTCGCCTACCAGCAAGGCTGGACAGCTTCAGCAGTCGCCTTCTTACAATTTGCGACCCTATCCTTACAGCACCGGCATTCAGCAGGGCTACCCCGTAGGTAACGTCAATTCACAAGGCCCTGCTGCTAGTGCTGGATATGGCCTCTACGGCGCAACCAATACTAGGCCCATGGGCACTGCTCGGCAGGCGTTGGCCACCGGTCACCCCTCCGGTTCCAACCGTGGCCCCAATGCTTACAATGGTGCGTCTGGATCGAATATAGGTGCCTCTGGCCCTGGAATTCCGGCTCGTCAGGGAGGCGTTCGCCAGAGGTTGGACCCCAACTTGCCCGAAGATGAGGTTTGGTCTATCGAGGCCCAGCTGCTTAAGCCCTACGGATGGGACCCTTCGGAATTGACGGCTCGCTACCCCTCTGGCGCAGTCAAGATGTCGGACGATCAACTCCACGAACGCCAAAAGAAGGTCGACGATTGGTTCTACAGCGGAACTGCTCGACTGGGTATGGCATTGGACGAATTCCAGGAACGACAGCAGCGAAAGCCTGGACGAAATCCCTTCGGAACCGTGGCTGAGCGACGATCTATGTCGAAGGGAAAGGCGATCCCGCAGTTGACCTTAGGTCCGAAGAAGACATACGAGAATATGTCCATTGATGAGGCCAATAAGATGTCGACCGCCGAGCATGCAGAACCTCTCCTGAACGCGGCCTTCCAGTCTCTCGACTACCAGCGACAGGTGGCGGAGGCGCGAAAGGAAGATGGCGGTGCTAAGGCCAAAAAGGAGGCTGCACATGCAGACGACGAAGAGAAGGTGGACGAGAAGTCGGGTAGTGCCGCGCTTCTTCCTGGATCCATCCCTTCCATGGATTAGTCCACTACTCAGACCAGGCTGAAAACATGACGTGTGTTGAGGGCTTGGCCCGACTCGTTTACGAAGCAAGGGTTGGATCTGAATCCTTTGGTACCCAGACCCAGAAAAAGACATACAAAAAGGACAGGAAAAAAGGCGTGGTTTCGAATTCAAGGGCTAAATGGAAGAGCAGAGGAAAGGAGTAAGAAAAAAGGAGTTGAAAAAGGCGTCACGGTTATGGCACACCAGGATTTGGTTGCACACAGGTGGATCTGTTTACCTTTGTAACTTGATTTTGTCTGGTTTCTCGGGCCCGATTCTTGCCCGCTTCCCCAGTTTTGTTCGCCAGGCACATTGCCTTAGGTTTATAGAGGAAACTAGGCTGCATGTATTCAGCGCACTTTGGGTCCTTGAGTCTGGAAAGGCTGCCTAGATGAGCATTCGTTCTCTCTGATAGTCTTTCAACATGAACAGGAATTTACAAGTATCGCATCACCGTCGCTGTTCGTCACCTCCAAGCATGAAGCAAGGTAAAAAGTGTAGTAAGTAATGTAAATGCCAGAGGGGCTTAGACGGTTGGGGTTGGTGTGCAGCCTGCCCTTAGGCTCACAATAACTAAGCTGTCACATAGCACAACAAGTTGTCGCGTGAGGGGCGAAGGCGTACTCCGTACAAGGCAAACTGGTCGTGTTATCTTTATGCTGTGGGAGGTGGGAATGCGTCAGGCCGGGGGGCGAAGAACGCGTTCTCGAACATTGAGTTGATCATTGAAGTGTTAATGCAGGCGGTTACACCCACCAACATGGGCGGTGTACTTCGTACTTGCAAGTCGAGGACGAGGATTGGCGGAGCAGTGTTAAGAATAGAACAAAGGAACGAACGCGACTGGACACGTCGAGGGCAATGAGCATGGCTGACGCACACTCCTTTTTCACTTTTCCTTTTCCTTTCTCATTTCCCAGACACGCGGCGTCGTCATCCACACTCACAAAGGTGGACGGGTATCTATTTCCAAGGGGGAAGAAAAGGGGGGGGGGGGGGGGAAAAACAAACTCGGAGAGAAGAGAGACGGTATTATTTATTCCTTGTGCAAGGGAAACCTAGCTTGATTGAAGCTTGAGTTGATCATGAATGAGGGCGACTCGGGAAATAATTTCTCTTGTTGTCTTCCACGTTCCATTTCCACCCTCCTCGTACGAGTCCTGGTACCAAATGAGTCCTGGGCACGCTGGGCAGACAGTTGATGGCAACATTGACCCAGCGACGCAGCACACGACAGCCCAGAGCCCGGTCAATGCTGGTTGGGAGTGCTTTTCTTAACCTTTTGCTTTCATCAAATCAATTGTCGTCAGGGTTGCTCCGGAGCACCTCAACGTTTCCCAAGCTACGGTTGCGGAGGTGATTTCTATGTGGTTGCTCCGAGATTAATATAATATGCCACAAACAACGAAGTAATGCTTGGTCGGTGCGGTGCGATTGTGGTGATCAGGGCAGGGACACGTATTAATGAGGGTTGCAACTTTGCCAGTGTTTCCAAATCATTCACTCTCGGCGTCTCAGTCGGCAGGACACCACAAGCACTCCGTTTCCCAAAGCAGGCAAAAGGAGTTAATAATGCACCAGAGGAGAGGAAGCCATAGACACACACCCTCTTGTTCCCGAAGAACACACCCCCCCTGGTCGTTCTTTCCCGCTTCCCGGTGGCCCAGCCCTATCTCTCCCCGTCACCGCGACCTTTTTTCGTCCTATTTCCTTTTTTTCCTTATTTTTTTTTCTTTCGTTTTCTTTTCCCCCCTCCTTGGCTTTGGCCGCCTCCGACCCTTTACCCTGTCCAGTCTGTCCAGTCTGTCCAGTGACTCCAGTCTGTCTAGTCTGTCTAATAATCTGTCTAGTCTGGGTCGTCCCAGTTTCCGCCGTGCTGGTAAATTTCTGACCCTGGTCGTAAATCGGGACCTGTGCAATTCCTGCCGTAGCGCTGCTCCCCTTTATTGTTCCCTCGCTCCTCTCCTCCTTCCTCCTTCCTCCTTCCTTGTTCTTCCGTGTTCCTTATATTACCACTTCATCACCTTCCCACCTCCCATTTCAGTTTCTCTCCTCATCCTTTTCCTTCCATCCCTCGTGGATTTTCCAACAATCTCGCCAATTCAGATTATCACCGACTCTCAATATTGATCTATTCGCTCCGTTTCCAGGACTTGTCCGAATCTCCTGTTTCCCTTGGTGACGGATTTTGAACAGCGCACACTTTTCCTTATTTTTTTAATCGAGGAAATCCGTGGCTTCATATTTGCCCTCTCCGGACATATTTTTGGCGCACCTGTGTTGTGTTGTGGCACATCCATCTCCTCACCTGCGCCTTACACGTTGCGTGTTCATCTAGTCCTGCCCTCCTCCCACCGCTCTAGAGCATTCTACTCTTCCTCTAACTCCCGCTCTTGCGCGCACACACACACTTCACTCACACTCATCCTCCGACACGCAGTTGAGCACACTTTCGTCTCAACCAACCCCATCCCCATCCCGCCAATTTCCTCACCACCATGCGCTCACTGGATGTCACTCACCACCTTCTCAACCTGCGAATCTACACACTGATTGTCAACGCATCCTGTGGCGCATAGCCAGAGAAACATAGGCTGCCTTGAGCAACCCTCACCCTCCTTGTCCGTCCTTGCATGGCAGTGCTGCGAATCCTGCCTAGAGGCAACCCACCCACTCTCTTTTCTGTTTGCCCTTCTCGTTTCAACATTGGCTGTTTCTACATGTGATACCCCTCCTTGTTCATTTATCTGGATACCATTCCTTTATTCCTTGTACGACAAGGTCATCCGAATTGTCCACTGGGACGTCTTCTTTGAGCGAGGGGCAGTGGGAGTATCCGTTCTGGAGAACATCGAAGCTCCCCCGCCTCCGATACTTTCTTCTTTTTACACTTGCATGATTCCGGGGCCACCACCTTCAATCACCCTCAAGGCAGCAGCCGGCCCATCCCGGACTCATTCAAGCTAACGAGACCAAGACCACTTTTTGGACTTATAAGTCAACCTTGCCATCACGCATTCTTTTTCAACCACCATACCTGCTTCGCTTCATTCCTCCCACTCCTAGGAACTGCAGTTGTCATCCCGTTCTTGTTATTATTCTTGGAGTCTCTTTTTTTATATATATTGAACGCTTCCGTTCCTGGATATCAGGTCTTTGGATCCTTCTACTTGCGAGCCGCGGGAACTTTTTATCCACTCCCCACACCGGAGCTTACGGCCAAGGCTTCTATTAACTATTTTGCATTTCATTCTATCCGCCGGAGCAAGACCAGATCTGAACCTGGACTCGGACCCTTGCCTTCATCTCAAGCAAGCTAAACATACTTGGACCCTGCAACTTGCTTGAACAACTGAACGAAACATCCTACTCGGTATTTGGCTCTGCAACCCTGAAAGGCATTCAACCCGTGTGGATTCCCGTCACATTCCTCCCAGGACTCACACCGTTCTGCCTTCTTCACCCGCTTTCAAGATGCCGATGCCATCATCCCACTACCCTTACCCTGAAAGGGTCCACCGAGACAGGGGCTACAAGCATTATTCTCACAAGAGCACCGACTCTGGAGTTGGTTCGTCCAGTGACCAAGATAGTTACGCAACCAGTCCTGATTGGGGGTATGCAGTGCATGACTCGGCCCACGCGTCGGGCGACGAACAGCTCTCGACGTTATCAGCTCTGACCGAGGCTCTCCGTGAGGCCAAGACCCGAATTCGAAACCTAGAGCGCAAGCTGGAGGTTGCCGACGCCGAGGCGAACTCTAGGGAACGCGAGGCCGGCGAGCGCGAACAGGATTATCGTGTCCTCCGCAGCCGCTACGAGGCGCTCGAGGCCCGAAACGACGTTCTAACCGACGACAACGAGAGGCTCACGCAGGAGAAGGGCACCCTTGCACAGAGGTGCGCATCTCTTACGACCAACGTCACCGAGCTCGAGACACGAAGCAAAGATCTCGAGGCGCAGAACCGGAAGCTTGAGGCGCAAAACAAGGATCTCGAGGCAGAGAACGAAGAACTCGAGTCTCGAGTCAAAGATCTTGAGTCGCAGAACCGAAAGCTTGAGAAGAAGTTGGCCGCGGCAGTAGCTTCTGACGGGTACGAGTCTCAGTCGCCAGTAAAGGAGAAGAAATCCAAGACTAAATCCTCGAGCTCTTCGAGTTCAAGCTCTCGTTCGGACGAAAAGTCTTCTTCGTCTTCCAGCTCGCGTTCCAAGGATAAGTCGTCCTCGAGCTCCCGAAGCGAAGGGAAGTCATCCTCTACCTCACGGAACGCCGAGTCGAGCAGCGTGCGCCGATCTGAGAGCAGGCGCAGGTCGACAGCGGTTGCCAGGAGGGATCCCCTCGCCGAGCGATTCGAGAGGGCCACTGCAAAGGCGGCTGCTCAGCAAGACGAGTACGAGTCCGATGATGGCATATATGCGGAACCATGGGGACCCACTACTCCACGCCGTCGCCGGGAGAGCTCGGTTCCTCCTACCCAGCGATTTTCCACCACAGTCGTTGCAGGACACCGAGATACACACCGAGACACCGCAGCCTACTCCGAGGTGTCGAGGGCCTCTCGCGCCGACGCTAACGGCTACACGCGACCCACGGACGTCTACGTTAATACAGCCCGCCCTTATCCCAGGTAATTGAATACGTTATGCAGCTGCAATATTGGCACCATTGCAACGACCGGCACAAATTGAGAAGATTTTCCGTCTCTCGCCCTCCAATAACTCAACTATTATTATTATTATTTTTTTTTTTTTGCGCCACCTGGATCGATGCACTGGAAACCGCCAGCGCAATTTCACCTCTTGGGAAAATCCCACCCTTGCATTCCTCTTGGGCTCCTTTTGTTTTCATTTCCTTTCGGTCGTTTCTTAGCGTTCCCTGTTCTCTGGCTCTCAGTCGGATTGATTCGATGAGTCAAAATTAACAGGGAAGCCAGGGAACCACTAATGGCCCTTCCCGCCCCCAGTTCCGTGACTTCCCTTTAGTGGCTAGCCTAGCCGTGCTTGGTTCTTCTCGGCCTCAACCAGAGAAAAGTCTGGTACGACTTTGCTACCACTCTCCAGCGGTCTGGGGGAGGGGCTGAATGACCCCACCACACCAAAAGGATTTGACGGCTTCCCATTCGGCATCCCTGGCTTCCTGGGTGGGAGGCGGAGTCGAGGCCCAAATTTCCGGCCAGTCAGGGAGAGGATGAAACGGGAGGTGAAATTGCCAGAAAAGGACGGTTGGAAAAAAAGACACACAAAAAAAGAAGGGAAAAAAAAAAGAAAGAAAAAAGGATCAGAAAAAAAGTGGGAAATTACATTGATACCCAAAACCCACATCACATTTTTAGAATATCCGGCCCGCGCCCGATCTTCACCTCATGTTTTTGGCTTTCACTTTTCTCGATATCTTCTCATTCACACGCTTTCATATCTCGCCATTTTCGATCGAACTTGTTTTCCCCCTCAATCTTGTCCAGTTTATTTCTTGCATCACTTTTCTTCCTGCAAATTTCAGTCACCGCACCTTGGTCTCCGCAGTCGTCATGCGGAAGCTGCAGACACACAACAACCTCGGACCGTCGCCGGGCGAACATTCTCAGCAGCCATTGGTGCCCTGCCGACATTTATGACTCACAGAAGAGTTGGTTGGGCTGCACTGGCCGACCAGGGGAGGAAGAAGGCGGAAGGTGACTGGCGGAGTCACGTCACATTACACCCCCTCGGGAGAAGAGAGGGGGCGTGAGTGTAACAGCGTCGCGTCCGTTTTCGGGTTTCTTTTTTCTTTTTCTTTTCTTTCTTTTTTTCATTTTACCCCCTTGCTTTTCTTTTCTTTTTCCCCCTTCCATTCTTACCTGGTTCCGCTTCTTCGGGGCAATTTTACTCTTTTAGGATTCTGGTCTTGATCAGTGTTGATGATCACCACCTGTTGTCTTCGAGTCGATGCTTTTTGTTTGATTCCACACAACATACCCCCTGTCTGTTTTCTCGACTCGAAGTTTTTCTTTTTCTACTTTTCTTTTCTTTTTGTTTCTTGGGGTGATCATTTTGCATTGTGAACAATCATGTATGGATAACACCGTCTTGTACGAGTTGGGAGGGAAAAAAAAGGAATCTTGGGACTGATGGGCATTTATAAAAAAGCGAAGGTAAAAAGAGGAATCGGGTAACCGCTATGTATATATTGGGGGATCGTCATGTAGATAGATTTCTAGGTCTTGTTCCTCGAGTTTTCAATTGGGTAACCTTGTTCAACGCAAGCAATAGACATATATATCATTGGACACACTGAATGCGTCGATATATCTGAGACCCATCTGTGACTGAGAGACTCCCCTGCTTCGTACGGAGCATACCTGCGGGCTTGTGACTGGAGAAACTGGAGACTTGGAGACTTATATGGGCGGATGCGAGTAAGAGGACATGTTCATGCCGTACCACCTTGGCAGGTGTTTCTAGAACATGGGCTGGTCTGGATTCGGAGTCGGGGTTGCTTTCCTAAAGATCAATGCATGTCGTGTGCATGTACCGTTGTCCACGCCTCGACAGTTCTTCAGCTCAGCCTATTGGCTTCGTTCCGAGATTTATTTCGGAAATTCTTCATTCCAGCAGGTTTGATTCTTTGTGCATTGAATAAAAGCAGTAACTCTTGGAGTTGAACAAAAAAAGGAAATAAAATTGGAGAGGAATTGGGGAGGTTGAAGGGGATGGGAAAAAATGGCAGGACAGGAAAAAAAGAAAATCCTAATGATTCGGCCCGGGCTCGATCCGGGGACCTCTTGTGTCCAGCACCTTGTGGATGTTAGACAAGCGTGATAACCAACTACACCACCGAACCAATGATTGATGTTGAAAAGAGCGCTCCAGAATGGCAATATGGAGTATTGGTAATTGGCCCAGAGGAGGAACAGAATAAAGCAAGACGGAATAGTGATGCCCTTCTAAGTCTTCATAAATTCAAATTATAAAATGAGGTTGGTGATTTTCAATTGAGAAGAAATGTATGAAGTATGTTCATAGACATCGTCTTCCATTCAACTGATGGGGAAGCTTCTGTCTGTGGTGTGGATCATTGAAGCATTGAAGATGTGCAAAGGTTCAATGTTGTTTCTGTTTCCTGAAACATCCCAAGTGCACGATACTTCTAGAAAAGAAGAGTGAACTTTTGGAGTTTCTTCCTCTGTCGATTCCATATGATTGATTGATTAATTGATTACTACGGCCTGCAGTTCCTTCATTTCTCCACAGTCGAAGGCCAATGGCTCAGTTTCGTCTCCAAGGACAAGTCAGCTCTGCATGACAATAGGCCAACATGCCAATGCCAATGCCAACAAAGGGGGAGAGCCACACGCTGCAGGAAAGGCAGGAAAGGCGCAGGTTCCAAGTCCGGCTGCATCTCCGTTGAGTCAAGTCAGGAACTGAAGTCTGTCACGAATTGATCTGTCGACTCATCACCTTCGGACCTGTCTTAAGTCCGGCGGCTGTGTGTCCGTTCTATCAGGACCAACATACTTCGCAGGAGTGTCTTCAATACTGAAGCTTCAAACTTGGGCTAGCCCCGATAAGGAGGCTACGACAAGCTAGACAAACGTTAATTGATCAACTAGGCAGCTCAATAATATAGCTGCTCGCAGGACGGGGCAATGGGGGATGCGAGCGCGGGGTTGCAATGCGTCTGGTGTAGATGTCGAAAGGAAGGGCGCGTGTTAACGTGCTTCCCCAATCCTTCAAGTCTTCAATCTTGATGTGTTCCGTCTTGGCAGCTCTGTAATTCGTTTTCCTTTCACTCTCCCTTTTTTTTTTTCTCTTTTCCTTTTCCTTTTTTCCCTATCCGGGTATACATCTTACGCAAGCCGCGTCCGAAGAAAAAAAGGAAGCTGTTGTGCTCACATCCCCAATCCAAAGCGCAGCTTCACCTCGCCAATCACCTTCCGCCCACCTCCATCACCACCAACCAAAACCAAAACCAAAAACCAAAAACACTCCCCCCCCACAATGAAAATCTACCCATCCCTCACAGAAGACCTCACCGCCTGGGCCCTCCGCCAACCCATCTTCTTCACCGCCTCCGCCCCAACCCACGGCTCCCACGTAAACGTATCCCCCAAGGGCCTCTCCCCCTCCCACTTCGCCGTGCTCGCGCCCAACCTCGTAGCCTACGTCGACCGCACGGGCTCCGGCTGCGAGACCGTCGCCCACGCCTACGAGAACGCCCGCCTCACCATCATGTTCACCTCCTTCGGCCCCGCGCCCCGCATCCTCCGCCTCTTCTGCCGCGCCGAGGTCGTCGAGCAGGATCATCCGCGCTTCGCCGCCATGCTGGCAGAGATCGGCGACGCCGGCGGCAGCGGGAGGAGGGTGTACGAGGGCGCTAGGGCTATCGTGAGGGGCCACGTTTGGAGGGTCACGACGAGTTGTGGCTTTGGCGTGCCGCTTATTCGTAGGGAGTTGTTGCCCGAGGGGGAGAGTGAGCTTTATGCTTTTATGGAGAGGCCGACTTTGGAGCTTTGGGTGGGGAAGAAGGCGGCGAGCGCGGATGGCGCTGTGCTTGAGTATCAGGCTTTGAATAATGCGAGGAGTTTGGATGATTTGCCGGGGTTGAGGACCGCGAGGAGGGACGCGGGGGAGAGGATGTTGATCGTGAGGGATCTGCGGGCGCGGGCTATGACTTTGTGGCATGAGAGGGCGTCGGTGGTGTTTGGGTTCCTTTTGGCTGCTTTTCTGTTTTCCTTTGGGAGGACATTGGGTTGGATTTGAGCCTCGCACGTTTATACATTTTCCTTGTAAGCTACGGATAGAGAGATGAGAGGGGAAAGAGTTTAGAGAGTGGACAGTCTCAATTAAAGATAGGTATATCTGGCTGGGTTAACAATAACTTTCCCGCTGTCTCTTCTCGGATTTTTCTCTCAATCTAATTACTCAAACCGCTACTCCATACTTGACGCTCAGACGATGGGATGATCCCATAGATAACACTACTCCCATCACTTTCCGGGAAAGCATCCCGCGTTGGGCAGGGTAGCAACGCTAGGGCGGTAAAGCAGTCTTCGTCTTGGCGAGCTTCTAGGATGTCCAGGATCCTCCAGAGGCTACCACCAGCGCATTAGTTGGGGATGCAAATGCACCTCCTCTCACGAGAGCGAGAGCGAGATCTCAGACCGTGGATTCGGAACTCAGAAGCTGCACAAACAGGCGAGGGGGAACATGGAGTTCACACTGCCGTAGCGGCCCACACCAAGGATACGATGATCCCCGAAGAGGCGACATTGAGCGTTCTGCAGCTCGTGGGAGGGGTAAATAGCTTGCTTGCTTCATAGAAGCACCAATATCGTTTGCATCCTTAACCCGTGCCGCCTTTCGATCCAGATGAGGCCCCCTGGTCTGAGGCGGCAGTGGTGGGAGCACCTGCAGCGGCTTTATCGCCGCCGCCGCCGCCACCCCTCCTGCTTCGCCGGCTGCGGTGTCCGGACTTCTCCTTCTCTGCTGTGCCCGACGTAGATGCCGTTCCCGAGCCGGTTGCGGTAGAAGAAGGAGCCGCTGCCTGGGCAGGCTTCTTCTCCTTCCGCTCCAGAACCTGGACGGTAGCTTGCGCGACAGAAACGGGACTGGCAGCGATGGCTTTGACAAGGCCATCATGCTCGGCAAAGTCAACATAGGCGAAGCCCTTTCGCTTGTCGATTTCCACGAACGTGACAGCGCCGAATGCCCCAAGAGCCTGCTTCAAAAGCGCCTCCGTAACTCCCTGGGACGGGTTTGCGTGCTTTACGAAGCCGCGCGTAGCGCCTGGAGTGATGGCGGCAGCCTTCTTCTGATTGCCACCTTTGCTCTTCTCGGCGTTTATCTTAGACGATTCTCCAGCTGTCGGTTTCTGGGGCGTGGCGGCTTGGGCACCAGAGGATGAGGCCTGTGCGGTTGCAGAGGTCTGGTCTTGTCGTTTCTTCAGCAGAATCGGCGGATTCGCTGCGGTTGGACCCGAGCCGTTAGCGGTGTTCTCTGCGCTCTTGCCTTTCTGATCTGCATTCTTCGATCCTCGTCCGCGGGAGCGACCAGATGACTGCGCCTTGCCACCAGATCCAGCAGAAGGCTGGTTGCTGGCAGAGGCGGCCGTCGGAGTGGTCGGCTGCGTTGCGGCATTAGACGAGCCCTTGGAGCCGGCAGCAGGGGTGGACGTAGCGGGTTGGGGAGAGCTGGCGGTCTTTGCTTCGGCTTCGGCCTTTGCAGCGTCGAGACGTGCTCGCCTATGGGCAGTTCCTGGGCTCAATCCTAGGTCCCTTTGAAGGATTCGAGCCGCAGCTGCAATACCAGCACGACGACTCTTAGGTGCCGCGTCCCCAGAGGAAGACGAAGCTGCAGCAGCTGCAGCAGCTGGCTGAGACGAGCTTGAGGTTGTTGCAGAAGCTGATGCCTTCTTCCCCGAGGTGCTCTTCGCATCCTTGGCGGAGTCAGCAGCCGATTTCTTCAAAAGAATCTTGATTTCCTCCTTGGGCTTTTCTCCCTTTTCGCCCTTTTCCTTCCCCTTCTTAGACTCATCACTCTTAGATTTCGAGGCGGCCTTAGCGTCCTGTCGAGAATGCTTTCCTCCCTTTGAGGACGACGATTCCTTATCCT
Organism: Scedosporium dehoogii; assembly: GCA_002812735.1. Lineage (NCBI taxonomy): Eukaryota > Fungi > Ascomycota > Sordariomycetes > Microascales > Microascaceae > Scedosporium > Scedosporium dehoogii. The sequence continues at coordinate 177,229 of PGIR01000024.1, forward strand.
TATTAGCTTTCTTCGCCTTGAGGAACTCAATGAGAGGTGTGATTGTTGTCGCGGCTGCCGTGTTTGCATCCTGTTCGGACGGCTCAACCGGAGCAGGTTTGGGATTTGCTAGTTCCTCGAGGAAGGCCATGAAATCAGGGTCCAGGTCAATAGTTCCCTGCCTAGGGTCAACTCTTTCCTTAGCGGGTGGGATCCTTTGGAAAGCGCATCTCTCCACAAAGGGCGGGAAGATCAAAGCCGGGTCGTTGTAAGTATTGCCAGCGTCCTCCCAGGTGGCATTGCGTACGGTGTCGACTAAAAGCGGGACATTGTCCTGCTTCAGAAGGTGTATGTAGGCAATGCTGGGACGGGATGGCTTTCCAGAGCTATGAGCGGTGTGTCAGTACCTGGTGTCTAGATTTTGAGGCAACACATATATGTGTGTGCCAATGCTCTTCCGCATCTGCACCTACGTTCTAGCTTGCTTTCCAGGCTCGTAGAAAAACCAGTCTACCTTGCCATTGCCGACCTTCCACTGGTCACCCAAGATGGCGGTGCATTCAGACTCCTTCATGCCAGGAGGCAAGTACCGAATACTCATCTTGATGCCGTCCGCGGCGGCCTTGGGCTTGGAGCGAGATGCCTTGGCATTTTTGTCCGCCGGCTGCTGAGTTACAGAGATGGGCAAGACACCGTTAGTCCTGCCCGCAGATTTGTCTGGTGGCGGCGTCATCCCGACTTGTTGGACTCGGCCCTGGTGCGGTTTCGAGTACTGTGCGTCATGCGAGGTGGGACTATTCTGAAGGCGGTGAGGCCAATGTCTAAGCCGTAAGGACTGGCTCAACTGAGCCGCTGCTGGGTATGATTAAAGATGAGATTCCGTACTGAGGCTGCCGGCCAGGATATATCGTTTTAAAAACCGATGGGTTGCCGGCTAGCTGGCTGTTGGGACGATCTCAACCTGCTTCTGGCAAAATGGTGGGGAGGCAGACTTGAAAAAGTGATGGCGATGTTTAGAGAGCTCGGTGGCGGATTTGATACTAGGATTCCAGCCTACCAAACCCCCGAGAAATACTCAAGGAAGGAAACTAGATGCAAAGGGAGATGTCGTGCAGGCGGAAGGTGTTGGGACCAACATTGAATGTGTCCCTGGGAAGGGGAATTATAAAGGTTTCTTGGGTGAAGATAAAAGTGCTCTTAAGATGGGGAAGATTTGATCAATGCCACCAGTGAAGAGTACCTAGCTCATGCCAGCACCAACACCACTGATGAGTTTAGAAAGGGTGAAAATGAGAAATTTTAAGAAATAATTCAAAAGAAAATGAGAAAACAAAATTCTAGTAGTTGATATCCTTTATCATTGAATAGAGGAATTTAAAAAGAGTAGTAGTTGATGGGCATGTACCTGTTATGCTTTCCTTAATGTCAATATTCGATGTACTTGTAGCCTTGCTCTCAACCAGGCCTCATTGACCCTGGCTTCAGGATGGGGACCCTGAAGCAGCTACTAAATCACATGATGCAGCGCTTACAGCGCACCTTCAGGACCCCCTTCCAGTGCTGGGGTCTGAGGGGAAGGACGCTGCAGTGGTGAGGTGAAAGGAGATGGCCCCACATCTGCCAGTCCCAAAACCAAGAAATCACGTGAAGGTAACAAGACCCTGTGAATTTTCTCTCCTTCACCATGCCGGCTAATCATCGCCTATTTATCACACCTAGTCACGTGAGAGACTATCCCAAAGATGTCTTCAGAGGATAGTGATCATCAAGAGGGAGCTCCCTCAGAGAGGGGCAATAGCCAATCTAGAGATTCTGGCTTTGACTTTGCTGGACTCCGTATCGGGCCGCTTCGACCTCGACGAAACGCGTTCGGCGAGAGTTTTGCCCCCGTTGCACGACCCCGCGTCAACCACGTCAACAACGTCCCTCAGGTAAACAGAACATCGACCGCGAGCTCGCCTGAGAGTCTTCCACCTGTATTGAATCCTTCGCCGGGTCCCAGTCCTCCTACCCCTGCCTCCCAAAGCCGGACGGCTCTCATCGCCGCCCGAGGCAGTCCCGGGGAGCAGCGACGCGTCTCAGCTACGGGCACAGCGACACGCTCCCGACCTATCCTCCCGCCGCTTAACATCGTCGACGCTCCTCACCGATCCCCGCGCCTTGGTTTCTCACCACGACCTGGCGGAGACCACCAGCTTCCTTACGCGTTCGCACCGATTCCCGCAGATTCAGAGCCGTTTCCTAGATTTGTAGACCCTGCTCTTCCTACGGATCGAAACGGGCTCCCAAACGGAACATCTTCCAACGGTAAGAAGCTATTAGGGCTTTATTCAGCTCATTTGAACATAACTATTGAATGTATTTCTAATGTGGGAATTGCACAGATTCGGGCAATATTCAGACTCTCAATCGCGAGCGTGCGACTGGAGCCCCGTCTCCTGAGAGCGCCAGCGTTCAAGGCAGCCCTCAGCGCAACCATCTCCTCCCGAATTGCATTGATCGCGATCCCTCCCCTCATTCCTCGCCTCGTTCGTCATGAAGCCCATTCCGAAGCCGGGCCCAGCCAAGCTAGGCCCCAATTCTGGGCTGGACGAGTGGTTAGAGGAGGCGAAGCAGTGTCATTATCTGCCGGAGAGAGTGATGAAGGAGCTTTGTGAGATGGTGAAGGAGGTTCTTATGGAAGGTTTGCGTGTCCTCGTTGCTCTTCCTCGGCGCCAGTGAGATGTACTAATCGAGAAAATCGACTTCAGAATCGAATATCCAACCTGTTTGTACCCCAGTCACCATTTGTGGTGATATCCACGGCCAGTTTTATGATCTTCTCGAACTGTTCAGAGTTTCCGGTGGCATGCCAGGGGAATTGGAAGTCGAGGCCCCTCAATCGTCAACCAATGTGATAACATCAGATGACATTGAGCCCCCAACTTCGATCACGAACCCCAAGTTAAAGAAGAAGCTAAAAACATCTCCCGACGAAGCGAGTGGTGAGATTGGAGATGAGGAGAGTTCTGGTCCTACTGATGCGCCGAAGACAGAAGCTGGTGTTGTAACAAACGGCAGTTCTCAGTCTGCGGATACACGGTACATCTTTCTCGGAGATTTCGTGGATCGTGGTTACTTCAGTTTAGAAACTTTTACTTTGTTGATGTGCCTCAAGGCTAAGTATGTGTAGCCCGTCTGCTGTTTTACCCTGCCGACGGACGACTTTGCTAACGGCGTGACATCTTGATAGGTTCCCGGATCAAATAGTCTTAGTCCGCGGAAATCACGAGTCTCGCCAGATTACGCAGGTCTACGGCTTCTACGAGGAGTGCCAACAAAAGTACGGCAATGCCTCCGTGTGGAAAGCCTGCTGTCACGTTTTCGATTTCCTTGTTCTAGCAGCCATCGTCGACGGAGAGATCCTCTGCGTCCACGGCGGATTGAGTCCGGAGATTCGGACGATTGACCAGATTCGGGTTGTCGCTCGCGCGCAGGAAATTCCCCATGAAGGCGCATTCTGTGATCTTGTTTGGTCTGATCCTGAAGACATTGAAACTTGGGCTGTCAGTCCTCGTGGAGCTGGGTGGCTATTTGGGAAGAAGGTGGCCACCGAGTTCAACCATGTCAACGGGCTTAAGTTGATAGCGCGTGCTCATCAGCTCGTTAACGAGGGGTATAAGGTATGTCTTGGCCCCCCTTTATGCCGTGTTTATGTTCCTGCTCAATCCTCACCTCGGCCGTACTGACTCTACCTTCGCAGTACCATTTCCCGGAAAACTCCGTAGTAACGGTCTGGTCGGCACCGAACTACTGTTACCGATGCGGTAATGTTGCCTCTATCATGACGGTGGATAGGGATCTGAACCCCAAGTTTAGCATCTTCTCTGCCGTTCCTGATGAGCAACGCCATGTACCCCCAAACAGGAGAGGGCCAAGCGACTATTTCCTTTAAATCCAGTTTTCTATTCATTCGGGGTAGATGTACGATAGGAGTAGTGCATCGTGTTTTCTGCAAGTTTGTTTGTTTTTCAGTTTTCCAGCAGTCATTTGCCGTTGTCTATTTTTTGGAGGGCTCAACTGGGGTACATAACGAGGGTATGGGAGATGTAAAGGAAGATGGCATATTGATGAAATCAACGAGATACCAATCTGCTAGACTGTTCCTGTCAATAGCTTTAGAGGCGTTTGCATGGAATGCGAGTGATGATTTATTTCTCAAGTCGGGTCGGGATATTCTTTGGTGAAGTCATGTCTCTCTAATTCGATTGTTGCCGATTCTCGAGAGGAAAATAAGATCGACGTAAAGATTGTTATTCCATCATCTAGTTGCTATTGTGGGTTTTGAAGGAGAGAATCGCAAATCTAGCGAAATGTGCTTCGCCGACAAGATCCAATTGGGCTCACTATCTGAAAGCTAATTTGAGAGAGACTATCCATTTCTACTGCCTTTTTGCCTTTTTGGCCCCAAACTGAAGTCGCCAACCCCTTGAAAGCCTCACCATGGACCGTCCAAAACGACCCAAAAAGGCTCACCCCGTCTATGATCCGTCGCAAATAGTATCGCAATGGCTTTCTACAGTCCCCGCCGAAAAAGCCACTCGGTGGCAGACACTAGGTCACACTGAAAAGGCGCTGGCCGCGTCGCTCCCGAAACGATTCATGGTCTACGAGCCAATGGTGCTCTTCTCCCCCGGCGCCTTTGCAGATTCGGCGTGGAAGAGCGTTCTAGAGGATAGCGACAAGGAGGAGAAAGATGGGCTATTTAGGATTATCCTCGGAGCCGTATCGAAGGTGCAAAAGAGCGAAGTGACGCACCTGGCAGTCAATGCTGGGATTCCTCTCTACGTCAACCAAGGGGGGGAAGGACATGGGTCTGGTGAGACGGGCGGGGAAAACGTGCTGAGGAGTCCTGTGGAGATCGCGACGCTGTACGGGGACTTCGGGCCCGTGGCGACACGGTGGCCGCCGACGCAGGAGGACCTGGAGCGTTCGTTTTGGGTGTCAACGAAGCAAAATGGTATCTTCCAGACCTGGGCGCCGCGGTACACGATGTTTAGCAGAGGGAACGTTACGGAGAAGGCGAGAGTCTTAGACTTTCACTTTGGGCCGCCTGCCGGGCTGGAGAGGAGAAAGAAGCTGCAGGCTGCTTTGAAGGGTCTATGGGCTGTTGATCTCTACGCCGGCATAGGGTATTTTGTCTTCTCTTACGCGAAGCGGGGTATGAGGGTTCTCTGTTGGGAGATCAACCCGTGGAGCGTCGAAGGTTTGCGGAGGGGTGCATTACGGAACGGATGGACGGTTAAGGTGGTCCAGGGAGAGGAACTCGAGCACCCTGTTGACGAGCTACTGGTGGGAGATGAGCAAATCGTGGTTTTCATCGAGGATAACCAGAGGGCGCTCGAGAGGATAGCGAACCTCCGGGAATGTCTCGGACTAGAGATATTACACGTGAACGGAGGGTTGCTTCCCACGAGCAAAGATACGTGGGAGGAGTCATGGCGCATGTCGTCCCCCAGCGCGGAATGCTGGCTTCATCTTCACGAAAATGTGGGAGAGGACGATATTGAGAAACGACGAGCGGAAGTTGGGCACACGTTTAGCAGATGGGTCAAGGAAGATGGCGATGGGAGGGAGGCTGTGGTCGAGCATGTGGAGCGAGTGAAGACGATTGCGCCAAGAGTTTGGCACTGCGTCTTCGACGTATACATTAAAAAGGTATCACTATCTAAGGAGTCCCAATAGAATAAACGCGAGCTGAAAGACAAAAACCTGTATCATCCTTCCATATATGCGCCAACACTCCCGTCAGATCCATGGGTTCATTACAGAGTCTCATCAAGGCGGAAAGGGCCGAAGCTGCAGTGGCAAGCTTATTCCTTCCGAGGACGGAGGAACATGGCGGGGATGTTCTCCTCTATTACGGATCGCTTCTTGAGTTCGTCCATCCTTTCCTCCTCCTGTTCCATCTGTTCATGTAGCTTGAAGTGCTCGATATCTTCGGGGTGGGTGAGGTCCTCTAGTTCGGTATCATCGCCGTGGTACCTAGTCATGCCGTTAGTCCAAAAGGTCCTTACTATCCTCGACTAAGTCGATCAAAGGATGAATCGCTTACTTCTCCCAATGATGGATCTCGTACTCGTATTCGTCGTCACCGTGATGTCCCGGCCCAGTACCCATGTCCGGCAACGTCTTCCCCTCGGCTAGGAACGTGGCCAACTCGTCACGCGACACCTCCTCATCGCCATTGCGATCAAGTAACCTCAACAACTCCTTCAAGATGGTCGCTCGCTTTTCGGCAGTGACGTCTTTATTGGACTTATCGAATAGACCGTATGTGCGCAGAAGCTCTTCGGGTTGCCAGACTCCGTCGCTGTTGAAATCGTGGAGGGAGAAGAAGGAGGCGGCGTCCCAGTGGTCGAGGTGGTGCTCCTCTATGTCATAGTTAATGTTAGTTCCGGCATGTCGGCCGAAAGGGAGAGAGCTTCATGGGGATGAAGAGTTCGGCGAAGAAAAAGAACAAACTTGCCTGCCATGTGTTTTGTCATCCAGTTGGCATCGTCGGCGATGGCTGGTTGCTTCGACCCAGACCCATGATCTCCATGGGCATAAGCGCCGATTACTACTAAAGAGAGGGCGGAGAGAGTGTGAAAGCGCATTGCGAAATTAGGTTCTGTTGACGACGCTGCTTGAATGGGTGGAAAGGGGAATCTGGGAAGTAGGGAGTTTAGCGGGAAAGAAGCGAGGATACACTTGCAGAGAAAGTGAAAGTCAACAAAGTTGGCAAAGTCAGAAGATAAACTCGGAGCCAGTATCCACTCAATGATTATTTACGAGATCGAGTCGGCACTAATCCTGGGGGCTGTGATGCTGGGGCGACCCGCGATTTGAGCCCGCCCGCGCCCCTGCGTCGCTCCTGCCCCTGACCTTGCTCCAGCCATAGCGTCATAGCTCTTATCTTTTTTGTCCTCCTCTCAAGCTCGCCTCTTTCTCCCCCAACATTCCATTTCCATCCCACCCTTTACTTTCTTTTCGCAGCCTTTAATCCAGAATTGGCATACCTCGGTATTCTTGCCAGATCAAATATCAATTCGATAATCCTCACCTCATTGTCGATCCGATCTTCGAATCCGCCGATCTGGGATGTGTCCGATTCGCGAAACCTGAACTCGAAACTGCCAACCCCCCCTTCCCCCACCTCAGCCGCTTTCATTGAGCGCATACAATTTTGTCCTGGAAGACAGCAGCCACTCGAGCTGACGGTTCAAAATGAGTCGCTCGATAGAGCAGAACCTGCTCTCTCTTATGCCGACACAGAGCTCTCAGCTTCCGCCGCGCCTCGTGGATGTCGCCCGGACACTCCTGGCGCAGTCTCGTCAGCGAGCCAGCGCTCTAAAGGCCGACGAAGAGGTCGCGCGGATGTACGCGTGTGCGCACATTGCATGCGAGAGGTGAGGCTTCCATAGAATAACCCTAGCCGACATCCAGAAGACACGTGCTAACTACAGGATCTTCCCTCTGCAGGCTAAAAATCACCTTAAACCTCCCACCTATTGAGCCGAGACCGCCGATACCTCCGCGTGTTTACAAGCGATTATACACCCATCTCGACAATATCCTTCCAGGCCGGCAGGTGAGAAGCACACCTTCGAAACCCAAACAGGGCCTTAGTTCGCCTGCACTCGGGAGCGCTATCAAGTCAGTTCCGAATGAGGGTTTCGACAGGTCTGTATCCCGGTCTGCGAGGAAGGTCTCGGCGACGGATATTACCCTCGTAGATACGCCGACCAAATCCACTGGCAGGGGGTTCGTAAAGTCGATCCAGCCACAGGTCGGCCTACATCCTTGGATCCGCGGCGTCCTCGCTTTCCTGGTCGCAGAGTTCCGAAGGGAGGACTACGGAAAATTCGTTCTTGCAGGTGTCGAGTACGCCATTGCGCCAGGAGGTAGGAGGACCGGCGATAAGTGGATATCGGCGCATCTCCCGGCGACGGTTGCTGCGATTTTCGTGGTCGCCATGGACAGGCTAGCGACGATACTTGGTAGTGTCGAGCCCGACGTCGAGTCCTTGGTCGACATTATGAAGAAGACCTTGGACATTATGAACCACGCACGGGAAGCGCTTGATGTCAAGGGTCTAACGGAAGCAGAGTTTTGGGATGGGTGGACGACTCCCAAGCTCCCTGACGTGGGCACGGCGATCAAGCGTGTGAGAGAAGACTGGATTAACGCTGATTGGTATCTGGCTCTCGAAGACGTCGCATCGGAGAACGTGCAGCGAGCGAAGAGTAAGGGGAAGGGTCGCGGTCGGAGGGATGTGCGGGAGAAGATGGGGATTCATAAGGCTGATACTCTCCACCAACCGCGGTATAACTACCTGAGCGAGAAACGGCAGGAGGAGTATAGGGTGTGGCTAAAGAGCGTTGCTGGCCGCCTTGCTGATCAGGGCGCCGGCGATTTGGACGACATCGAGACGGAACTTGGCCTCCGCATCGTGGATTAGTTTTCTCTCCTCCCTGGTTTTTTCGATCGTGCATGAATGGCGTTTGGGAGTTATGGGATAGACGGTTGGGTTTATTGGGACTGGCTGCGCTCGGGCGTATAAAACCACCACTGGATCACTCAAGGAGGGAGCAAGGAAAACAAAGAGAGCGAAGGTGAAAATTGCCGGGATACTTTGGTCTCAGCCACGGCTAAGAAAGACTTTGATCCTTGATAGAACTGGACAGCTGAATAGCGAAACAAGCAGCGAATGTAATATTATCGCCAATTCTCGGCCAGTCGATAATAGCGGGCGAACAAAGGACTAACGAAATGAGATCGGAGCGCTCGGTTCTAACGGAGATCCAAGGCTCAATCGATGATATTCACAAGGACAAGTCCGAATCTATGTACAAACAGCTGCGAAAAAACAACGTCAAACCCTCCCCTTTCCCAATGCTCATACACGGTCGTTATTTACACCAACTAGGCAGTATGGTTAACCCCTAAAACGAACCTCCCAAGACCAATTTTTACTCCTCCTCGGCAGCGGCACCGGGGACGACGAAGTCAACACAAGACTCATATGTCTGACCCTGGCCGAGCCAGTACCATTGGAGCACCTACAGCATCAGACGTCAGTATAAGCTACGCGCGAGTTCACTAGGGGTGAAGGGGGTGAAGGGGGTGAAGGGGACATACGCAGGCGCCAGGCTCAGTACACTGTCCCTCAAGCTCGGGAATTGTGACGCTGAAGCTAGTCTCGTCCGCAGGCAAGTTGGGGAACTTGGCACCATCGGCGTATCCACTCTCCCACACCTTGAGCGCGTCACCGATGACGGCGTTCTTGGCGGTGTCGACGACGCTGACATTAGCGTAGCCAACGTGGGGGATGCGGATCTGGACCTTGAAGTCGACCTTGTCGCCGGCCTTGTACTCTTGGACGTTCTTGAGGTTGTCCTCGAACTGGTAGCCCTTGCAGAGGTAGAGGTCGCAGTCCTTGGTGATGCCGGTCTGCCAGTTGGGGCTTCGCATGAGGGCCTCGGGGTACGACGTGCCGTCGGCCTTGTAGAAGTCGACCATGTTTTGGCCGCAGACGGCGGCGGTGGCTTCTCCCGGGGCACGGGCGGCGGGGGCCTCCACGAGCCCGTGGGCTTGGACGAGGGCCACGAGGGTCGAAAGGCCGAGGACGGAGGAAGAGACCATTTTGTTCGGGGTCTGGGGCTGTAAGTGGGCTGTGGAGAGTGGGGAAGGAGAGAGTTGGAGAGCTTCCGAGAGAGGTTGAAAGAGAAGAATCGAGTTGGATTGAGAGACTTTTTTTCCCGTCTTCTAAATTGATCAGAGGAGAGTTTGCGAGGGGATGTGGGGGATGGATATAGCCTCTCCAGCCCAGCCGCATGCGGTTCCCTCTTCCCCCTTTCGAGCGCTTACATTGGCTATATATGTCCGTGATAAACATGGTTGTGCCCTCCGCTTCCTTTCTTAGACCTCTTTCTCGGAGACCGGATTTCCATAGAACAGGTACACATGGCTAAACGAAGAGAGGTCCCCCCCCTGTTGTCCATGCAACCAGCTTCTGGGGATTCCCAATAACCCCGTTCTCTACCCAGTGAGCATTCTATCTGAATCGGCGCGGAGAGGGAACCTGCGTTTTCCTTTTCACCAACCACCCGCCCCCTTGCGGCCGGCCTCGATCCGGATAACTGCCGTGCGAGCAGGGGAGTAGGACATTGGCTGGTCGGGTTGGAGAGGAGCCCCGAGAGACCTGTGTATATTAATTGGTTGTGGAATTGGAGACTTCCGTAGATTGCCGGTGCCGGTGTAAGAAGGTGGGGAAGGCACTATAGCAGACTAGAGACACTGCTGTGTTATATAGTATACGGAATGGAGAAATGTAGACAGAGTTTCCAGAGGGAACTTTGAATATTAGAGGATTTCAAATTGGGAGGAAGAATAATAACTGGTTCCGTTGTTTGGGGCGAGTCTGGGAGGGCGGCATATTAGGCAAAAAACGAAGAAACCAAGGACCAAGGCGAACGGACGGCATTATACAAGTACTTTGTAAATTGATATGTCAGTCCTTTATCAGATTTGATATATTGATAGATGCAAGGAACGGCGTTTTCCCCGAGAGTTTCTTTTTTTTTTTCGTTTTTGGAGGGTAAAAAAAGAAAGGAGCTCTTTCATTCCCATGTCGGCATTCTTGGATCCGGGCAAAACGGGAAGAGAACGGCCGGGATCGGAACCTACGGATTTGGGCTTGGCACGAGAGAGAGAGAGAGACATGGGCAACTCCTGGTTACAAGGGCTATGGGGTTTCTAGAGATAACTATCACGGCCTGCTCTTGGAGGGCATTCCGAATGGCAATATCCAGGATCTGAATAGCTCGAAGGCTTGTAGCGAACGGAGGTTAACGGGAGTCAGTATTCATTGTCCTTGCCATGCTGTCACTTATCTCGCTTATACGGCACCTTCTGGCGGATGTTTGAGAAACAGGATCGGCTATGCGCGTGTTCTATTTGATCCTATGTGTCTAATGGTAGAGAAAGTAAACGCAATAGTATGATTTTCAAAATATTTTCGAGTCTTTTCTTCTATGCTGAACAATAAACGTGACTCCATCCATTCTACTGATATTTACTCCCTCCCCCAAGGAACGCCGGGGGAGGGCCGGCTGTCTGGTCGTTCGGCTGGGTAAAGAAGAGCAAAGAGTCCCTTCTCTGCGAAAACACACTCGTCGTCTTTTGCAACCATCCGTTGACGTTCCGGAAGACGCTTCCACGACCGCTCGAGTTATCCGAAGGTACCTGCAGGGCGGGCACAGGCTGGTCAACTGGGCTATGCGCCTGATCAACCTCTCGCTCGGCAAGAGAGCGCTGATCGAGAGTCTCCTGGCCCGCGAAAAGCTTGTCGTCTGGGCCGAGCTCGTTGGCGTATACGGCGCGCATAGCCCTGTCCATGACTAGGGTATCCGTGCGGGGGTTGGTTCGTTGTAGCCCTGCTGGGGGAGGCTGGTCGAAGATATCGTCGAGCCGTCGCTTGCGCCATCTTATAAAGAAGAACACGGCGGCAATGATGAGTGCGAGGCCACCTGCAGGGTCATGTTAGTATGTTGCCTCTATGTCTCATGATCGACCAAAAAGGGATAGGGAAGGAGTCCTACCAATCGTTCCGAAGGCGATGCCGACTGCCGTACCGCGGCTCATACCGCTGCCAGGGTTGCCGGACGTGATGTCTTGAGCATTTCCAGCTTGCTCGGCGCCGCTGCCAATGTTGGTTGGAGCGGGCAGGTCAAGAGTAGGACCAGTGGATGTCCCGCCCGTGATCTGACCAACCGCGTCAGAGGTCGGCGTTGGCCCGACTCCTTCGCTGGCACTAGGTGTTTCTCCTGCCGGTGCGCTCGCGATGGGGGTCTGGATCGGGCCAGGTGTATCCGCAGGAGGGGCGGCCGAAGTTGGGTCGCCAACGTTCAGCACAGGATCTGTGGCCGACGAAATCGGGGCCGGACCAACCACTGGAGACGGGGATTCCGCGGGTGGCCCAACACTTTGGGAGGGCTTGGCATCATCCTCCGACTCGGGTTCCTTGGAAGGACCCTTATTTTCAAGCTCGGAGTCCGTCCTAGGTTCAATCTCGCGGCGCCTGGAACTCTTCACGCGGCGCCGCCTGACCTCAGTACGCGTGCGATTGAAGAGGCCACCATCAGAGTCTGAGAAGAGATCGTTGTCAGTGTTGGAGTTGGCGCCGCTGTCGTCGTCAGTGAATACAGGAATCTGGCGCTTCGAAGCGCGTTTGATGGCGCGGCGGGGAGCTCCAGGAAGCCTATTTCGGTTGAAGAAACCGCCGTCGGAATCCGATAAGCCGTCATTGTCAGTATTGGAGTTATTTCCACTTTCATCGTCCGTGAATACCGGAATTTGGCGCTTCTCAGAACGCTTAACCCTTCGAGGTTGGCTAGCGGGGAGTCTGTTGCGATTGGGTAGACCGTCATCGGTATCGCTGAAGGCCCCATCATTATCCGTGTTGGAGTTGTTACCACTATCATCATCCGTGTTGAAACCTGGAATCTGGCGCCTTCGAGCCCTGGTCTTCTTCCTGCGGCGTTGAATGACAGTGAGCCTGTTTCGGTTGAAGAAGCCATCGTCGGTGTCTGAGAAGACACTATTGTCCGCGTCGGAGTTGACACCACTGTCGTTGTCCGTAAGGTCAACAAGCTGACGCTCATCAAGCTCGGCTTGGAGCTCTATAGCAGTCCTTGGTTGACTTTGGTAACTGGGTTAGCCCTCTTGTAAATTGATGTTAAGTGTGGTTCAGGACCTTTTACTTACCGCATAGTGTAAATTGGCTTCCCGGATGAGTCCGAATCTCAAGCTCACCCCAGTTGATAGGTATCTCGATGGGGATATTCACTCCAATGTTTCTCGGTATGTCACTGCTCCTGTAGAGAGCAAATAGTCCCCGCAACGTAATACAAACGATCTCGAGGGCCGACGTGTGTCGTATGAGAAGCACAGCAGAGGGTGAAAATAGAATGAAATAAAACGAACTTTACTTTCAAGCCGCTCTGCGTATATCTGAAAGAAAGAGAAAAAGGCGCAGCCAGCTGGCGAGTCTATCAAGCGACAGACACCGAAGTGAAGGGAGAATAGAAACAAAACCACTGGACAAGAAGAAAAAGGCACAATGAAACGAAACACGGAAACGACTGTAGGAGAGGAGAAAGTATATTCGAAGAAAGGATGGGAGGAAGAAGCTTAAAGTATAGAGAGCACGGAGGGACGGGTGTCGCCGTCCAACAATCCATTGTCCCGTCCATGGCGAAAACCTCGGATGGATGGATGGCTAGTCTGGAGAGCCTCGTACGTCCTGAGCGAGGATGTGTATACTGCCAGGGGCAGACCTGGCGAGTAGAACGAGTAGTTGGGATGAAAAGCAGGCGAGCTCTGACATTGACGATCATCGACTGCCCCCTCCAGGGATGTCTGGTCTTGTCAGCCAGTCAAATGCAACGCCCATGCAAATGTCCTAACTTTAGCTGCAGTCCCCACTGAAACCAGGCGTCGTTTCGAGACAAAGTGCTCATGGTTGGTCCAGGGTTTCAGCCCACCTTTTAGTTTCTTAGCGCAGCTGGTCGGTCACAGACGGAAGCTTCCGGGCCAAGCAGAAGACGAGAACGAGCGTTTCGTTTCAACGCCCCGGCGCTTGGCTCAAGCGAGAGTCCCGCCGCATTGCCCAGGATTAAACCTCCAGCGTCGCGTGAGGAATTTCCCGATCGAGAGACTTCCTAAAGATAGAAGATGCCAAGCCTAGCACTTATCTGCAATTTTCTGCGATTTTCCTCGGGTCCACGGCAATAATCCAAGAGTTTATTTTTATCGTCAATGCGAAGACGAAATTTGAAGGCGAGCAAGATGAAGCAGGATCGATCGATCGTTGATGGAGAAAGAACGAAGGGCCGTCACCTGTCAGCTGTGGACATTTGGCTGCTACTCTATCGCCACTTGTCAGACCTGTGGATTGGCATCAACGACAAACATCATCTCCCTGAACATTTCGACAAGACGCTTCAACACTCCAAGCCTCCCCTTCCAACTACGAGAAAAACTAAACAGACTTCACATTTCCGAAATACCAGGTACCTAGGCTAACGAAATACACAAACTATTGTTATCATCCTGTCCCAGACTCAAGGAAAACCTGACGAAGTGCATCTGGGTCGGCCGGTTTACCCGGATGCTTGTCCTTAATATGCCTCTTCCGGTTTTGCGGATAATCAGCCATGAAGGACGTAGGGCAATACGGGCAATGAATCCTCTTGCGTTCATTCTTAGGCGTATGCGTCTTCATATGCCGCTTGCAATCCCGATCATATTGATATCCGTGGCCACACTCGCGGCATTTCTCCGGCTTCTCTAGCCTCCTTTGCTCCCGCCTGTTTCTCATGTATCAGTACAGCAGAACCCATGTGCAACACTTTTGGTTCAGGACTTACTTTGTCTTTCCTACTCGTTTTCGTTTCCTTTTCGTGATTTCCCGGCTTCCATTCCTGGGTCTTCTGCTCCTAGGAGGTGGAGCCAGCGGCCTCGGAGATGCACTTTCTGAGACAGTCGTGTTGTTTTGCAGCAGCGCCGACTCGTATCCAGTGGCTATTGTCATAGGGCTGGAGGACATGTAGCTGCTTTGGGTCCACGGTGACGTGGGGCTGAAGAGACCCCCCAGGTCAACGGGGGACGACAGCGCGGACTGACTAGATGGCGTTTCAGATGAGTGCATTTCAAGGTATTCCATGCCTACGCTGCCCATACCGCCCACATTGCCGGCACCAACCCAGTGAGGTTGAATCATGGGACAGCCGGCAAGGTTGCTGACGAAGGCGGGGCCGGCAGGCTCGCTCACGGGGAGTGCGGGCGGAGGCGGCAGGAAGCTCCGGCCTTGCTCATCTGTGTCAGCCAAACCGATCTGTGGGACCCGGTCGAAAGTTGTACTGAGGTCACCGGGGGACGGAAATTCAGTCCCAACTAGATCCTGGGCCGCGCCGGCGGCAGAATTGCCCATAGTTTCAGTTTCCAACCATCCAAAACATTCTTCCCATATTCTATCCAAGTCGTCCCTCCCCTTTTCATTTTCTAAGATGTTGGACGACATCTTGTTGAGATTTTTGGGCCCGAGGGCCAACCGCTTGAAGATTGTGGTTGAAAATTGATTTAAAGCTTTGTAGTGAAGTTTTCTTTTTAATTCGATAGTTGGACCTTTTTACGACGTTACCCAGGTCCGTCAATCTGGTGTCTGTGATGAAGGTCCTGTCAGACACCACATATCACTTCATCACTCCTCAATCACAGAAATGAAACTTCTAACACTTACCGGCGGTAATGACACTTTATTACTTATTAAACTCCATTCTAGCATCTCGCACACGCTTAACGCCATTGCAGGCCCATCGTCGAAAGCAGCCCGGGACAAGGCCACCTGAGAGACGAAACTCCTGTTGCTTTCCGATAGCCGTCTCCAAGGGTGTCTAGCAGGTCACGAGTGAAGGTGCTACCACTTGGAATGTCTTCTTCAGGCAAAGGAAGATTCTCAGCTTGGGCTGGGGATTCGGATAAATCCTAACAGGTCTAGAGTTAGCATTCTGGATGATTCAAGTTGGCCCAGCAGATGTATATTCATCGGTACTGAGGACTGACGGTACTCACACAATATTAGAGAGAGGTCCCGAGAGTTTTTCGACATGAGCTAGAGGTAATTGAGGCTTGCCGTGAGGCGAGGTGTCTGTTGCCTGGGGATAGTCAGTTCTCCTGCTACCATCAATGCCATTTGGGCCAAGCCTACTGACGGTCTAGAATGGAGAGGAAAAGAAAACGACAAAACGAACTAAGGAAAAAGAAGAGAAAAGAAAAGAATGAGGGAAGAAAAAAAATGAAATGGAAAGAACGGAATGGAAGGATTATGTCGACGACCCTCTGGAATCGGCGCTCTGCGGGATTCTCAACGTTCATGGCTCAAGGCCTCGTCCCCGTTCGATTAATCCCCGCTTCATTCTAACTTGTGTCAAACTCGTGTATAACATATATTCATGGCTCAAGGCCTCGTCCCCGCTCGACTGACCCCGGCTTCGTAGGTTATCCCTAAGTTTGAATGAAGCGGGGATTAATCGAACGGGGACGAGGCCTTGAGCCATGAGCATTGAGAATCCCACAGAGTATTAATTGCAGAGGGCCGTCAATGTGACTCTTCCGTCGTCAAGGTTCCGCGTGGAGAAAGGCTGTTGGTGATGAAATGGAAGAAAGAGGCAGACACTCTACGAGTTTGGATACCTTGGGAGAAATATATATTCGTCTGGATCGAGAAAGTATACGAAGAGAGTACCTGATTCGAGGGTGGGATGCCCTCACAATGTGATTCGTTCATTGAAGTGGTGGCATCACCAACACCACCAACACCAACATGCGGCCGGATTTGATTGGGCCCATCCGGATGCCTACTCTTGAATCTACCCTCCATATTGCTTCTTTCGGTCTCGATGGAGCTCTTGATCCACCCTCAGGCTGCCACGCAACCACCTATCATCGTCGACTTGAGCGGTGGTTGGTCTGCCCATGTGGGCATCCCCAGATCTGGTCTTGGTCCTCCCAGATGGGCTTCGTCAGTCGACTTTCTTGAGGCGAGTTGAGTGTAATATATACTGATGTATGATATCGTCGGAATCAATGCCTGTCTATTTTCATCGTACAGCTTCAAAATTCTAGCAAAGAATATCCTCTAGAAATCATGACAGAGCCTCAGGGATCACTCCCGGCTCCGGCCTCGGGAGTACGATCTCAGTATCAGCACTTTGTACCTCAATTCCTCCTCAAGAACTTTGCCCACAACTACGCACCCCCAGACCAAGACGCCGCCACAGACTCCAACAATGAGAAGAAGAAGAATAAGAAGAATAAGAAGAAGCAGAAAGGCCCGAAGTACGAGAAGGGGATGTACCCCGGTGACCCTGTTGTCTACAACCTCAATCTCGAACAAGATGTCCTCTCCATCCAAGAGACACCCGTGGGCCGTATCCTCGGCGAGGTGGATATGTACCGCGACCACGACAAGCCGACGAAGGAGCAGCAGCGGGTCGAGGAAAAGTTTCGCAGTCTGGAGCGGACAGTGAGCGTCATATTTAGAAAAATGGTAACGGAATTGGAGGATTCGAAAAGGGGCGTGATGCTCACACGTCTCGAACGAGATCTTGTCCGAAAGTTCCTCTTCTTGCTCAAGTATCGAGGTCCTGGGTTTCGCAGACGATTCAACCACTTCGTCCCGGATACATACTCGGATAACGACCGAGTCCTCATGCTCGAATACATGGGAAAACGCGGCTACAGTCGACCCTTGGACGTTTGGTTTGAGGGACTTCAAGCCATCATTGATCTAGACATGAACAAAACAACCGAGGAATGGACCGAAACCCTAATTTCGACCATGTTCTTTCCGGACGCCATGTGGTTCACAATGCACATCGACAAGTCCTTCATGGCCTTGTGCACCGTGGCCAACGATGAAGATGAGTACATTCTCACCGATACTAGCTACAACATATTTGAAGGCCCGAATTCCTTCGTAAGAGACCCGAAGACAGGGAAAGTCGAAGGTGGTCCCTGGCGCCAGTTCCACGAGTTCGCGCCCATTTCCCCTAAACTCATGCTCGTTCTCCGAAGCAATGACCTCCCCTACCGAGGCGAATGTCTCGACTATCAGACTCGACAGAAACGCCGAAAGGCACATGAGGCAACTCTTGAGCCATGGGTAATACAGCCCAAATCTATCTTGCACAGTCTACCTGTTGGGAAAGCCGAAAGCTCGAATCCATGTATAGTCTATCGCGGCAAACCTCAGCCCGAGTGGAAACCCAAAAAGGATGACAGGTTCGGCTTTTCATTCTTCAAGTTACATGGAAGATATGTCAAAAGAATAAACGGGGTTCTTCTTGACAATGCCAGCAGATGCAGGCATGTCGTGTTCAGCACAAAGGAAGGGTTTTTTCGGGTTTTCGAGGACTACATGACTTCCACTGCGCCCTACCACAAGGTTTTGGGCGGTGATTTTGTTTCTAGCGGCCGGCTGCTGCTTGGGAAGTTCGAGGCTTTGCTGAAGTCCCTTGGCTCTGAGGGGACTTGCTATATCCCCCCAGAAGTACCGACCGAGACGATGGATAATTTCGATCAATTCATGGAAATCCAGACACAAAAAGATCGCTACTTCACGGAGCTTCTTCAAGACAAGAGCAGAGAATTCAAGGTTGAAGAGTTCTTGGAACATATTCCAGAGGCGTCCGAATATTCGGACGTACCAGAGTTCCGCAAAGGAGCCCGTCGACGCCCAAAGCCCCCCAGGCTTTCAGAAGTCGAATACCTTGACCTCTTCGCTTCGAAGATGGACGAAATGGACAAACTCCACGAAAAGTTGCCTAAAGGTGTGGAGCCCGGGGGGGTTTACGGCGCTCTTGGTAAGAATATCCGAGTCTCACGGTCCGACTGGAGCAGACTAACAACCTTGAGAAGGCGGGAATATACGGACAATGTTCTACGACATAAACCAAGCCCAAAGGATGCTGGTTCTGAGGATAAAAATCGATGCCTGGTCCCAGGGAATCGACGAGCAAATCCGAGCCTTCAACCGCCAATACCTCACGGACTTGTACCTACACCTGCCTCCCTGCCGCTTCTATTTCTATCTGCAAGCGTGTCGAATGATGCATGCTGATTCTCCAAATTATGATATGGGAGAGGACATGGAGGATGTGGAGTCATCGATTCGATCTGACTTGATTTCTACCCCCGAGGAATGCGTCGCAATGGGTAAGTAGTCGAAGTTATCTCCCCTCCTAGCCTACGTTCTCCTGTCAGTACAAGAATCTAGTCGTTAATACATACTCTAGGAGCCCGCTCACTCGTTGGGCCAGTAGAGCTGAACAACTTGATGTTCAAAACTTTTAGCATCTCTACTTTTATGGCACTCCGGGATTTTGAGGACTTCTGGATACCGTCGTCCTCAAAGGGGGGTCGAATACCTAACCCTATGCTGCAATGTCTCGCATGTTTCCACTGTCAAGGTAAGGCTCCATCTAACTCTCCATAAAATCATTTCATCTTGGCTAAACGTGACGGACCGCGAAGATTCTATTTGCATGTGTGGTAGGTCCTCCCTTTCGTCGAATCAGTATGGTCATATCTACTTGAAAACTCGGCTGACTCGAAACTGCTAGATATCCCTGAAGTTGCCCAAGCCGCCAGGGTCTTCTATGTTTCTGCAGGCCCGCCGATGGATTTGCCGGGTATGGATGTCTCGGAAATGGTGGCTCGAGTCGGTGTGAGGTCTGTTTTCAAGGAAATATTGGGAGGTAAGGTCGACACGGAAGTGATGGATCGGTTCTGCGAGGCTTTTTTCAACTATACATATCCAACTCCTCCAGTGGATTTCTTGCTTGGCCAGGAAGAAGAGGGGGACTATTCACAGGACTCAGATTGATGCCTATCAAATAGCCATCCTGTTTAGAGTGATGAAAGCAGACATTAATAGACGAGCGCTAACTATCTACGAGTTTATGTTGACTTTGAGTCTGACAAGAGGAGGCAAAGGAAACACAGCCCTACTATGATGATATTGAGTCGGGTGGCAAGATATCCACCTTCAGTTCACAGCTAGCCTAAGTACACGCAGCCCTAGCCAGTGTCCAACTAACCATCCTTCCGTATTCTTGAAGGGTGTCCCGGCGCATGAAGTCGGCATTCTCTGCCCGAGACACTTCCCTCCACTCCCGGTATAGGCATCAATGTCGAACAAAAGCCAGTCTTTCCCGCCGGGCCGGCTGATTTCGCCAACATCCACCCTGTGGAGCTTCCAGGAACCATGATTCGATCCATTTGAGCCTTTCCCAATCTCTCTTGTTTCCCCGTTGGCTAAGTAGGAATCTGACGAACAGGCGAGAATGAAGATGGGGCTTTTCCTAGGCCACATGTGTTTCTTCTCTTCTTAGGCAAAGTGAAAGGTCGCAAAGTTACTGGCAGGAAGAGAATAATTCCAGAGCCAGCGAGTTCTCAGGCCAGGCGAGAGGATATACACTTCAGGCACAATTCGGGAAAGATGAGTCTTTGACGAGAAGGTCCTTTTGCTTCTTTTTATCAAACTTCAGGCTCTTGATGGATGACGCCCTAATTACGCGTTCTTTGGGCGCTTGATCTATATAAGTCTGCCTTCTCTCTCAAGACCGTCTAGTTTAACTACTTCTCCTACAATGTACGATTGCAACGAACAGAGCTTTGAGGCCATCGTGGTGCTGAACTTGGTGTCAGCCACACCTGTTACTCGTCAAAGACCTCCGAGACACTTCCTCTATCTGCGGCAAAACATCCAGCACACCGAGTCAGTCCAACATCGCTTCGCTCAAGGGCTCACGACTACATGATTGCCTCCCACTGTAACAAGGAGCGTTCCTAGGATCTAATGATCCCTGCCCATATGAACCTTCCTGCCGAAACAGAATATCTCCTGTCATGACTTTCATCCCAAAACCTCAACATGTCAGACGACTTCCATCATTCTTCGCGAAGGGAAGCGGCCGAGAGAGATATTGGATGAGACCTTCGTCTAGGATCAGGGGACGATGCAAACCTGCCACACGACCGCACGGATGATGAGCTGGACTTGCGAGTTGAACAGCAGGATACGACTAGACATACTATCTTGGGCAATCGCATCATCGATCATGAAATAGTTGAGACAATGACGACCAAGGAGAGGAAAACAACAAAAGTCCCTTGGCTAGGGACACTCCTAGATCACTTATGCAACTACTGATAGGCTCACGGCACTATGCATTCTGCCTCAAGATACTGTCGACTTCCGAACTGCAAGGCAAAGCGAGAAGGGAAAGGGAGCTGGCGGAAGATCTTTTCAAGCACGAGATGGCTTCATCCGACAAGGAGGGGCGGCATAGAAAGGATATCCCCGCGGCACATGTTGTTCGAACATCGGATGGAGAGACATCCATATCCACGGAGGGAAGGTCAAGGGGAAAGACCGCACATCATCATGGTCTAGGGAACCATGACTATCCGGCCTTCTCGAAGACTTCGACGAGACGTAGGGCCATGCCTGATACATCGCACCCACGAAATGAAAAGAGTGGAGATACCAACAGTACGAGACCGGCCCCGAGAAGCAAGGTCGATCAACAGATACGAAAGAGCAGCGAAGCGGCTTTTCTACCTGCAGCGGTCTAGGCGCCATGGAGAGGACCACATCCCACGAGTGAAAAGGTTTACAGCCCGTGGGTAGGCAGGGCGTATGCAGAGAAACGTTTTACGAAAGCACCGAAGCTCTGGCGGATGTGCCACCCCGGCGTGGAACAGAAGATTGAAGTGCCATGACGAAGCGGTCTGACATGGAAGCTTGCATTCGCAAAACCCTCCGTCGTGTCTGATACGCCGTGTGGAGAACGAACAGACATGAGAGAGGAAGCAACACAGGGAAGAGAAAGCGGCAAGATGGAGTGTGGGGGGAACATTCGTGATTGGGCCGGCAATGTCATACAGAGTTGTATGATGGACGGCGCATGCGGTCACGGATGGGGAATATTTTCAAGCTGCTGCTCAGATGTTGCACTTTTCTCCTCGGTCCCTTTGCATCCATCGTCTTCTCTGAATCGACACCCGCGACTCAGTGTCGTCTGATCATTTTCTCTCATGTGTTTTCCTTTGCCAATTTTTTGGTTCCTTATTTTCTTCCCCAATCCATTCTTCTCACCTCAACCTTCCAATTTTGGGATGATGGGATGATTGACTGCGGTTGTGTTTGGCCGTGGTTGTGTCTGATATTTGCGATCTGACACCCCAGCCATTTTAGCAGCCGTTGTTCCAAAACCGGCTCTTTCCACGAGGAACCAAGAAACTCAAGCCACCGCAGCAGCCACTCGAACTCGATCTTAACCTGCATGAGGGAGCCACAGATCATAATATCCCGATTAAGGAGGACAGCGTGGCGGCAAACAAATCAATCATCGAGGGTAAGAAGAGGCGGATATGACCTCGCCGATCAGGGGTGGGTTGTTTGTGTGAGCGTGCGGCGCACGCTCCACTGACACATCATGGGACGAAAAAAGGAAAGGAAGCAGAAGAAATGGCCTGGCAACCCAGAAGAAGAAGCTCACACCCTACTGTTTCGACTTGGAGCCCCCCATCTTTTAGACTCCCGGAGCGTGCACTTTGACACACGGCAGGCGCAAGGAGAAGCCTGTCGGAGTGCAAAGATACCGCATTGGATCCTACCCGGACGAGCCAGCAGGGCGAGCCTCGACTGATACTGCAAACGAGTCGACTCGCTGGCCCTTTTTGATTACAGGACTGACATATGTTTATGCCAGCTCATCTTTACTCTCACAGTTCTCTAAGGTTCAGACGATTTTCCCAATTGACAATACCATGGCTCTTCACTTGATCAAGTGGCAAGATTTAGAACCGAGATCAACCCGACGACCGCAGAAATCGACTGGAGTAGGTTGAGGCCGGTCCTTCTGGGAGAGATTGTTCGATTGTCGCCTCACAGAACCATCTACTGGTCCACGCTTGTGGCGCGAATGTGGGGGTTTGGGCGGAGATAAATGACAGGCCAAGCAAGATCTGGAAATTCTAGAGCAAGGCCCCCATGACAGATCGCCGCTCCAGATTAGAAAATGCTGTACCTCACATGGTCAGCACGGTTCAACACTCTTCAGTACAGAATGTGGCTGACTCCCCCTGTTCGAATAGGGCTGTCCACAGTCCGGGAAGTGACCAAAGCCATTTCTTTCTGATCCTCTCACCGACCATCAGATGGTATTACAAGTGTTCAAGTGGACACATTCTCGGTCAGACGAATCTCAATTCCCTGCCCAACCGAAAGAAGGGGGGAGGAGAGAAAAAAGATCGTGCACTGCCAGTGCACTGCCAAAGATAGTTTCTTTCCTTTGCACCTCGTGGCTTTGGTACCAATGAATGGACAGCTCGCTTGGGGCGGGCAAAGTTCAAGGAGATTGTGGGTGACGGTCTCGGGATAAAAACCATCCTGAACCTGAGGTACAGTATTCACCAGGTGACGTTTCATGCTGCTGAAGCACTCGGGCCTAGAGGAACGGGGCCAGAATAAGGCTTCTTCGACTCGTCAAGAAGTCTGTAGGGCACTGGCAGCGGGAGCCGGCCTTTTCCCTTTTCCGAGATACTGGCCAGTTGGCATTGGCTTTTGTGACTTCTCTGCCCGTACCTGAGAGGCTGATGAAACCTCCTGTGAATACCGCCTATTAAAGGCACGCTCAGGCGAAGGCGATGATCCTCAATATCATCACGCCAGCAGAGGGAGACCTATGTAAGAGCGTAAGTAACGGGGTGGTCTGGCGGACGGGATCTTCAGCCAGGTGTGCGAGGGCCAGACTGCGAGTAATCGCAAGTCAGTCAGCCCAAAGCTTGGGGCATTCGGAGGAAGCACGGGGCAGCGGATCTCGCATGGGAAGCCAGCCAGGGCTTTGTGAGAGGCAATCGTCGAGCAAAGCAGAAGGATCGGTGATCTTGCTAAGCGCAGCTGACAAAGTTGTTTGATCCTCGATGAAATGACGACATTATTGCCCGTGGTTTGTGTGTACTGATTTTGTTGATTGACAAGGCGAAACATCGCGTGTCTCATCCAGTGGTGGGAAATGTGAGGGCAGTGGTGAGCCCAGCTGGCGGTGAGCCGACGAACAGTGGGCTGGTGCTGAACAAGCACAGCACCGGCCCTGTAGGGGTACCCCAGACCCCACCCGAACACCCAAACCCGCCTTTATCCGCCCCCAGAAACTCCCCCACGAAACGACTGCGGCAACTGAGCGCAACCTAGTCCTCATCGACCCGTCGTCGCTCACTGTTCGGCCCTCCGTCCCTCGCTACCAGTATCCACGAGACTATTGATCCATTAATTCAATCGATCTGAGTACCGTCACTCCCTAGCTACCGGTACGCTCTCGACTGCCCTAGACATTGATGTGCGAGAGCCGAATACATCTTTAATTTCATGTTGGGGCTGAAAGTGAGTTTCGGTCGGCGTAGCCGTGGTGTTGCTTCAAATGCTCCTCAGAGTGTCCAATATCGATGGGCCGTCCCAATGTCTGTACCTTCACCGGGCTTCATCTTCCACGTCGAACGGTGCTGTTCTTTAGTGAGGGATAAACCACTACTTCGTACCTGTCATTGGGCTCCGCTGTTTGGTGAGACAGTCAGTCAGTATGATGCACATGCGGAGAGATTTATGCTGGGACCAAACTCTGTAACTTGATCTCAATATCTCTGGGCTCCGTTCCCCATCCCCCACTAACTTCCTTACCAATGGTCTCGGACCCGACTCTACGTCGCCATCTGTGAGATGAAAACTAGGCGGCATGGTAGGCAGTGGGGTTGACTGAATGTGACGAGGCGGCACA
Organism: Scedosporium dehoogii; assembly: GCA_002812735.1. Taxonomy (NCBI): domain Eukaryota; kingdom Fungi; phylum Ascomycota; class Sordariomycetes; order Microascales; family Microascaceae; genus Scedosporium; species Scedosporium dehoogii. Next base: position 201,636 of record PGIR01000024.1, read on the forward strand.
ACATTCAGGATTTTGGTCCACCGAATCTTGAGATCTGGTTCAGTTGACACTTGACCACCTGAAGTGCGCAGCGCTCCTGCTGCTGGCGAAACCACCTACCCCCACACACCTTGACTAAGCCCACTGGTGGTATTGATGCAAGGAAAGTCAGGCCAGCAATTGAATTGACATCTCACCCTGTACTTCGTACTTGCTAGAGACCTCAATCAATTGCCCTTTAATGGGCCGGCTTGAGACACACTAACTGCGACTTCCCGGCCAGATTAATCATTGATGGGTTATTCTTGCACATTGTGCCTGTCCATGACCGCTACAAGGACACCTGGAAGACCTCAATCTCTTTCTCGACTGGGAAATGCTGTTCGATACAACCCCCGCCTGTACTTCGTACACTACTTCGTCAGACCTCGACGCCCGTCGATCTTTCCCCATCAAGGAGGCTTCCAGAAGGAAAGAACGGGCCATGATTCCTGCGCGAGCAAGGTATCGAGATCATGTAGGGAGGTCATAACCCCAGTCTGATCCACACAGAAAGCGTTCCGTTCTTTATTATCGCTGTCGATCTGCTCGACCTTCACCGCAAGACACAAGCCTTGCATGCATATAATGCGCTATTGGCGGTTGTCACGGCCTTTAAGCATTTTAGCACTTGTCAAAGCGCAGAGGCGTCAATGAGTTCCCTGAATCTCGGTTCCTCGGAAACTGGGCTCGGTATCGCACGTTTGGAACTAGCAGTTCGATGGGCCTCACCATGGGCGTTTGAACAGGGCTGGGTCGGGTCTTGTCTGTCCCCTCAACGAGACCAAGGAAGTTGAATGAGTGACATATGACAAAAACCCAAAAGCTCAAGCTAGTGAAGAGAAGTCCCAGAAACCTGGAAGTCAAGTTGGAACATGAAAGGATTGATGCTGTCCCGACTAACTAATAGAATTATGCCTGGCGACCAAAGTGCCGCTTGTCACTTCCTCATCAACCTTGCCTATCCCCTGCGACTCGAACGCAGGCAATCGGCCCAGAACAATCACCCTACACAGCGAGCGCCACAGATTGTTTACCAAGGCCTTATGCAAACCTCCCCCCAACAGCGCATCTTGTCCGCAGAAATGTTGAGCTGGCCGTCTCCCACATCAAGGAAGAAGCGCAGAGAAGACAGGTGATCCATTTTTTTTTTTTTCGTTCTATGTTCAAGGTGTTGCAAATAGGCCAAAAGGAACCCTTCACTGCCATTATGTCTCCGCCTTAACCAGTGGCTTCTCGCTATTTTTATTATAACCCACTCATCTCGATTCAGAAGATGGTAAACGCAGAAGGATATTTTGTGAATATAAAGAAAAGACTGTCACCAATCTGTGCTAGGGCAACAGCTCGAGTTGGAACCCTCTTTGGAAACATGCCTATCGCGTGCAATGAGGAGAGAGAGAGATCGAGAGAGAGAGAGAGAGAGTTTTCAAAACTCTCAGTCACTACTTCATAGAGTTGTCGGGTAGAAGTCAGAGACTTGATCCCTGGGGCTCGGGTTCAGTGTAGCCCGGCCACCTTCCCTTGCGGGTCGTTGTAAGAACATATGAATGATGTGGGACAGACGATTGCGACACAAAACGTTAAGAATCCACACATCAATCTTATCTTCATCTAAGCCCTCACAAGTCTTTTCGCTTTTCGAACGGCCACCACCCATCTGGCATCCTACGGCAAACTCGTATATTTCTCTCCCTTGATCCGTGATGTGCTCGAGCTGGCCAAACTATGGCAGCGGAGATCATACAGGAGGTTAGGCGCTCACCGGTGTGAATCCAGTAGGCAGACACAGCACCAGAATGGAACATGTAAATTACCTTAATAAACTTGATCAAGTGGCTAAAATCCAGCTGTTCTGCAAACTATGCGGGCAACGTGGTCTTCGGTCTTTCGAAAGCGAGCCTCAAGAATGAAATAGGTTGGAGAAACGCTGCTTCGTACGTTTAGTTTGCGATGTGCCCCAACCCCTCATCCTCACCCACTCTCAGTCTGTCTAGTCCTTCCGAATTAGGGAGTTTTTTCCCTATTTATCCAGCACGTGGGGCAATTTAACCGGCGCCACCACACTTCATGTTCCCTTCTACCGAGAAGGGGCAGTCTGAATCAAATGCTACCCCATGATGGATGGTTGCCCTCCGCTTGGGAATGTCGGTTCATGGGGTTGAGTTGCTGTTCTTTGTAATAAAGCCTATTGCTTCCAGTGTATGTGGGAGGTGATTCCTGTGATTAGGTCCCTGAATACCCCAATGTCCGAATTCCTGGAGCGTGTAAGTGGCCCGTACTAGTTACATCTGGCGCGTCTACACCGAGAAGATCTGTCTGGCCATGATAATATCGCCACATCATGGTCTTCATGGCGCCTTCCCATTTTGGCTTACCAGGCATATTTCGCTTGAAGACGACCCGCACCTAGCCTTGCCCGATTAAGAAACGCCATGTCAGTTGTGCAATTATATCCATCTATCTACGTAACTTCGATGACGCCGTGAACAGCCCTCGATCAACAAGTGAAGCCCCCCCTTGCGGCATGAACCTCCCCATAGTGTTCGAGATATAGTATATCATAGCATCGCTACACCTCTTTTCGAGTATTGCCCGCACACTCTTCAATTTGTCGCATAGACCGGTCCCGCATGTAAGGAAGGTTCGAATCCGGTAGCAATCTCTCTTTCCCCGCCTTCTCCTGCCAGGCACAGGTACGGACGGGGAGTTTACCAATCTCAGACCTGGTTTCGGTGAACATTAAAAGAAAGGGGAAAGGGAAACCTCTTAACAATATCTGCCAGGTACATTGTTATCCCCCTTCCGAGGCTATTTGGTCCTTTTTGTCAACATATTTCGAAAAAAAGAAAAGAAAAAAAATGCATACCAGAAGCATTCTAGTGCGCATGAAGTTACAGTGGGAAGATGACAACATGCCAATCAAGACTCAACTTTATACAACTCCTATAGTGTTCACTACCAAATTATTTCTCTCTCTACCTCGTATTCCGAGCAGCATCGTCGAACTGGGGCGGCTCTTGTATCCCACTCCATCAACGCCTCCAGGGATTAGGCAGGACCTGAGAAAGAACGTCGAAAGGTGCATTTGGGAGAGACACATCTTCGTCATGAAGATCTGCATCCTGCGACCTCTAAACTATGTAAATGGTCTCCACGAATCTGGTCCTGCCCCTTTCCAATATCATCATCGTGCAGTGCATGGTGGGAAAGAGCTCTTGGATTACGAACAAATTAATGTGGTGAAGGCCCTGGTGCTGCACCCTAGCACCACGAGCCCTTTGGAGAAAACAATCCATCCATTATCGTTTCAACAATTGATGCGATTTCCTGGCCTCGAGTTCTACGGTCTGGTCCCTCTGAAAAGAGTTGTGGAGAACGAGCGAGTAAGACACACAAGATACTGGATCTTGGGCCCAAGTACCTGTGTACAGTTGACAGTTTAGACCTTCGAATAACCTCCCGATTGGGACCAAGAGAATTAAAGAAAAAAAATAATAATAATAATAAATACTAAGGAGATCCAGCCATAGAGTGCCTGCCTGTCCAAATGAGGAGGAGACACGCAGGCAATTGATGCGGCACGCAATAACTATTTCCAAGGGCAGGGGACAATTCCAGTCAGCCAGGCTACCTCATTGAGGCAGCTACATAGTACTCAACGGGGGTGGAATATTGCTCATCCGAAGGGAAGTCGGACCACCGTTCCCGATTACGAAGAAAATGAGAGGACACTTCATTTGGAAGCTGGGTGCAGGATCCTATGACCACACGGTTCCGCGACCCCCCTGGGAAACAGGTCGGCAAGCACTCCCGTCAATAACTGCCCGCTGCCGCTCGGTAACGACTGACAGAGGTGGTAAGTTAATATGACGTGCCAGAACCTTATGAAGAGCCACCTAATCACGGGGGCGTGGGTTTAGATCAAGACTTATTGCAGCGAGCTTGGATGTCTGTCCAGACAAGCGGTCGAGCATGGCCAGCAGAATCAGGATTATGCTCATGCTGGAGTCGAGAATCAGCACTTCGGATTAGGATACATCACGAACCAGGTCGAACAATGCTTTGCACGGGGGCCGTGAGTGTGCGGTGCTCTAGTCGTGTCGTTTGCTGATACTTGTCGGGTGGGAACCATTCATACCACCTACGCGTTCTGGGTTGACAGCTCACACACCAATTATCTCAATGCCCGAGTGGCTGGGCGGCTCCTCTTCACATGTACTGTAGCTGGCATGCAGCTGTCAGGTTAGTTTCGGTTTCAGTACGACCAACCCGCGTGTCCCAAAGCGGAACCCCGGAACTACAGCGTTGAAACATGAAACGATGATACAGGTCATGGTTGGACCAGTCCATGATGGTGGCCGGGATGTGTGTCACGCGAAACCTATTCCGCTATGGTGGCGGACCTTAACTCTCCAGAGACTGATTCTGCTCGCATGGAGAACCAGACAAAGATTTGGGGGGGGGGGATCCGATTAATACTTTACCATTATACGAAGTATTCCCGACCCCGGGATAGTCTAAAGCTCAACAGGGAACTGACATCGACATCAATGATCACCTGCTACAAGTATGAATTGGCAACCATAAGCCGCACAGCTGTAGTCCCTTAGAGATCTCAATTCATTAACGTGGTGAAGTAGTGGATGTACCTCGACGGGAGAACCGTCCTCGAGGGCCAGCTTTCTCAATCCAACTCACTGCCCGGAATATCATCACTAAGTCCGCGGGTACGTCCGCGGACGGCTTCCTCTGAGCAAGCGGGCGAACCTTTGCATTCTCGCTAGTGATACGAGACCGGAATTGGGCCGCCTCCTGCTATATTGCCACTTCATTTCGCACAGCGTCTATCTTTACGTTCTCCAAGAATCGTCATCCGACTTAATCAACAGAAACCGACAAGAATGGCGAATACTGGCATTCTCCTTGGTCGTGGGATCGGCAGATCGAACATGTACATACTGTCATCGACAAGTCTTACACCACGTATGTCGTCGTTGCTTTGTACGGAGTAGTTTATTCATACATCGTCCCTCGCCACAATGCGTACTCGAAAGGGCCGGATCAACAGTCAGCTGAACATCTTAACACTCTTTGCTAGTGGCAAGCGATATTAATGCCTCCGTCTCCCTCCCGCGTTTGTGGCCGACACGGTGCCTAAGAATAGATCCGCTGCCATTCCCGTTCAGTTAAAGCAGAATCGCTTACCTCGCAAGGGACAAAAACAGGCTCCTTGGTGAGACATGTCGGGGGCCATGCATCGTGCGAAAATGCAGGTTGTTTGATATAGTACTCTATTCCTTCTTCATACTCAACCCGGCTTTTGGTCAAAGAGGCAGACAAAGACGACAAGTAAGAGACGCATATGAGCAGAGTGGCTGGATGTTAGGCGAAGCGGGCGTATACATAGGCCAATGCGCCCACCCACGCTAATCCGTCATCTTGGTCCTGTATTTTCGTATCAATCTATCATTGATCCCCTCAGTAGGAGGTGAGCGGGAATTAAAATCTCAAGTAGTTGGAAGTGCCTGCGAACAATACATCCATGGATTGAGGATTAGGGGACAGACAGCAGACAGTGGGTCTTCCATACCGACCGATACACAACTACCGAGCCTCCCTTTACGCTGAGAATGTTGTTCCTGTCGTGGAGAATAAGGTTGACATGCCCCAGGAAATATTCTCTTAGCTTCAACTGGGAAGACGACGAGGAAGGCAATGGACATGCTGAATGGCTACAAATACAGTCAAACATGACTTTCAATTCATAGTTTACGACTCGCGTTCGTTCGCTAATCCAACAAACATACGATCAATGGTTCCTCTTTCTGTGCTTCGTACAAGTCGATGCTGGGGCCCCGATTTGGTCACATGGAGAGGGGTGGGTCGCGTAGCGATGTTATTCGCCCACGATGTTCGGAAAGGGAATTCCACCAATCGTGGAGTGCAAATGAAGGAACTAGGCTAAAGGCACCCTCTTTGAGGGAGTTGCGGACCGACACCCGGTGAAACTGGAACAACTTTCCGCCCAACCACCCTGGCCAATCTGGGGTCTCCATGTGATTACAGCATCGGGATTGAGGGAACAGGATGCAGGTTGAGTGGTTCTTGGGATGCAGCTTGGAGCATTTCATCTACGCGCACCGCGACATCTCGGATGATGACAAAGTGTTGTGGGATGGAGCTGGATGTAAGATGCAGTCAACTGACCGGTTTCGTGAGAAGATGATGTGTCTAGAGACATCACATATCTTAGTGCTACGAAGGATTGTGGATTTCTCCTCAGACGCATTAGATAACTTCGTTGGCGTTGGCCTTGAACTAGGCGGTAGAGCTTACTAACTCGCCCTTCTATGAAGGCTCTCTCTCAAGTCACCCAAGGACAGAAAAAAACTGCACATGGGATCATCGAGTCGCATCTCAGAATCGTTGTGTATTACAATCAAGCCACCTCTTCGGTCATAGATATTAAAGCGACTTCGTTACAAGAAGGATTGATCACTGGTGTCATCGCCAAGACTCTTAAAGTTCTAGTGTGCTGGTGGTGTGGGACAACAATAAAATTCGAGTCCTCTGCAGAGATCTGACATCGTCCAATTGACAATAACCGACCTCCAATGTGCACTGTGATCACGGACGTTGGCTGCAGTGACCCCCTCCTTCTCGTCGCTATCTCGGCCTTTAGTCCATGAATTAAGATACACGGGCGCCTCAACATAAATTGTCCGAACACCCTAACTGAGAAAATTGATCCCCTTGCCTTGAGCACTCAAAACGCTCCAAAAGAATTGGCCACGGCGAAACGGATTGTGACTTATATAGTGTTCAAGCACTAGGCGGACAAATCCACGGTAATGTTAATTTGAAGAAATAGAGAGGTTGTTGGCTAGTCTTATTCCAGCGCTCTTGACCTCAGATTCTGTCTCCGAGATGTGCTCTGAGAGTCTTGGAACGTAATGCAAGAAAATTAATCCGGCGCAAGGCGTCTCGTACTCGGGAGCATTCATGTGAGCAGCAAAGCATTGCGGGAGCAAGGCGATGTCTCATCAATGATTGAAACTATCCGAAGCGAGAGCCTCTTCAAATGTGAGATGCAGAAGCGTCTCCGTCTCCCATTAGTGTCTATAGAGTGTGGTGTACCGACTCCTGATGGGTTGATAGGGTGTTGATGCTATCTCTTTTTTTGCTGTCACCCAAGAAGCCGAATAAGACTATTTAGACAAGACTTGCAGACTCGCAACATCATCATCATCCGCCCACAGAAGGAAGTCCTCCTCAGGATCAAAGCTACGCGTCATGGTGACATTCCTTGTATTAAACCAACCCCAACACAGACCGGCCTTCCAGCCCCTTCGGAAGGAATTTATCTGTTTAGACATTAAACATCGGATCTTTATAAATATTCATCAATCTCGGGGATATGAGCGTTTCTGCAGCCTCCGCCTGTCCGATCTGACAATCATACACCTCTCTTGGTAGTATTATTGTAGTGTTTGGAGCAGCACACCATCATCGATGTGCCACATGGTCTTACGCAAAACAATGAAGGGGACCCTTCTAGATCCTCTCCCTTTCCTCAGTTGGGCTATACTCGACGGATCGATAATTTGATATCAGCAGGCACATATAATACATCACCTCGTTACTGACATTTCATGTTAGCCTTGTCTCGTAACAAGACGTGCAGATTGCGAGTCCATTTTTCATACTGACTGATATGAGCAGTATAGATCTGCTGTAAAATCGAAGAAGGAAAATTGGTGAATGAGACTTTGCAAACTAAATACGGGTAGACTCAGTAGATTCACTCCAGAAGGCCTCAAGGCTGAATAGTTGGCAGTAATTAGGTTCTCTTTCTTGATGCAGGAAAACACTTTCGAGCATGCACAGTCGGTGAAGTCCTCCCTCGATCAACTACCGACGTCGTCGGAATCGCCAGGTTCACCGGCGGCACTTTGGCCCACAATCCCTCCGCGTTTCTTCAAATTGTTTTGCTCTAGTCAAGCAGACTCCCACCCTCCAAAACCAAAAGAGGGGATTTGTGTGGGGTCGCCAAGGTCAAAGTGTGGAGGTGAGGGCTGCCCCAGGCCCAGTCCAGGGAGAGGGTACCTCAAAATCGGCATACCTCAATAGACTGGACTCTGCGTGCTGTTCTTCGGCGAGAGGACTTCATTTGATGCATCCCACCCCTTGATCAAATTTTTGTTTGGTAGCTGCAATATTCTGTCAATGCACTACGAGGAGAACGCGCTACAAGACCCGCCCACTGCACTATTGATCGAATACTCCGAGGAAGACTTCAGCGATGGCGCGCTCGGGCGATTGACCTGATTTGAAGTCCAGTTGTGGACGTCTATCGGTCGCATCAGTGATACTTCCAAGATGGACTCATGTAGTGTAGAAAGTCGCAATCTTTCAGTTAAGGATTGATTGATGCTCAAACCCAGCAAGGTTAGGGACTAAGACTGCTCTGCTGGTAGAGTCCACCGCCAATTTCTCCTCCTCTGCCACCTTCCTGACCAACAATATAGAACCCCTGCCCCCTACGACGTACGACCACCAATGGCTGCAACCCTTTCTACCTACCCTCCATGAAGTACTTCTAAGTAATACGGAGCCTGGCGGTCATTGACCTTCTCTCTTCTGTTTCGTGCGGACAAAAGTCCTCGATCCATCGAACTAACTAGCGCTGGTGGAGAAATCCACCCCATCCAAGAAGAATGGCAAGGAGAGAATACGACGCTATTCTATTAAGTATAAGTCTGTACGGGGTATGAATACAATACCAAAGGAATCACATCGGTGATTCCTTTTCTCCTTCATTTTTTTTCTTTCTCGTACGAACCGAAATCGACTGTCCAAGTAATAGCGAGCCATTGCTTTGCCCTGTTTGTGTTTCGAGTCTTGGTCTTATTCGCCGCCCTCATATATACTCTCTTTGCGATCCCGTGTTATCCCTCCGTCTGGGGCTCATCGGTGTCTTGTATATTGCGTTTGCAATTTAAATGCAAGAGACGATATTGCGTTGATGAGAAAGGGGAAAGTACCTCTCCCGATCTTCGACCAAGCGAGTCTACGGCCTGCTTCGACTTTGCTCCGATGCTGAGCGAGCTGCCCTTTCGCGTTCGGAAACATCAAACCTTGTGAGGAATTGCGGCCTATCACCGAATCGATCCGGAAAGACCTTACGAGTTCTCTTTGAAGTTTGAGCCCTCTGCTCACATATCGCCATTGCGAAGGCGGGAGGGCCAACCACATTCACCAGTTCTCTGGTCCTGTTAATTGAAACTAGACACACACTCTCAAACTGGGATTGAGGTCGGCATCGCCATCTAGATTTCCCTCTTCTGAAAGGGACCTAGCGTGCCACAAGGAGGAGCGAATCTTGACGAGCAGACCATACTGCAATAACAACAACCACGCATCATTCGAGACGTTACCCCCTCTCTTCTGTCCAGCTGAGACGAACTGTATTACAGACTACAGGAACGACTACAACACTGACGAACGGCGGTCGCCGACCTGACGACAAGACAACAGCTTACTCCGACCCAAGAAGCTCACCACCTGAACTTGTGTCCGGTCTCAGTTGTGCAGACCCGAACCAGATCTGGTGGCTTACACCACTTCGTGGGCATTGGCATTGCACCTGATCCCCAGAAACCCATTTTTCCAGGTGAGCGATCAACTGGAAGGAGGGGTTCGGAAGAAAGCGTGATACACATCTCCGAGCAGAAAAAAAGAGTATCGAGGTCCTCATGGAAGCTGCCCTGGTAGGTTCCTGCCGTTGATTCCTCCTTCTTTCATTTCGTACCTTAATGTCGAGTCGCACATGCTTTTCCCTAATTCCCTTTGGAGGATGCTCATAATTCGCTTCGCTGCGCATGGCTCCGGGATCAACTGGGTGGTCCGGAAAGAGCGATACCCACTTCCTCCTCTCTCTTAAGACCCCAGGTGCTATTGACCAGGGACCTTCTTTCCCTTCTCTCCCTCAGTCTGTGGGCACACACCTTGCACGCCCCTCCTGGTGCCCACAACTTCCCACTTCCCACCCCCTCCCCCCTCCCCCAAGACCCCTGTCCATTCCTTCGCTGTCACCCCCGGTCGAATATCCCGCTCTCCTTTTGACACCCCCCCTCTACCCCGACACACGCCCCCCTTGACCTTGACCTGAATTCACTCCGACCCGCCATCCCATCTACAGGACACAACCACAGACAACAGACATTGATCAATATCGAGAATGCTGGCCGTACCATAGTTCAGAAGTTCTCGCGGGCGTTGGGGGAGCAGTGGTTCCGTGCCCAACAGCGCAGATCTCCATCGCACATTCACACACATACACACACATCAATCAACACACACACATACACGCACGCGCCACTTACCGTTTGGTTCCTGTTAATGCTTCCTCTATACACTCGTTCCGTCATGCTTAATGCTCACCTTAAATCCATCTGCTCTGCTTTTCCCCACAAAATGACACATCGGTCCGTTCAAGTACCGCATACTGGGTCCTTGCAGCTGTGTATTATGTGGAGCCAGCTCTCCGTCCATCCCGCCGTCGCCAAGTGGTGAAATCAGAGATAAAGATACAAAGATCCCCCCTACTCCTCATCCGTCTCCATCATCTTGACATTCAAGCTATTCTCTTCTCATATCACCTTGACAAAGGATCAGACCTCAGGCGTCGCTGACTCCATACTTCAACCAACTTCTTGCATTCGTTCGAAGTCAGCCTCCGTCTTTCACAAGTGCTTTCCCGCTTCTTGTAGCCACCACTCTCGCTTCAAACACTCCATATATCTTCCTATTATTCACACCAAGTTCTTTCCCCTAAGCTAACGAGAAAATCGGTCAAGCTGTCGCCCCAATCTAATATACCGATCTTCCCCTCTCCAGACAACATGTTGTCTAATCCACTTCATCGGTTCTCACCGTACCACACCATACCGTCCACCACCCTCCTCTCGAACGGTCATGTTCCTAACCCTCACCTCCACTCGACTGGTCTCGAGGGGATTCCGCAGGGCCCTCACTATGCCCTTCAGCAACTCCAGCAGCATGTTGGCGTAAACCCTCACATGGCGAGACCAGGCCCTCAACCAAAGCATAGGCAACATCCCTATGGACCTACGGCGAGGGCTACTGGGGCTGCTGGACCCATCAGGAGGAGGATTAGCCGAGCTTGCGACCAATGCAACCAGTTAAGGACAAAGTGTGATGGCCAACACCCGTGTGCCCACTGCATCGGTAAGTTAAACCCACTGCGTATACTTCCGAGGTTGTTACCGAGCCTCGACCTATCCTAATCCAGACACCGCTGCGGGGCCGGCATAGCTAAACTAACGTGATTATACTACCCCACAGAGTTTGGTCTCGGCTGCGAATACATTCGAGAACGCAAGAAGCGAGGTAAAGCCTCGCGCAAGGACCTTGCTCAGCAAGCAGCAGCACAGGCCGCCGCCGCCGCCCAAAATGGCCAGAAAGGCCAGGGTGGTGACAACAGCCCGGGACACGAACAGCGGCCAAACAGCCCGCCTAGCGCTAAGAACATGCAGCAGGTTTCCAACGATGGACAGGTTAACTCTGAGCAGAAAGTTCTGAACGATCTCGGCGAGGACACTATGCAGCGCAACCAAAGGACGAGCAGCCTCGACACCATTGGTGACATGCATGGCCAACCGCATATGACGGGCCATCCCGGAATGGAGCGAGACCACCTCGAGAATCCTGCTGGGCTCGACTTGAATGGGTACGGCAATGTGCACACTGGTTATGAGAGGCAGGGAATGGGCCATATGATGAGCGGCCCTAGCCACACGCCATATGGACCCAGCCAAGGGAACATGTCAAGCTACCCTGACCTTCCATACGGCATTCAGACGCAGAGCCCCACGAACTTCTCGAGCAATGCGGCTTTCCGCATGGGCGGTAATCCCCTCGGCGGCTACCCGATGGGAGGCGAGACAACTTCTCCTGGATGGAATCTTGCCATGTCCTCTCCTCCAGCCCAGTTCCAGACCCATATGCATCAGCAGCCCAGCTTCACTCAGCAGTCTCACCTTCGGTACCCCGTCTTGGAGCCCCTGATGCCCCACCTCGGAAACATCATCCCAGCATCCCTTGCTTGTGACTTGATCGATCTCTATTTCTCCTCGTCATCCTCGGCTCAAATCCACCCAATGTCTCCTTACGTTCTCGGTTACGTGTTCCGCAAGCGCTCGTTCCTCCACCCCAGCAAGCCTAGACAATGCCAACCTGCTCTTCTCGCTAGCATGCTTTGGGTTGCTGCTCAGACCAGCGATGCCCAGTTCCTTACCAGTGTGCCCTCCGCCCGTGGCAAGATCTGCCAGAAGCTCCTTGAGCTCACAGTCAGCCTCCTCAAGCCTCTAATCCACACTCCATCAGGTGACGTCTCCCCAGTATCTAGCCCTGTCATCGACGGCGTTGCGCTGGGTGGCCTTGGTGTTGCCCTTCCGGGTTCCATCAGCATGGATGCCCTCACCGGAGAATCCGGGGCTTTCGGTGCGGCAGGGACCCTCGACGACGTCATCACCTACATTCACCTCGCTACCGTTGTCTCAGCAAGCGAATACAAGGGTGCTAGTCTTAGGTGGTGGAATGCCGCTTGGTCGCTTGCTCGTGAGCTCAAGCTTGGCCGTGAGCTGCCCCCCTCGCAGAATCTCATGAACCAGAATGGAGAGAATGTGAACGAGATCGACGCCGATGGCGAAGCCGATGAGGATATCAATATTCCGGGGGTCATCTCGGAGGAGGAAAGGGAGGAGCGACGCCGTATCTGGTGGCTCGTATACATCGTCGATCGTCATCTTGCTCTTTGCTACAACAGGCCGCTATTCCTCCTCGATATCGAGTGCGAGGGTCTCATGCAACCCATGGATGAGACCTCTTGGCAGAATGGTGAATTCCGAGCGTACGCCAACAGCAATACCGACCCGAACGTGCTCAACTCGGGAGCTGAAAATGTGGCCCAGATATCTCGCATCCGAGGACCTCATTTCGAATGCACCGGACACAGCATCTTCGGTTATTTCCTCCCCCTAATGACCATCCTTGGTGAGATTGTTGACCTCCATCACGCGCGCAACCACCCCCGCTTCGGTGTCGGTTTCCGTTCCGCTCGAGAGTGGGATGATCAGGCGGCCGAAATTGCCCGGCACCTCGAGGCATATGAACGGAGCCTAAAACGATTCGAACAACAATATCTCCGAACCGGCAATAATGGCGAGGAGAAGATTGAGGTGGGAAACAACGAGAACAGCGGCGAGCACACTGGTAACGTTGCCGACGTGGTGGGATCCCCATCGGGCCACTCGGTGCACACCAACTCTTCCAACCGCATGACTGAAGGTGATATTCAGACTCGGATTGTCGTTGCGTACGGAACTCATGTTATGCATGTTCTTCATATTCTCCTAACCGGAAAATGGGACCCGATCAACCTTCTCGACGACAATGACTTGTGGATCTCATCCCAAGGCTTTATCAACGCCACTGGGCACGCGGTCTCGGCCGCAGAAGCCATTAGCAACATCCTCGAATACGACCCTGGTTTGGAGTTCATGCCTTTCTTCTTCGGCATTTACCTCCTCCAAGGCTCTTTCCTCCTCCTCCTCATTGCCGACAAGCTGCAGCTTGAGGCTTCTCCCAGCGTCGTCAAGGCGTGCGAGACTATCATTCGAGCCCACGAAGCTTGCGTTGTAACGCTCAACACCGAGTACCAGCGCAACTTTAGCAGGGTCATGCGCAGTGCTCTTGCACAGGTACGTGGCCGCGTGCCAGAGGACCTTGGCGAACAACACCAGCGCCGGCGCGAACTCCTTTCTCTATATCGATGGACTGGGGATGGTACCGGTCTAGCTCTTTAATAGTGTGTCGTCCTATCTTAGGACTCGTTTGTTTTTTATGCTTGATACCTTTTTATTACATATATCCAAGATCGCAATTGTATGGGAACGAGGTTATCTGGAGGAGTTTGATTTTATTTTTCCCTTTTGGACTGGGTCAAACGGACTGTGACGGCGCATTGGGGGGATGACGGTTATTTCACGAGGGGCTTTCATTTGATTCTTACTTCTCAGCATATTATATTATTTTATTTTATTTTTCCTTTACCTTTTTCTCTTCTCTTCTTGCTTTGTTTGACCGCTTTTTGGCGTCTCTTATCTTGTTCATTTGGATCTTCTTTTCACTGCACAATGTCTCAAAAAAGCTGGGTAGTTAATGTTGATATGGTTATTATCGCCCTACTTCCTCAAGATTAGGCTTCTACTGCCTCGAGAGTTAATGGATTACTACGATGTTGAAAAATATTTGATCAAACCACTGTTCTTGCTGTTCTCATGAGGGCTTCTGGAATAATTTGACCTTGTTGAGAGCTCTGAAGAGGTTGGCAGGCCCGAGATAGATTGAATAAAGGGCGCCTAGTTCTTGAATGTATCTTCTCTTACCTGATTTTTCTCTACGGGCTCCCGAGAGTGGTATGAATTTGAGAAGAGGAGATGAAAAGTTCGATAATTGGGAGTATATACGATGATACTAATATACAAGATAATGTTGCTCTCGGCCTAAAACACCATTCATGACGAAGCTTGGAAAACCCATGATATCAATAACCCCCACACCCCTTGCCCTCCCTAACGCCCATGACGACAATTGTAGCAATTCAGTCTGCAATTTTGTTTCTTCTTCTTCTTCTTCTTCTTCTTCTTCTTCTTCTTCTTCTTCTTCTTCTTCTTCTTCTTCTTCTTCTTCTTCTTCTTCTTCTTCTTCTTTCGTTTCCCACGATGGATGTCTTCCAGAATATATAAAACACTTTTTCCCCTTCCTGTCTAATCCAAACCCGACAACCACGCCGACCCATTCAAAGCAGCCAATGCATCAAACGAAGCCCCAAACGACGCATCATCCATCCCCAACCTCCCCGCCCCAGTCCTAAAGCTAAACCCTTGCTGCGACGCCTGTTGCTGCTGCTGCTGTTGCTGCTGCTGCGACTGCTGCAAGTGATCCGACGCCAATATGGGCGATTGGCCCTGCGACATGGCCTGGCTAGCAACGGCAGCGGCGCCCGAGGTAGCGGGAGTAGATCCCATAGCTGCAGCCGGCGTACCGCCGACCTGCATGTCCCACGATTCGAAGTTCTGCTGCCATCGCACGCCGTCGTTGAGGTACCAGTTTTGCCCGTCGATGCCCTGCTCTTGGAAGATGTTGCTGGGCGAGACTTGGCGGGTGCCGGAGCGGCTGGTCTGCGCGGACGTGAGGCCGCTTCCGCGCGGCATGGGGGAGAAGCCTGGGTGGGCGGGGTAGTTGGGGAGGGTCGGGGTCGTGCGGAGTGAGGCCCAGTCGTTTGTTCCCGGGAGAGGTTCCTGGCCGGCGATGGAGAGGGCGGCGGAGATCTGTTGCTGGGTTACGGGGATGGTGAGGGCCGGGTTGGAGGTGGGTGCGGTGGTGTTGGCGTTTGCGGTAGCCGCTAGGGAGGAAGCGGCCGTTTGGGCTAGGAGGCGCTCGTTGACTTGGATGTGCTGCTCGAAAGTGAGCATATTCGCGAATTGGCTCGTCTTCGCGGCGGCGGCGATTCCCATAGAGGCATATTCCGCCGCAGAAGGGGAGTCGGCATGTAATAGCAACCCCGCGCCGCTGGAGGGCGAGGGAACCTCCGACGTGCTAAAGGTCCCGTACTTCTCGTCAGTGCGCTGCAGGACGGACCGCGCCTCATCGGGCAGCTCGCAGTTCCACTTCCGCGAGAGCACGCTGAGGATCCCCAGTGTCCTTCGTGCGCAGAGCCAGTCCTCTGCGATCTCCTCGAGGTGCTTGACGCCGTGGATGATGTCCCGTTTCGCCGTCTTGTCGGGCAGGTTGAGGAGGTGGATCGTGCAGGCGCTGTGGATGATGTACACGGCGATGTTGCAGAGCTGGCGGAGGTTCCAGTGCTTCTTGTATAGGCGGATGAGCTTGGAGATGGCCACGGCGTTGGCGGTACAGATGCGTCGAGGGGAGACGTGTGCGGGGAGCGGAGATGCGGCGGGGGTGTACTTGAGGAATGGGCGGAAGAGGTGGATATACTGGAGGTGGAAGAACATGCTAAACGAGGAATATTAGCGAACTAAGAAATGAAGAAAAATAGGAAAAACAAAATTAAAAGATCTAGGGGGAAAGGTGAGATTAAAAGGAAAGAGGGAAGGGAACTGGGAGGCACAAAAAAAAGACAAAAAGCTCGCTCGCGGTTCGCTCCCAGGATCGAATCCCGGTTGCTTGCCGCGAGCTACGAAAACTGCTGTTTTCTAACCTTCTGAGCGCTCCAATGACCACTTGGCCACTGGTCGAGGTCTTGCCACTTGAGCTACTCGGTTGGAAGTGGTTTCCATAGACTCATATATAAAGCTATTGCAAACTCTCAGGGGAGGAAAGAGAGAAGGTGCGAGCAGAAGGGAGTCTGGCTCCTTCCTTTGGACACCCCGAGGACTTGTACAACCTCGCACACCTTTTACCTTTACCAGCTAGCAGTTAACCAAGGAAAAGTATTAAAAAAAACTTACTGGGTGAGGATCACGTTTGGCAGTTGCCCGTCCTTGGGCTCAAACTCCTTGGGAAGCTCCTTGCGCCACTCTTCTAACCTACGATGAAGTTCACTAAGTTTCTTGAGCTCGGTTGACCTCCCACTCGACTTCCCAATGTGTGTAGGGTGGTAAAAGAAGATGAGCAAGTCGCTGCTGATCTCGCACAACTTGGACAGCTCGAGACCAATGGCCCTCGTCCGAGCCGGCTGCTTCGAGGTCTGATCAAAGCCGTTATCTGTATAAGGCGACCACGATTCGGCGTCCTCGTCCGGGAAGACGTCGTATTTCGGAACGCTGTACGAATTTTGAGGGATTTGGGGTAACCGGCCGAGGTAATTAGACCAGCATTTGTCGAAGAGGAAGCATCCCCAGAACGTTATCCTGCGGGCATCAATCTCATGCTCACTCATCCGATCTCTCTCCGACCCCATGGCGCCGGCGTCAAAGTTCAGGCCGATATCATGGGCCATGCGGAAACTCATGCCGCTATAAACCCAGCCCTTGGCCTCCCTGCCGCAGCCCGCCTCGCGGACCGACATGAGGGCCAGAGCTTGGACGGTGGTGAGTCTGGGCTTTTCGTACTCGTCGTTCTCCACAAACAGCCTCTTGGCTTCGGCAAAGAAGTGATCGCCCTTGGTACGACTGTCTCCTGATATGGCATAGGCTCCCGGCACCGAGGTGAAGTGGCACCCAAGGGCCAAGATTGCGTTTACTAGGAGAGAGGAGCAGTAAACCGGGTTCGCATGTTTGCCCCTGAAAAAGTCTTGGTAGAATAATCTCTTCGATAACGTGGCGAAATAAGTATAGTGCCAGTTAAAGTACATGTTGACGAGGTGGATGATGAGTTGAGGATCCTTTGTTACGGTCGTCCAGCTCGTGATGGGATCTTCGCCAGAGTGAGATGCGGCGGTGCTCGGCTCAGGGTCCGCGGTTGAGGGCTCGCCGAGATATATCAAGTGTGATGTTCCGCCGATGAAGCGGACAAGTCCATTCTCTAGACGAAGCTCTCCCATTTTCCGCGCGAGATCGCGCTCGCCGCCAACGGTGACCTCGGTAGGCTGGTCCTCCTCACCAGTCTCTGGCTGATCAGTGTCGGGAGCCCCGAGACTCTGGTGATTGAGAATAGCTTCCGCAACAGCGTCAAGGCTATTCGTGGTACGGATCCGGTGTACCAAGTCATGGACTTCGTCCTCAGGCGCATTGATGATGGCATCCATCAGGACGTGCAGGGTCGAGTTCCGGGCCTTCACTATGCCGGCCTTTTCCCTGTAAACGCCCTTGCGACGGTGGTCCGAGTTGGGGTCATAGACACACTCGGTCCCGTAGACGCTGGCGCAGGCGGCGCAACTGGGCAGGGCTCCGTCGCATTTTGATTTTCTCCTCCGACAGGCAATGCAGGCCGTGCTCACGCATCGGCGCTTCTGGGAGGTGGGATCCGTATTCCGGCGTCCCTTCTTCTTACCGGCCGACGGGCCCGGCTTGCTGCTCGAGGCAGCCGGTGGGGTAGGGTCTGGGTCCATCTCACGAGGCATATCAACCTAGGTAGGGGTTCCGAAGGGTCAACAGCTAGTGAGAAATGGGTGTTACAAGAATAAGAGGGAAACGTATGATATGGGGAGGAAGCCCAAAATAAGGCGGAAGTGTATCAATGGGGTGAGAGAAGAGGGTTTTAAGACATCGGGGTGCGACGAGACAAGGTATCCAATGGATGTTACAGCACGGGATCCGAGCAAGTCGCGAGAATGCAAAGGCACGGCAGTGGCGGAAACAGAGCTTGGAGGCTGGAGTGAGACCGATAGGAGCAATCAGCGAGCTCCTCGTTCATGATCCGCCCCGTCCCTTCCAGCGCAACGGGCGACACCGGGGGATATCGCTGCTTCGCGCACAAGCGACGATGCGATTGGGTTCGTGTCAGAGTAAATAGCCTTAGCCTCTAGTAATAGAACGTTCAATCCGATGGGGGGTTTCACCGAGCGATTAATTTTTTCTCCAAAATAAAAAAAAAGCGAAATAGTGGCGACACGGCGCGACGTAGCGGAGGAACCACGGCAGGAAAGTAAGTAGCCGTAGTGCAGTTCCCAGTAGGATGGTACCTCCGAGTCGGGTGATGAGTTCGAGCACGCAATCCAAGGTCAGGTTCCGAAGACAAGGGCTTGGATAGGAAGCAATTGGAAATGCAAAAGCAAAAGACTCATGCAGGTCAAACCATGGAGTGGGAGGGCGTAGTAGGGGCACGGTACGGCACTCTGAATAGGTCGGGCGATCAATTGATGGCGAGGGGCCGAATGGGTGTGAGTGGCGGGTGTCAGTGACAAAGACAAGCAGCTCGAGGTCCCGAGTCTTACTCAATGCTGGCTGGCCTGGCTGGCGGTTGGAGCGTTTAGGGAGTGGGGGGCATGGAAGGTCTGGAGGTATGAAGGTTTGAGGTTATGGAGAATCAATTGATGAGGGGGGCGAGGCTATTGTGAGTCTGCCCGAATGTGCTGAGATGGAAAGAATATGAACCGATGAGCAAGCGGAGCTCGGTCGAGTGAGGTTCAAGGGGCAAGTTCCCCGCATTCGCATGAGTATTTCAAAAAGAACTTTGAAGTCGGATCGAAATATATGACTCTACCTCGTTGACTCTGAAGAAAGTGGAGTGTAGTATAAATCTCAAATCCGGGGGCTTGTGGATCACTCAACTGCTGCTGGCGTGAAATGAGCGCAGGCGTTGGGGTTTGACCGTTTGGGCGTTTTTGGAGGGGGGCACGAGGCCAGGCCAGGCGAAAGGCAGATGCAACTGCGGTTGCCAGCGGAAACTGAATGAACTCTGAAAGTCTGAATCCACCACCACTAAAGATGAATAAACTCAGTTGACCCCTGCGACTTTGACCTCATTCGATCCAATGCAATTCGATCAAACAACTCGAATGTACTGAAGCACGTCCAAAGTACCTGGAAATCAGGGTCACAATTCTAATTCCAATTCCAATTACGAACGAATCGAGCGAATCCAGCAAACGGAGCGACTTCCCTCTGAAATGATTTGGAAGCAAATGCCGAGACTCCTCCGTCGGGGATAAGTATCGCCACTGCGACCTGTGTATGCTGTGGTACCTCAATCACCTTCGAGGTACGCCGAGTCCCCCGTGGAGTACCCCGAACACCGTCTCCGTTGTCCCTAAACTAGCGGGACCATCCACTGCAGTGACTGCAACAGAGTACGTAACTTCGTACCACTACCTCAGACATGCTACCCCGTACGAAGTACCACTCACGGACATCAACCCGAACCTGGACCTGGGGAAGAAGTCAATGCAGCCTGGCTTTGAGGCAAAATCCGATTGATTTCCAATCACAACTTCCCGGTTACGAAAACGAACCATCCAGTTCACAGCGCTCGTACCCGCTTTGTTGTTGGTTTGCCGATGTCACGTGCATTTGAATTTGAATTTGAATTTTGATCTGTCACTGCTCAGTATTTGCAATATCCCCAATGCTCCAGGGGCTAGCGAAGTCATAAGATTAGGATGAATGACATCTTGTCGATGCTTCACTCAAACACCAAGTTGGAACTGTCCCTGTTCTGGTGATCGAATTGTGTTTCCTTCGCATATCTGTGCTGTACCCCGGATCCGCCTTTCTCCATTTGGCGGCATTTCTGGGGGAGTGGCTAAACCTTATCGTGACGCAGGCTACGACCAAGGCCAGGCCAGTCAATTCCACCTACGAAGTAGTTTAAGAGGGATTGAGCTGGATTATTATGAGTGAACTTCATTTGCATCAGCCACCTACGGAGTACTTGTAGAGTTCCAGGCGAGCTGTGGTGCCAGCCTTACGGACTTGGGGAGTAACCTCTCCAGCTAAACCTTGGCAACAGCGCCTTCTTTCACCAAGGTGAGACGACGAAGACTGTCCCGGATTGGCGATGGATGCTTTCCGCCGTCCCGACAAGGCGGGATAGGATGATGAAGATTCGCCCGTGTAACCAGCAGCCCTATGCCCTACCTGGCCTTCCGCCCCTCCTCACAAAAAATACCAGTCACCGTTTGAACAAACAACTCTATTAATAGCTGTTGATGGGTTGCTGAATCAAGCACACCAACAGCTTCGGACTTAATGCAATCTTCTGGCCTGTGATCTGGCCCCTTTGCCTTCAGATTTCGGCGCCGGAGGCCTGGCGGGGTTGTGAATTCCGGCCGAGAATCTCTTCCTCCTATTGACCCATGTTTCCCCCCCCTCGTGGTTGAGTCGGGGAATACACTGCCTTGTACAAACGTCCCACCCCCTTGGTAATGGCCCCGATGCGCAGCTGGCATGCCGTGTCGTACCTTTGGGTTGTGTCAGGATACGAAAATACATCAATGGTACTTTTCTCATGCGGATTGGGAGGGATATGGTGGAATGTACAAGTAGATTGCCGTTGGTGTGAATCCCATTGCTCTTAACGAAGTAAAAAAAAAATGCCCACGATACCACAACAGAGCAGCGTCCGTTCCTCCGGTTGTTCTAGTTAGTCTATTTCCAGCTTAGCCTGACATTGAACAATGGTCATGCACCAGATACAGTGTCCAGGACCGGCTACGGCCGACTTAGAGCCCATCTCCTTCTGGGTTATTGTGCTTCTCCGAGATTTTCCCCTCCTCGGAGGGAGCAAGCCTTTCGTCCTTGTCTAAGACCATAGAGCTTCACACGGCTCATACTGTCTAGCGAATCCTTTTACGCGGACTGCTTCGACCCCTGACCCATACGTATCAACCAGTCTGGCTCTCCAACCCAGCCCGACAACAAGGAATGTTAAAGCCCAGCGTGAGGGTCTCTTGTCTGCGGACCCGTAGAACAAGCGAGCCTCGCGATGCTTGCCGTCGGCGTCGACGTAAAGGTCCCCTCACTCAACAGCATACACGGGCCGACGGGATATAGCCCAGCCGGCACCTATGCACAGCCATGTAACTTCACACAAAGCATATACAAAATGTAGACCGTGAATCATGGATCATTATTCATTGATCAGCCCTGCAACCTCGATGACCATTCCCTTATGCTTTCCGCTCTCATCTGCCGAAAATCAACATTCTTCCCAAAGGTTTGCATTCGATGTGTTAACTTTGCCCCTTTTTTGCCGCGCGATTATAAAAATGTATCGTGAAAAAAGAAGGAAAAAAGAAAGAGAAGAAGGAAACGGAAGAGGTGGAAGAAGAAGAAGAGAAGAGAAAAAAAGTAAACACCCAACCGCAATATCAAGTCTATTGTACAAATAACCCCCGTCTCACCATCACCGAATAGGGGTGACGGCCGAGAGGGAGGAGGGATGATGGGATGTTGACGGAAAAAGAAAAGAAGAAGAAAAAAAAAACGCCGAGAACCCTCGAAACCGCGAGGCCATGAACCGTAGAAGACGGTATCGAATCGAGGTGATCTATCACTCTATTCGGAATCCCCCTTTTCACATGTTCATTGAATAGAGTCCATTTCAGAATCGTGCCGTGTCATTGAGCCATTGACCGCAGAATATGCCGTTGACAGTAAACACCGAGAGTGACAAGTGAATCCTCTAGGCCCAACCTAGGGACCACAGGATTGCTCCTCCGAGCACCAAGCTCAGAAATAGAGAATCGGGCAAAACAATAATACTACCCCTATGGAAAAGAGGGAGCCATATCTAGGCGCGCTGAGATTTGTAGTGGAGCACGGTGATCGGATATCTACCTCCTTCCAAAGTGGTCCCGGAACCAGCTGAACGGGCGGCTGCCGCTCTCACGTTGATTGTCCTGGTCCGAGGGGGCCGACCGCCTGCTGTTCGTTGACGGACTCCTAGTTCTTGTCCTGGATCCAGCGTCGGCTGTATTGGGAGGGGACATGGAGCTTCGTCGAGATCCAACGTTGGGCCAACGCTGGTCGCGGTCCGCGCTTGTGCCGGTCGTAGTTCGGCCCAAGTTATCACGGGGGTTTAAGCCCATGCCAGCAGCAGACCTTCGCCCGCTGGGTGGATCAAGGAACGCAGTCCAGCCAAAAGCCGTCCTGCCCCTAGGGTCCTGCGTCCGGGACTGGGATTCTTGCCTCTGCTGTAGTCCGGGTAGCCCACCTCCGAGTCCGAATCCTAGTGGATTGGTAGGATTGCGGTTGCTAGTATCGGAATTATTATTGTTATTATTGTTGTTGTTGTTGCTGCGGCTGCCGTTGTTTGGCTCGATCGATGAACGGCAAATGGGGCACGTATTGTGCTCTCGTAACCACATGACGACGCAAGCCTCGTGGAACCAATGCTTGCAGGGCAGATACACCACTTCCTCGGCAATCTTGATCTCGTCAATGCACACAGTGCACTCAACACTACCACCGACGCCGGCAAGCATGTCAGAGTCCATCTTTTTCCTTTCGAGGTTGGCCAACGCGCCTTCAGAGGCGGGAGGCGCCGCATTCGATTGGGGATTAGTCTCCATCAGGTTCGAGATGATCCGATCCAGCGCCTCTTGCGTATAAACGGCATCGCCGTGTCGGGCATTCGCAGGGTCGACGAGCAGGCCGAGAAGATTCTGGAGGCTAATAAGAAGTTCCGAGGCAGGGTCTCGAAGATTTCCCTCGCCACCGGCACCAGCACCGGCCGCACCGGCCGCACCATCGGCGGCCCGCTCACCCTCTGCACCCTCACGGCCAGGGGTAGGCGGCGGGGGAGGTCGAGGTACCATTCCTCCCAGCATCGTCCTAAAAGCTCTAATACTATCGTTAGCAAACAGAATTCCATCGTAAAAAGAGGAGAACTGCCCAAAGAATGTTGGTCTAGTCGGGGGTTTAGCATACTGGTCAAAGGCGGCAGTATCGTCAGCACCACCACCGTTCCTTCGAGGGCCGAGATGGATAGGACCCGACGTTATCGTGACACTTGTGGTGTGCCTGCCATTGCCGCTCGTAAAAGTTGTGCGCCTCACACTTCCACCGCCCAGTGTGAACGTTTCGCGATTCTGAGTTTGCATTCCGGGGAGGACTCGACCGACCCCGAAGCTCCCGGCCATGTCCAAAAACCTACGTAGAGTCGCTTCATTATCAGCAAGTTCCGGATCGTGAGTATCTCGATCTTCAGTGCTCGGCCAAGCTTCACGCCGGTGGTCAGCGGGCGGCTCCGGCCAACCCGTTCGATTGAAGAAGAAGCCCGCTGGGTGAGGAGGATGAATATGCTCCTCGATATCGGCCTCCTCAGGATCCGAATCTTCAGAATGGCGACGGGGATGGAAGTCTGGGCTGGAGGCTGTGAGGTCGTCGTCAGAGTCCATATGCCGAGGATCGTTATCCGGGTTAACCTAGAGAGCAAACGCAGACAGTTAGCATTATCGTATTCGCGCATGGAAGGACTGCCACACTCCACCGGAGCTACAGGAGAATCTGTGGGGTAGATGAGTTGGAGACTTACGATTTCAATTATGTCACTTCCACAGGCCGGGCACAATTCCTGGCCACGCTCGTCACCGTACCACTCATTTTGGCAGGCGTGGCAAAAGACGACAGAACGGCCGGTGGTGGCGTCTAGATGACCTAACCTGCTGCTGCTCGTACTCGAAGCCATCCTGGCGGCCTGGCTTCGTTGATGGGCCGCCAAGGCTGTGAGACCAAGGCCTGCGACAAGGCCGGCGAGTCGAAACGCTCTGGAAGCCAGCCTGGAAATTGTTGCCGTTGGACTTTATTCCTTCGCTGGCTGCGTGGCGTTTGAGGAGTGTGGAATGGCGAAATGGGGGATGGGATGGTGAGCTTTGCCCGTCTTGGGAAACTAAAGGTCGCTCGCTATCGAGGACGATGGGGGGTGCGATGCCGGTTTTAAGTCAATGATTTTTATTCGTTCCCCACGACCGCTGCGACAGTGGGGTGTGCGGACAAACAGAAGGTTCCTTGCGCTTCTTGATGTTTGTTCGGCGGCGGGGATTGAGGGGTCAGGCTTGACAAAGAAAACTGGTCCCGGCAGAGGTTAGGCCCGAGATGTCAAACAAACAGGGATATCAAAGCCCAGTTGGACTGAGATTGGCGGCAACGGTCCCGTTAGCCCAGAGCTTTGGGATTTGGGAGGTGAGAGATTATCTCGGATGGTAAGTGCGTTGGGAGTTGCTACGAACCGGAATGGACGAAATCGAACTTTGGGCAGGAGCGGGTCTTGGATCACGCACACGCTTGCTTAGCTGTTGCTTGGCTAACCAAGAGCTCGAATGCGTTCCAGAAGCTCGATAACCGATGCTCAGCTCCAAACAAGCTAAGGCTAGAACGGGGACACCACGGACACAGATCGTAGCTGGTGGCCAAGACGATGGCGGCGTATGTATGTACGAAGTATGTGCTTCTCGTCGTCGCGATAAAACGAACCTCGGAAAAATGTAGTCGGAAGTTAGTCTTGGTGGGGGGAGGTGATGAGGCGATGAGGCGATGAGGCGATGATGCTGTTTTGTTAGGATGTTCCTTCTAGGGATATCATTATCGGTCGGGAATTCAGGAATTCAAATGCAGTGTAGGAACGAACCACGCTTATGTCAATAAGCAGGAGAAAAATAAAAACATGGAAAGATGAGAGGAGTAGGAAGGTGAAGGGTTGATTCAGTATTGTAGGTGAGGCGGATCAGAAGGCCTTAGTACGTTGATGGTTGTCGGGTTTGTAGAGTGTTTGCAGACTAGACCAAGCCAGGTCATAACTTGAATTATTGTCAGCGGGAGAGGATATGTGACGACTTTCTCGTACTGTTCTAGATCAGAAAGTACTGGTTCACGGAAATAAGGTAGGCGCGGTACGACGCGGCGAGCTTCAGGTCAAGGAATTTCTCTCAATCGCGCCCTGGAACAAAGACGGGAAGCTCCACGGTCAATTACGGCAAACGCCACGGCACAATAACAAGCAGCTACAAACGGCTCAGCTCCGATCTCGAACAGTGAATCGGGATTAGGTAAGGCGACGGAACCGGCCAACTTCTCGCCATGTTAGGCTCATATCGTGCCTGTTTCGCCACAGGTGCATCTTTAAGATTCTCTTGGAGTCCATCTGGGTCTTCACATGTCAACGACAGTTGATGGAAAGAGCTTGCTTACAAGGCGACTTCCTTGCTGAGCTACCATACGTTGGGAGTTTAAGTGCTTCAGACTTGAATGGCGGCTGTTAACCTTTACTCCACCAAGTTGGCCCCATCCCCATGTAGATTATTTGATGCACGTTTATGCACCCTTGACACTTCGATATCTCCACGTGTTTACATCCCGTGAATAACACAGTCGTGCTTTCTGAAACCCCTGGCCAGGTCCTCACAGAGCAGCCTACGTGACTCGTCTCAGTGTGTCATACATCGGATGCTGCCTATTCATCGAGTCTATCTAACTTTTCTATTCGTCATCATCCTATTTCCCCCACCGAGGCCGAAAAGTCGAGGGACGAGCTCATTGGAATGAGGGACAGAAACAGTCAAAAGGACTGTACACTGCGCAACTCCAACCAACAGTCAGAGTGGATTTAAACGTTCCCCTCCCCATTTTCAGCGTCTAACGGCACAGATGAATGCGATTTGCACTATGAATCAAGTGAAGAAGATGACGCATTAAGACAGACGACCGCCACTCATGTTCCCATGCCGTGCGCCATTCATATATCATGTACCTCGGTATACATGGACAGGTGGCACATATTCGCCCCCATCACCAGATAGGAAAAAGCAGAGCCCCAGAGGCGAGAGAGGAGAGATCTTAATCAAACCCAACGCAAACATAATTTAACCCCAAATAGAGATAGGGAGAGCGGGAGAAAAAGAAGATCACCTCTTCCGCGCGTTCCTGAGCAAAAATGCACCCACGGCGCCGGCGGCAACAGCCACACCGCCCATTATCGCCACGCCGACGAGGCCCTCCCGAGTGACACGGTCGTCTATCAACGTCTGCAGATTGGAGGCCTGGAGATTTGCGGGTTCCTTGTCGAGGAGGATGTCGTTGTATCGCCTCGCCTCGCCGTAGTTGCCCAGCTTGTAGTTACCGAGGGCTAGGTAGTAGAGGCATTCGCGACGGCGTTCGGGAGCGACGCGGAATATATCGGAGAGGAGACGGACGCCGAGTTGCTGGTCGGCTCGCGATTGGGATTTTACAAGACCCTGGTGATCAAAATAGTTTTAGAAATTGTGACGCAGCTGAATGATAGTTTTCATGATATATGGAGTATCCGTACCCAAGCGTAGTTGAACTTTGTCTGTACGCTCACCATCTCACCCTCCTTCTCGAACTGGTCGCGGAGGACCCGGAGCTCGGACTCCTTCAACGGACTAGGCAAGGGATGTTAGCAGTCGACCGAGGGTCAAGGTGAACACTGCGACTTACGTCTCGGCATCCAGGGCATCTACTCAATGTGTTAGCACACTCATCGGTCAAAATCACAGCAGAGAAGAAAGAAAATGCCTTGCTGGCTTGACCGGAAACTCACATGGTAGCTCGTCCCTGCCCATTTTCGGTGTCGTTTCGGATTCTGAAGATTAAGTCGGTGATGTAATAAGGTCAGGTCAGGAGAGGCTCGATTCACGTAGCGAATGTAAATGGGAGCTGGGAATACACGAATAAAAAGTAATTAAGGACAAAGGAGCGGTGAAGTGGAATGTCTCTGCTGCTCGATCCGGAATCGATTTATCGAGGCACGTCAGGCATTTATTCGTCTCGACTCTCTTTGTCTCTTTGCGTCAAAGACTTGCGCGGCAGAGGCAAAAAGACTGAGCAGGTGAAAAAAAGCTTGGACCACCCCTGCGCGTGATGACGAAGAGCGACTTAGTGGGTGGGTAATACGGACTAGCATCTCAGACACTTGACCCGACCGAGCCCCTCGGAAGTCGGAGTCTGGGCAGCCTCGCGGGGCTCTGTCGCCTGTAATCGATTGTCGTCTGGGCGACACAGTAATGTTTGGACCGTTGCCTATTTCGGACATTGATTGATTGAATTGATGTTTCCACACTCCACTATACCGCGAAGTGATCTACCACCCACGATCGCATCATTAATACTTCAATTTCTCGCATCCGCAGTTGCCAACATTGAATTCCTCCTATTGTCGTCCCCAAGAAGCGGAAACTGCCTCATTAAAACGCGAAAGCTGGTCTCCCATTCACCGTCCGTCCTTCCAAAATGCTTCTCTCAGAGGACCCCGCGACGGTAAGCCAGAACGCGACTCCATCATGTTCAAAAGACGTAAACTAACATGTCGCGACTCCCACAGCTCATCGAGCACACGATCAAAAACTTCAACATCGCCCCCGACAAACAAGCCGTATCACGCGTCAACGAATCCCTCTCCACACTCGGCCAAGCCCGTGAACTACGAGCAAAAGAAGCCGAAGATGCGATAAGACGTAAGATAAAATACTAGGGGAAAATCTACAGGAGAAAAAAAAAAAAAACCGGCCGTTCATTTGCTGACAAAAAAAATAAACCCCAGGTCTTGCACGCTCCCTCAAGACGAAGCACTCCCAGCACGAAGAACTAGTCTCCTCCCACTCCTCAACCGACCACGCCTCGGAAATCGCCCGCCTCGATACCCAGAAATTCCGCACCGCGAAGGCCGCCTCCGACGCCGAGATGGAAACCGAACGCCTCGCCCTTCAAGCCGCCGACCTTGCCGCCCGTCTGCAGGAACTCGAGCTCCAAGGCGTTGACGGTGGGGAGAGCGTGAGGAGGCGGGATCCCATCGACGACGAGGTTCTGCTGAGGCTCAAGGTGTATAGGAGCCTGGGTATCGAGGTCGAGAGGGACGAGAAGGATGGAGAGTTCACGAAGGCTATCATTAGGAATGATAGGAAGGGCGATGTGCACGTCGTCAACATGGACAAGAAGTTCTCGAGGTTCTTTTACGCCAATTACTTCTGGCAGACGGTTTAAGTTATGTTTCAGGGTATGGGGTGGTTATGTCTTGTTATGAGGTTTAAAGGGGGTTAGGTTGTGATCGGACTTGGGGCTTTCTCGTGCAAGGCGTTATTGGACGGGTCTTGATAAGATATCAAATTCTTTAACATGATGTGGTAATGATTCTTGACAAACTGATCACAGCCTCTACGACTAGGCTGTGCCACGCATATCCCCATGGATGAAAAGGAAGGAAACCAAAAAAGCAACTGGGACATTTTTCCAGTCCGTACAGGAGCCGTACATGAGATATCCTAATGCCGTCCGCTCGGGTCAGTCTGAGAACCCGAAGAGGGTTCGTGCAAAGGTCGAGTGATACACGGTAATGAAAAAGAGCGGAGAGGTCCTTTTCCTCCGTCGCCCGCTATAGTATCCTACACTAGTGTACACTTCTAGCATATGTAGTACCATCGCATGTTCCAATTTGCGAGCCGCCATCCAAAATATAGAGCTCATGAACCGCGCGGGCATCTCGAACCACATTGGACCCAGAATCATAACTCCATTTGGCTTTTCCCGATTCTCGATTCCCTGGTTGATTTTGGCAGTCTGATGTCATGTTGCAAAAGAAGTTGAGGAGGAGATTCCATCATCATTTCCTCGCCAACTTGGGGGAGGCAGCAGAGTCAAAGAAGTCATGTTCATCCTCTAGCGAGGTGAAAGTAGGCGGTAGCGAAGGGGGCGTGCGAGCCTTCGAGCTATTTGGCGACACCTTCCGACGCTCTCCAGGACTTCGCGTTCTCGCCCTCTTCAAAAGTAGACCTTCTTTGATTGAGGGCGCCAGCCCTGCGGATAACGTCCGTTGGTGGTGTGGTCTTCCGTAATAGTATTGGTGGTGCTTGTCGGGCAACTCCATCCTCGAGTGGATGTTGGTCCACAGGTCGTCATCATCGCCGCTCGCTCTCCATCCGCCAACACCCTCAAAATCCCGGACCAAGCCGACGCTCGGTGCTATTCCCAGACCCTTCTCATAGGCTGAGTTAGGTGACTCGACAGAAATGCCACTTGCAGTACTTAGTCGACGCCTCCTACGCCTGCCAGGGGACGACACGGGAGAAACATGGGAGCTTCCGACTTGGGAATACATGGTATATTCCAGTCGCCTTCGAGAAAATAAGGTGCCGAATATGTAGCTAGGGACGAAAGATATGATAACGTCGAGGTAGACAATCATCACACGGAAGAGGAGAACGGAGAATGCGAAAGTTGTTGTAAGGCCGGCTAAGATGGCAAGAGGAATTGTAACAATGGATAAGAAAGGTATTATCAACAGCCGCAGAGGACTGAAGGAAGCCATGGTGAAGAGAATTATACGAAGTAGTCCTCGCAAGAGCAGTTCGTAGTTGACGATTCGATGCGTGCCGATATGAAATTGATGCGATCGATCACATTGTCGGGCACAAGCCCGCTTGGAGTAGCGCAAATCAATCAGAAGAAAATGTGCACTGGTAGTCGTCTCTTATGCTGTTTGCGAATTCGAATTCATCAGGGCATGGGCAATATAGACAATTGCACGGGCTGGCCTCGTCATGATATACGGGGTCGAGCTCCCCGTAGTTGGCCTTGCAAAGATGTCAGAGGGGGTGGAGTTGCACAAGGATGGAGGGGCACAAGATAAAGCATCCTCCCCTCATTGACGAGCGAAGTCCGGGAGCCGACGTCAACAGGCACGATAAGCATAAAGGGGGGGACAACAGGAACAACACGAAACGAAGTATTGAACAGACGAGGAATGCGGGACGAGGAAAGACGAGGGAACATTGAGCATTAGTCAACGCCAAACTCAGAATCGCACGGTGTGTGGCCAGAAGGTTTTGGCAGAAAGAAGGGGGAATCCAATCACATGTGTTTTTGACCGCGGTGGGTGAGATCAACGACAAGAATCAGGTCACTGAGCTCCAAGCTTGACCCAAGCCTGCGTGTCGCCATTTCCGCGGGGTACGACAACATCAATTTCAAGCTCGAGGATTCAACTGTTACGAAGTACGAAGCACTGTTGATATCAATTGATCCGGCCGGTCGTCAATGACTCGAGCAACGCTTCAACTTTGCACACAATTATATCCACCCATGATGCGAAGCCAACACATTAATGGCGCGGGGAACAGCAGAGCGTGTACCCAATCTAGCAGAACCTACAGGCAGTGACAAGCTCGTACTTTCTGGGGTAATGAACGTTGAAGCTGCATCGTTCAATGTTCCCAATACGAACAATAAGTAAGCTTCGGTGACTCAAGCCATCCCACACAACTCTAAATCCGCTTGTTTCATTGTTTGTGTGGAATAGAGCTTAATGACCTCAACGTGGCTTCCCTTTTTCAGAAACTACCTTCAGTCAAATGCCAACCAAGTTTGGAAAGAATCTTCTAGCTCTTATCTGCCTTTGCCAAATGCGTAGAGCTTATGTCTTGGCTGAACTCAAACCATCCATAACAATAATGAGGAAGGAGGATGCTATTATTGATGGTTCTTACGGGCGAGGACACTGCAATTGTGTAGGTCTGGAGGCAATGGGGTCGCGATTGCTGCATTGTGCCTGCCCGAGATGAGGTCGACGATGAGTTGCAGAAGGTGCGAATGTCTGTCAGGAAACATGGCCGGCCGCCCTGCCTGCCTGCCTCCTCGGTATTTCGCTGCCCTTACGTTTTCGTTCCAGTTCAATGAATTTAAAACAAACTGGCGCAACCGATGATGACATCTACCCGCTGACGATACGGCCATTACCGACCCGTTGGATCGCGAGCCGCAGCAACGCGTCATCGATGATCAGAGCCGCAAAGCAATTTGAGAGCGTGACACAGCTTCCCTAAGGAAAACTCGTCTCGTGGAGAAGCATTCATCATCAGTCTGGCAGCAGCATCCTGTTCGCGAACCTCGTTGTAATTTTCTAGGATTGCAAGAGAACAACTACAAAGCGATCTCATTATGGCGCCCTCGCTCCTACTCCTAGAGGGTACGGGCACGGAGCTTGTCCCCAGCCACTCTTGAGATCCTGGATCCAACAGGGCTGCGCGGAACTGATCCCGGACCTGAGGATCAAAGTAGACCTCACAGTAGTCCTCCAACTTACCGGACAGCCCTTTACTAGAGACGGGCGCGACTATGACATGTCCATATCTCCAACACACTTCGATACGCCAGCGATCCTCCAATACCTTGGCTTTGACCGAAAGCGCTCGCTCGAACTCTACCAAGCGTGGACAGAGCCTATAGAGGGCGGCTTGACTTATATTGGCTCGAGGATTATGCAATCGGCTGCATATGCAGCGGCATTACCTCTATTAGCAATGAAGATGAAGAATGGCAACGCCGGTTTTCCACCCTCGGGTTTTCGAACATGTTCATCCTTTGGGAGCTCGACGAGGACGTTCACCGAGTAAGGGCCATGCCAACGACGGAGGAACGGTTGGAGAAAATCCTCCACGCTCGCTTTTCGGCCCTCCTCAAACTCTACTCTATATGCCAACAAGCAGCACCAGTTTCCCAAGGCAAGACCGATCAAGATGAATCAGGCCCAACGCAACTGCCAATCCAAAGACGCAGGGTATCCCATGACACGTCAACAAAGACGGCTCAATCTCAGCCGTTCCCAGTGTTCAGCAAGTAATAGGTGAGGGGAGCGGTGGTATTCCCGGCTTCTTGTCTTTATACAAGGAATGTCGATTCGTCTCTACCGAGGAGTTTATGCGTGAGAAGAGCGATCTTCAAAATTCCTGGGTCCTAAGGAACAAGGAAGGGGAGATCTCCAGTCAACGCGCTGTCAGCATCGCACGCTGTCAGTATCGGCCTGATCCCCTCGCTATCCGAATACATCCCGCCCTGTCACACAACTATCATAGGATCATAGGGCATATGGACTGGTCTAAATGGGACGGGAACGCCGCCTGACATGGCCATTGTGTTCCCAGCATTGCGTTCCGTCAATCTACGGATCCGATGTCTGTCAGTTCTTGCAGGAGCTTTGCAGCGCCTTCCCGTAAGAACCGGCCCATAGCCATTAGCCACCAATTGCTTCCTTAACGATTTTGTGGGTGTGATGTTGCAGTTAGAGTGCACTGATAGATCTTTCCGAGATGATGTTCCTGAGGCCATCTTCCCAGTCGTAAGCGTCATTCAAGACCAAGCTGCCCATGCGGGAATACGGGGGCGCGTCTCTTCTCCCAAGCATCAGGTCCTTTACCTGCCATTTATTTGATGTATAGCTCGAGTGCTCTACACTACACTTTAGTGTTCACTTACACGGACCTGGCTGGCCTGGCCGGGCTCACTCTAGGCACTAATACGAAATCGTCGATTTGGTGTGTTCGTGCCCCGCACCCCACCAACCACCATCGTCATCATCGCCCATGTACAAAGGTTACAGTGGTGTAATCAATTTGAGGGCCTGATAACCCCGCATCAACTCGGTCCTTGCCTGAGCTTCAACGTCCCAATTGTATTGCTCATACTCTATCGATGTGCCATCAACCCTTAATTGAACTTTGCGTCTTAAACAATACACGCTGGCTGGGTACAGTGACTTTGACTTCCACATTTCCGCTCTACCTATTGGACTTCCACATTTCCGCTCTACCTATTGGAACAGCATTCGTGATAGAAGGATCTGGTTTCTTTCGAGTCCATACTCCATACATCCTCCACGGCGAGAAGTCGCCTTCTAGGGCTCCCGGCCCAATCTAAAGAAAAACAATGTGTGGAGGAGAGCATCATGCTCCCAGCCAGGACTCCGGCTCTTCTCCAACCTCCCCCTTCCCCTGGGAGGCCGGAGCGATCGACGCCCACTGCCATCCCACAGACACAATGAGTTCCATAACCAGCATCCCCGCCATGAGCACACGACTCCTCGCCATCATGGCCACCCGGGCCCAAGACCAAGATCTCGTCAGCGAAGTCGCCTCCAAACACGGCCTCAAGCAACCCTCCGAGCTGCCATCATCGGACGCCGACCCCTCTTCAAGATACGTCATACCCGCTTTCGGCTGGCACCCCTGGTTCTCCCACCAACTCTACCACGACGCCGACCCCTCGGCCACGAGTGTGCCCGGCCCCGACGCTTCCCCAGAGGCGATCCAAGAGTTCAAAACGAAGCATTACTCTTCCATACTCACCCCTCCCCCGAAGGACCCTGACTTCATCTCCCAACTACCCGTGCCGACGCCCCTCGCCTCCTTCCTAGACGCCACCCGATCCCGCCTCAAATCCCACCCCGTAGCCTTAATCGGCGAAATCGGCATCGACAAAGCCTTCCGCCTCCCGGAAAAGTGGCCCGACGGCACGGCCCCTCCAGACCGAGGAGACGTTTCGCTCACCACCCCGGGCGGCAGGGAAGGTCGCCGCCTCAGCCCCCACACGGTCGCGATCCCCCACCAGATCGCCGTCCTGCAAGCCCAGCTCAAGCTGGCGGGTGAGCTCCAGGCGCCCGTGAGCGTGCATGGCGTGCAGGCCCACGGCGTGCTCTACGACGCCATCTCCGCGTGCTGGAAAGGTCACGAGAGGGACGTGCTGAGCAAGCGCGAGAGGAGGAGGGTTGCGCCCAATGCCGAGGACTGGTGGTCTACCAGCGACGAATCCGAATTTTCCAACGACGAAGAAGATGATGACGAATATTATCAAAGGATGCGAGCCTTGAGGGAAAAGAAGAAGAGTGAGAGGAAGGCGCAGAGCAAGCCGTTCCCACCGAGGATATGCCTTCATTCCTTTAGCGGATCCGTCGAGGTGCTGAAGCGCTACGTGAAGCCCCAGGTCCCCGCCGACGTCTACTTTTCCCTCTCCACCGCCGTCAACCTGGGCGCTCCTTCGGCGCATGCCAAGTTCGCTGAGGTGCTGGCCGCCATCCCGGATGATAGGCTGTTGGTCGAGAGCGACCTGCACGCGGCTGGTCCGGACATGGACGCGGCGCTGGAGGACATATATCGTAGAGTGTGCGAGGCTAAGGGGTGGGAGCTAAAGGATGGTGTGGAAAGAATAGCTCGGAATTTCAAGGCGTTTGTATTCGGAAAATGAAGCACATGCATGGGACGAGACGAATCATGAAGTTCGACGATTATATTATTACATAGAAAATAAAGCCGTTGATGGAATCGGGTCCATAGAGAGGGCTTCAAAAAATGCCAGCCTTAAAAACGCCATTAAAGCCCATTCCCAATGGCCCAGTTACGTAGCCTCGCCCTCCCTTCATGTCCAAAACGCCGGAGAAAAGAAAATCATAACTCAAGAAGATGTTCCCTCACCTCCTAAACCATACCCATCCATTACTTACGCCAGCACAGTTCGTTTCCCTATTCCCAGATTCCCGTCACTTTCCCTGAGCTCCAAATCAAGTTATATGCGCAGAGCCCATTACGGCTTACGATATCCCAATTCGTCGGCGCTACTCCTCGCTGTCGAGGTCCCATAGCCCGGCGAATAGGGCGTCATTCCCTGACCCCGTCGAAAACCGTCCGAAATGGCGGGCATGGCCGACGAGCCTTCCTCCTCGGACTCGTACGCCGGCGGTAGGTCGTGATGCATGGCGGGGTAAGAATACTCGGCAAAGCCGGCAGATTCTCGCATCGAACCCCGACGTCCACGCATGCTGGTCAACAACGGGTCGAGTTCGCGGTCTACTACGGCCGTCTCTCTCATGGCGTCGCCGCCAGCTACCAGGTTATCGACCATGGCGACGGCCGCACGTAGTTGGGCCAGGTCCTGCTCCATCGTGTTCGAGGCATCGGATTGTGATCGCCGCGTACGCTGCTGCATTTCTCCGGTCGGCTCGGGCACATCCGGAATATCGACCTGCTGGTAATGTTGTTGATGCTGCTGTTGTTGCTGCTGCTGCTGTTCCATGTCGGTGCAGCGCTGGTTGGGAAGGCCGGGAATTAGGCGGCGGACAAATGCGAGGGCAGCTTCCCTACGCCGACGGTGACGCTCTAGTCGTCGGCGTCTACGCTCTTGGTGGAACTCGGCAATGCGGCGTCTGTAGCGGACAGCGCAGAAAATCGAGGCCATGATCATCATGAAGATTATGGCGGGCATGAGGCTATCCGTGGGCGACGAATTGCTCTAGATTGTTTGCTTTGTGATTAGCTTGATGGCATTGTTTGTAGATTGTAGATTGTGCCCAGAACTTACCCTGCTATCCGACTGAATGGGCTTCGTTACGCCCTTCTTGGAATCATGCTCAGAGTCACCCGGCTTACTTGTGCCGATGTCCTCATCGCCAGGTATTTGTGTAGAGTTATCGGGTGTAGAGGGCGGGTCGTCGCCAAGGGGAGGAGTGATGGGAAGAGGAGGGAGAGTCGAATCATCTGAGGGAGTCTTGGGGAGATGGCTGGTAGAGTCGTCGGGAGAACAAGGACAGAACAGAGGGCGCCAATATGGCCGCCTCAACGGGATATGCAGACGAGTGCTACTTTCGTTGGAGCCCTCAGCATCACCATGTAGGGATGTCTGATTGGGAGACTTGAACGCAGAGTCGGAGTCGGAGCCCACAACATTGGAATAGGCCTTAGCAGCTATTCCAGCAACTCGATCAAGGAAGTGCTTCATGATGCACCGAACTTTGCCTCGGCATGATGACGCATTACCTGACTCCGATTGCTTAACAAATGATTCCAATTCCTTAATCCTGTGGGCGATTTCGCGTTGTTGATAGCGGAGGAGCTGGATTTCCTCGATAGCGGCCTGGACCTCGCTGTCCGGGTCGTCATTTTCACTCGCCGGAGTCCAGAAGTCTCTTTGGGTCGAACTGATGTCGAGAATTGGGGCACTGGTGGCCTGGCCATCCACACTAAGAATCGCAACCGGACTAGACTGATGGAAGTTTACGGTGAATATTACATCTTCGAGATGTGTGCCGTCAATAGAGTCGATCTGAATAGTGATGCTTTCTCGGACCGGCTTATCGTCGACTTCGATACACTGGAGCACCCAGTTGGTGATTACTTCGGAACCATAATCTTCGAAGATCGTTTCGCGACCGGAGCGTCCGGCAAGGGTGGCCAGGGACTGGCCGTTGAGCTGGATGTTGGAGAGCCCGCATGGTTTGTCGGATTCGAAGAGGGTGAAGAGGAGAGTCTACGCAGAAGAAAAAAGAACGACACAGGTTTCAGAACTCAAGGCACAACACGGCATCACGGACAAGACAACGACAATACAGAAAGGGGGCCGACGTACCAGTTCCCGGTCGAATCCGTAGTCGCCGAGGTCAAGAGGGATGAGTGCAGTTGCGGTCTCTAGTAAATGGGAATGAGTTTTCTATTCGGATCGGAGTACCAAGGAGCCTCTTCATCTTCTAGTCTTCTTCTTGTCTTCTTCTCTTGTTCTTTGCCACTCTTGGTACGAGACGAACATCACCAACAAGATACAAAATAAAATCGTGATGGTCGAACTCACCCTGAGCATTCACAAATCCAAGACCACTCAGCACAGGCAATACTGCCAGAGCAGTTCCGGTGAGGCCGCGCATTCCGGCATACCTATTGCCCATCCAGGGCCACCACGTCTTTGATCAATCACGAGGGGAGAATCCGGAGTGGAGGAGTGAAGGCAAGAAATCCAGGCTAACAATCCCGATCGTGCGGGCCAAGACTGGTAAAACGAAAAAAGCGCGCAAAGCTCCAAAAATAGGGGCGGAGGGAGCAAACTCTCAAAGTGCCCCCGAAGTGGACTGTGACTGTCTGCCCGATTACGAAGGCAGAGCCGAAGAGCTCGACCAAGAGCGGAGGAGCAAACGGGAGGGCAAGTGTCTTGTCGGACAAAATTGTCAAATCGCGAGGAATCCGGTGCTGGGGCTCGTGGGGGGGAGAAAATGGTTGCCTGCTTGAATGAATTCTGGAGTTTAAAGTTGGGAGACGTGTACATTCGTGCTCACAATTCTGCGTTCTGCGAAGGATTGCGTCCTTTCCAAGTCGCGTAAAATGGGAAAAAACGGGGTCGGCAACTGTGACCAAGACTGCTCCGCCCCCCTCGTCCCTTCCTCGTCCCTCCTCTCATTATCCTCCCTCCCCTCGTCAGTGCTTCAACCCGCTCCTCTCCTCACCTCACCTCACCTCACCTTATGTGTGACCTTCTGGGCCAACTTTTTGCGACGTCCCTCACATTTTCCCACATTTTGCCCTTTCCCTCTTAACTGCATTTGTCCGTGCTAAATGCAGGCCAGGGTTCTGGGGCAGGTTATCGGCCAATGGGCGTTGCTTGATCTGTGGGCTGACGAGTCTCGCATCCAATACGAAGAACCCGTCTCTCAAACGCCCCCGCCCACGACTTGGCTCAAAAGTTCCAGACCTTCCAGAGTGGTAGATCCAGTGACAGCGGCAGTCGATTGTGTCAAAGTGGAAGAATAGAGGGATTGTGGTGGGCAGGACACCATCAACAGTGTCCTGATCCGGCGTCATCACGCCTCGCTGCCCCTAATCGAGCACGCGAGAACACACAAAAACCCCATTGAGCCTTTGAGCTATTTTCTCGGGATCTCGGAATAGGTAGAAAGCATTAATACACCAGTTTATTTGGCACTACTATTTCCTAGTAATATGCTGGATGGACAGTCTCGTTTCCTGGCTGCACGTGGGCCACGCTCTACGTCCTCTGGACTTCGTACAACATTCAAGCTTAAAGCTCTGCCCCATCCCACTCCACACCACGCGCTCCACCACTCTGCCACTGGCGTCATTCCTTCGTGAGCTAAAGCGACCAATATGCCTGGAACTTGTCGTCATTCACTCCGGCTGATTAGACTAACACAAAGTGGACTAGCTTTAGCTGCCCGTTTCCAGCAGCTCAGCGTGTTCGAAGGAGAGTTTCAGACCCGAGGGAAGGCTACGTTGGAGTTCCTGCGAAAACCCCATTCAACACATGGACCGCAATATTACTAAAGACAGGGCCACCCTCTTATCCACGACTTTTGTCTTGTCTCGCACCTGCAAACCGCGAGTGGTTGGAAGACTCGATATGGAGCGCCTGGAAGCTTGTCTGCAACATCACCCCCACCCCAATACACTAAATTATTTAGACAAGGGGAACTTACACTACAACCTACGGCGCAACCGAAGCCGTCCTTCTATTTGTTTATCGCTGGGAGCTCCCTAACCACCAAAGAGGACTCATCTGCTGGCATGGCTGAGGGCACTCGAGAGATAGGCTCAGAAGCCGACATGCCGTCCCACGGCTTACACCCACCAACCCCCAGGCCACACCCCATCCTTTCAGAATAATGTGTCTATGTAGATGTCCCCAACAGGATGCAATATCCACGTCGCTTGGGCTTGAGCAATGCAACCTCCATGACTACAACGAAGCGAAGCAGGTCATGGCCGGGTGGGCTGACGGGTGCCATAAGAATATGCACCTTCCCCCATAGGAAGAAAAGCCAGAGGGGGGAAGCCGCTGTCCCTTAACTTCGATTCGTTCACCAATGACTGGCTCATTTTGCTAAGAAGAAGTCGTACGCACAAACTAACACTTTGGATCAACCCATCTCAAGTCCAGTGCCAGTGGTCTACTAACCGGCTCGCACAGCCGCGATATCAACTCCCTGCGTTAGGCTTGTTTGTATGGGGAATACTCGACCCAGGGAGCATTCCACGGATCTCTGTAAATGAACCTTCGTCGACCCTGAAACAAGACACTCGAGTTCCGTTGCAGAGGATCTGGGTCAATTGTAAGGTCCAAAAAGAAAGACCCTCTAAACTTGGGCCACCATCGCTCGTCCGCTCATGTGGCGCTGGCGGTTCGATTCGAGGCTGTCCCAGACTTTATACTTTGCCGATACATTTTGCCAATATATTCTTCGTGGAGCACCAGACAGAGGCGGACTTGGACAGAGAGAGCCGGATGTTTGGGGAGGTGAGGACGAAGGCGAAAGCAAGGATTCAGT
The DNA here is from genome assembly GCA_002812735.1 of Scedosporium dehoogii. Lineage (NCBI taxonomy): Eukaryota > Fungi > Ascomycota > Sordariomycetes > Microascales > Microascaceae > Scedosporium > Scedosporium dehoogii. Next base: position 240,963 of record PGIR01000024.1, read on the forward strand.
CACAATTGTAGTACTATCCGCTCTCTAATCTGAATAGAAAAAAGTTATGTCAACAGATTTTCTTGCTAGTATCGCTTTTGATATAGTGACTGGAACGCCCAATTCAACTTGGAATATTTCTTCGATAATGTGCGAAATGTAGATGTGGTTGGCGGCATGATTTGGGAGGGGAAAAAACGCTGGTGAACGATATCCGAGATCAATGAAACCCACACCCTGTCCCGCGACGCAACCTTGACGCTAAAGATGCAAACTTCACCCTGAGCACATCAATACCTCACCGGCCACTCACAAACGAACTCGAGTAGGCCCAACTCGAGAATCGTCCAAGTTACCGATAAATCGTTAATGAGACCCGAATCCATCCCGGGGCCCTGGGACGGTAAAACTCGATAGAATAAACGGAGGCACCGCACTATTATGTGCATCAGAAACCTCCCGAGCATGCCATTACGAGCCGCAATGCCCCCACCACAACCGCTGCAAACGGCGCCCTGGCGTGGCCAGTTCCTCTCTCATCTTACCAAGCTGGGGTTACCAACATGTTCCCTCAGTACCATCCATGCCACTAGCAACAGCAACAGCACTATCGCCGACGCATCCTCATCATTCCCGGTGACCACCGCCACGGCTTCGTGGGTGCCCCGCGTAAGAACCGTCGTCTTCCGCGGTATGTGGGGGACGCTTCCAGAGAATGAAAATAACCCCGCCGAGAGGAACCCCCGCGTCTACGAGAGCGACTTTCTCTCGCTGACGACGGATGCTCGGATGGACAAGGCACAGGAGATTTCACCAGAGGGAGAAGAAGGTCCAGACGGCACGAGAGGCACTGGGGGAGGCGGTCCCTTCGAGGCCGTATTCTGGATTCCTAACGCGATGACGCAGTGGAGATTCAGCGGCAAGGCGTACCTGCTAGGACCTGACGTCGAGTCCGACGGCGAGGCTCCCGTGAGGGTGCGGGAGACTCTACTGGAGCGCATGAGGCGGGTTGGGGATGGGAAGTTTAGCTGGGCCAGAGAAATTACAGCGTACTTTGGCAACATGAGCCCGCTGATGAGAGGATCTTTCAAGAGCCCGCATCCGGGACGTCCCATTGCGGAAGGCACCGGAGGAGAAGGTCTCGGCCTCGGGCAGAAGGTTGAGGACCTCGGAGATGAGATTGCCAGGAAGAATTTTAGAGTCGTAGTGCTCGTGCCGGATGAGGTGGACAGGGTTAATCTCAGTGAGTTGGGCAACGCGAAGAGATGGAGATATCGATATCTTGGTAAGGATGCGGATCCCACTTGGGAGACTACCGAGGTCTGGCCATGATCTAGGAAGGAGAAGACGAGGCACCGCGAAGTATACGAAGTACGGGAGAAGAAGGGGCTGGGAAGATAGAAGACGAGTGGTTTCATTTCATCTCGTTCGACGAGGTGATGAGAGATGCAGCTGCTCCTTACGCTTTTCCCAAATGATGACTACAACGTTACGCTTATACATCGACAGATTCCTCTGCGAGATCTAGCCCGTGCCTTGCTTGAAGGAAGGCAGACGCCGCGTGAGATGGGGCGAAGACGGGTCTGAATGGTACCTGAGACTAAACTCCACCGAACGCCGAACCCCCGTTTCAAGTACGAGCGAGGCTAAAAAGCCGCATAAGATACTGCAGGAGGACAGAAGCAGCAGCAAACTTTCACCGCATACCATGCAGTCGTTCAGCTTATTGCATCGACTATTCGCGTGAGGATCTCTTGCATATTACTACGGGGTCACGATCAGGGACTTTGGTTGTTTGTCTCTCGAGGGGTTGAGTGTGAAAGAGGGTCTCCTAGGTCGGCTGAGTGTGCAATTATGGAGGAGGCGGCTTTTGGAATCCTATGGAGATATGGAGTAACAAGAAAAATGGCGTCCTTAAATTTGACGCCCGGTTTGATGTTTATGAATTGGAATGTGATGATGTTATTTTGAGGGTGTGATATGAGAAGTAATAGGAAGGTAATATCAATGGCACTCCAAGATGGGAAATGGAAGAAATTTCGAAGAAACCCGGTCGGTGGTCTCCCGCGTCTGTCCTGTCCACATGAGGCAGGAATGGCGCTGGTCTGCCAGGGCTCCACGTTGCAAGGGTCCCACGATGTGCTGGTAGCATCCTCGAGGGCAACACTTGCGGTGGAAAATGTGATGCACCCGCAAGAGAAAAGAGATTTAGTGTTTGATATTCCTACCGCCCGCCACACAAGGAAGGCGATGGCATTCCGTTCTGTGACCGAGAATATCAAAGTAGGAAGTGGGTATGCCATCAGCAGATCGAAGTCTGGTCAGTGGAGGCCTGAGTCCCATTAAAGACGAAATCAGAGATGGCGCCGGGTCTCCATGAGCCCGCCAGCAGCGGACCAATCTCCAGTAGTGATCTACATCGTATGGAAACTGTTAAGACCGCGGAAGCAAGGGTCCTGCTCAACCTATCCTGTCTGTCATGCTCGTACATTGCCGGGGGCTGGTGGGAGGATGATTAGGGCAAGCTGAGCCGCGAAATGTTTTCTGACTTCGGTCCATTTATGTAGGTTTGCAAAGGGCGCACCAGGTGGCTAACTGATCGAGTGGGGATAAGCTAGGTTCGTGAAGTATGTAGTGTAGTGTACGAAGTATGGTAGTCAACTATGGTATCGGGTGGGTTTGAGGACGAGCTGTGAAGTAAATGTAAATCAATACAAGTACTAAGGTACATCAGTGATACTGCGCGGTAGTCGACGCCAAGATCGCCGACGATGAACGGCAGAGTTCTTGCGCTTCCCCTAGCGTGAGGACGTGCCCTGTTAGCATCAATGATGCTGTTCTGCATCCCGCACTGTATTTCGTGTGTGTCGAACTGTGTTGGTTCGTTCAGGGGAGGGCAACATTGAACCCTTCGATTGAACAATCGAGAACATCAAATACTTTCGTACTTCGTACTTAATTCAATGTTCCACCTGTCCATCAATTTGATCAACGGGCGGAGTGGGAGAAAAGAAACGGTGGTACGGCGATCCCGCCATTCGCTCCTCTGCCAATGGCCTTTCCAAAGCTGTCGGAGCTTCGTATCCCTATCAAGTCGGAGACAGGCAGTCTCGCCTCGCATTTACTGTTACTCCACATCCGATGCTTTGACGTCGGGAGGGAGGTGATGCCAAAAGAAGTAGGTTGCTCCGCTGCCTCTCTTGGAAAACGGGTACGGGTACGGGCCCCTCCCTTATTACTGTACCACTCCGTAAAAGTAGGATGACATTGACAGCATCTCGAGACGACACTCACGAAATATAATAGATTACTACGGTTGAGCTTTTTAGGATCTGTGATACATTGTCATACCCTCTCAACTTCTGGAGCTTTAAAGATTTATAGACAGACCTATTTATAGTGCACTTCGTAAACTGGGGTTCAACTAGTTTAATGACTCCCCCAGTCTACCTAGTGTATACGCTACTTCTTTGCAACATGGTCGATGTTGTTATTAGTGTTTGTCAATTGTTGGATCCCACGTGAGGTTTAGGGCCTTCAACAGGGCGTGGAGCCATTTGGCAGACAGCAGACACTCATTTCACTGATTTGGCCTGGCCTGGCCCGTAGTTTAGTTGGCAAACTCTATTTGCGCGGCCAACACTGTTACCGCTCTTTTTGTCTCCTCCCATCGAGTCCCCCCGGGCGGCTGGTCACAATCCCTGAAGAGTGAGGACAATCCAAGATGTGGCACGCTCCGATCGATGGAGTCATTTCATGTTGCAATAAGTTGGGTGAATGCATGCACCTTGGTCATCTCCGCATGTGCAATGGACCATTCGTCGATGCGACATCGAGAAACCGCTTCCTTCCATTGAAGAACAATGGCCGATTGGAGTAAACATCCGTCGAGGGAAGCGGAAAAAATTTCCCCTTTTCCTGCAGTCTTCTTACCTCGGAGTGCCCATCCAGTGACGGATTCGATTATGGGGAGATTAATACCCTGCGTATTGTCTGTCGTCTTGCGTGTCCTCCCCGCTTTCGTCCCGCTCGACCAAGATGAGCAAAGCTCAAGCAAAGCAGCAAGCAGGAAGCACTGTTCACCCTGCGTTCAAATTAACCCTCGCAAAACCAACAATGAAGCCAAATTTGATAAAATACAAGCCCAGGTCCTCGCTCCATTCGACTATTTGAGGGGTACTTCGGGTACTTGGGGTACATGGGGGTACGGCAAGTTGCGGGTGGGGAAGAAATTACGGCAACGGCTCCGCTTCTTGACGAGACCGCTGCGGGTACTTGAACGTGCAGCTTAGAGACATCAATGGATCATTCGTCGTAGGATGCTTGACAGTGGATGGGTACTAATACACTACAGCATGTAACAGGAGCGTGTTGTCCATGCAGAGCAGGTGCATATCCTGTTTGACTAGAAGGGTTGGTGAAGGGACAAAACTAGAAAAGAAAGAAGGGAAAAAAGACAGAAAGGGGTCCCACCGAGTCTACGAAGTATTCAATCCTCTCTTATGCACTGCGCAGTAATACGTACTCCGTACGGAATGATTTACGACGCAAAAGGGGACGAGAGGTTGGCCGGATGTAGGGTTCACGCCACAGATCCATTCGGATGCTGCTGCAGATACGCAGAGGCCAATCGAACCTCGGAAACAGCGTGCTCGTAATGCCAGATACATTTGATTGATGCCACCTGCCATTCAACTTGTCGGCACTTGAAAGTTGACGGTGCGAAGAAGGCGTCGTCTTATTTTGCAGCAACAGGCCCTGAAAGCAGGTCCCGGTGCCCGGGTGTTGTGAGCTGGAGGGAAATGAGCAACTACTTATTACTCGCATGATACTCAGAGATATCTCTCCATAACACCTTGTTAGGGGGTGAGTGGGGGGATCGGACTACTTCGTAGTTCTGGCTTCAATGTGTTCAGAGGGTTTTGTGCCCTCGAGCCACCTGTGGATGGATCGGTATATTGCAAACCAAGGGGGTCCTAAATATTACTCGAAGAGGGGGCCTTCGATGGATCATGAGCATCCTACTTCAGCGCCCTCCAGCCAACCCAACCGTTCCCTCATCGTCCTGGATAGCAATATACGAAGTCAACGTTGAGGAGTTGAGGCTTGACTCTTGAGAATGATCGCCGGCGCCTGATTCGGCCCGCGCGTGGGGAAACGTTCGAAGGGTTGTGGAACACGAGTAGCTTGAAGGGTTTACTTTTGTACTCGGGTGGAGTGTTCTTGGCGTATCCTGTTGAGAAGGGGAAATCAGTGCGAGATTGCTGTTGAGGTGTTTTCTGGAGAAGAGGACAAATTGTTTATTGCCTCCATCGTAATTTGATGGTTTGAGAATGTGTGCGTCGTCTGTTTGAAGTCAAGATCTAGACTGAACTAGTTCTGCAAGCACTAAGACAAGATAGACAACTTCAGATTACGAATTATGTCAACCCTATCATCATTGATCCTTCCCAACTTCTCATGAAGTCCAAAAAGTACAAAGCTGTACGAAGGATAGGCACGAAGTACCTCAGTACTAAGGTACACCATGAAGTAAACTACAAGCGGACTTCGTACGATGCCAGCATCAATTAATGCACCGGAAGGCAGCGGACGGGAAATTCCCCACATCACGCTAAGCAGCAAACGGCCGTCGATACAGTGTGAGCGGGTGGTTGAAAGAACGCGCCCGCCCGCACGCATCTCAAAGATCAACTGGCGCTAAGCTCCCTGGTGTCAATGGCAGAGCCTAGTGTAGGCTAGGCTCAGGTGCGGACCGCCCCATGCTGTACAACCCCACGAAGTGGTAAGATCGATGATGAGGAGGATGAGACCAACCCTCGATTGGCATCTACTTGGTGAGAGAAAAGAGACCACTTCACCGTCATCTATTGATTAAGAGTAACCGCTGCACATTCATACGCATTTTACCTCCACCAATGTGATAGCGTGATATTTCTAGGATGTAATATTACCTCTACCGAACCTCGTCGTCAATCCAGGCCGGTCGGCTCGTTCAGTCGAAAAGACAAGACGACCAAACAAGTAATTCTATAACCGGCGTATGAAGTAGTAGTATTCCATTATACAACTAATACGCACCGGAAAACGATCTGGCAATACATACTCAACTTGGACTCGGTGAAGAGGAAAGACTCTGGGATGCCAAGCCCTTTCTGAAAAGGAAACCAACCCAGGAAGAGCCCGGAAACATCGTGGTAGAACTCGGTCGACTCGGCCCGAGAATCGAAGAAGCGGTCGAGTCGTAGTTCAAAGTCCAAACTAAAACTGCACCTCTTTTCCCCTCTTAGCCAGGACTCAGGAGAATGAATGGAGCGGCCGAAGACAGAGGATAACGATATTCGTAGAGTCCCAGAAGCCACCCACCCCGCCTCTCCTCGTCGTGTGCGTCGTAATAATTACAAGATCTTAATCCTGGCCGAGTACGTCACAGGACCCTCGCAAACCCCAGAGATCAATCAAAGTTCCACTCATACGGGGCAAGAGGCCAGCTCAACCGTTTTGCGTATTAATTTTGCAAGGATGTAGTCGATCTTTTCTGTTCTTGGGCAGATCGAAACGACTGTGCCAAGGGGTATTAGAAGGTTCGATAGATGGATGGTTTTAAAGTACGGTTTGATCAAACGATTCACTCTTCTTGCTTTTTTGCAGTGGTGCTCTCCAAAGACTCGTTCGGGGTGGTCAGTCAGGAGCCAACCGATCAACGCAAACAAGGACATCAACTCAGAGCCTCGGATCTCGTTCCGCCCTGTGCGCCTTGACTGGTGTTTGCCCTTCTGAGGGCGACGCACTCAAAAACACGGAACAGAGCCGGGCTTGCTGACAACCCTTGCCCTGCGCTGCACCACTTGCATACATACACTCGCGTTGAGTGAGTGACATATCATAAAACCCTGAAATGGCTGCACACATAATAAGACAAATAAGTCCGTATCTCCGGCCATGAGAGGTCATCAAAGACAATCCTCTCCCTTGCAGGTAGCATGGGCAGACATTCGGACATAAGCTTCACCGTTCTCGAAGGGACAAACATTCCGAATTGGACAGATATAATAGGATCATTCATGAGGTAGAGTCTCACTTGTACAATGTTCTATTGTCGACGAGCTTAGTCGCACCATGATCCTTGCACACTGCGATTCATTGCTTGTGCGAAGGAGCTTGAGGCGTTCAGCCACTGTTTTATTTGGTTGGGAGGCGGACTCTAACGGCTCAGTGGAACACGCACTTACTGCACCGTGTTTGCAGGGGGTTCCCAACCAAGAAAAAAAACATCAATGAGGGGGAGTTCAACACACCCTTAACGCCGACGCCGAAAGTTCAGTTGGCTTTTTGTGCTCAAGAAAGGACATACGAGCGAGCTAGGGATTTGAAGCCGATGATTCAGGCAGTTAGGCCCCCTGCGAGTAAAGTGGCATCATGGGCTTCTGAGCCGGCGATCACCAAAGGGAATTGGAATTGATTGATATTTTGTTGTTGGCCCCCTTGCCATTGCCATAGTCAAGCCAAAAACTACACGAGCCAAGAGCTCTTGAAAAACTTAGCTGGAACAAACATGTGTGTCAGATGAGACTGGTATCTGATCACACACCGCACGCCAACAGTGGGAATACTCAAGCCACTAGCAGTGCGTGTGGATTTCAACACCCGCTAATCATGCGCTCGCCAGCCTGGACCAATTTAGCGGCGGTCTAGAAGGTGAAATGGATTTTTTGAAATGTGAGACGGACGATCTGAGGAGGCCGGGCGCAAGACAGTGATAACATGAAGACTGATTATCAATGCTAGTTCAAGATTCTTTCTAACGGACAGGTGTGAAGCATACTCGCCCTTCGTAGTGTACGCCAGGGTTGGTGATGCATCACGGAGACACTACTCCTCCCCAGAAAGATCCACACAAGGCTTGGCGGAAGCAAATTCGTAGCTTGTCGAGCGGGGAGAGTACCCGACTTCGTATGTAAAACTACTTCATACTTCGTTCTCTTCTCTGGTTGGGTAATCTCCGACAATGGTCATCTCTCGATGTTTCTTTATATGTGATGACACCACCTTGCCGAGATCCCCCATATTAAGGCTTTTCTTAGTCGTTCTCTTAGTCAAGGCTTATTTGAAGAACTAAATGCTAGTGCTCTTCCTCGAATTCTATGAAGTGCGAAATGAAGACGACTTCTGGCATGACCAACGCCGCTTAATACTCCATGTGGAGCTGATCCAATTATACGTGGGGAGTTTCTGTTTGCCAACAGGAGTACTCGGCGCACTCCAGAGTCCCATCGAGGGAGGTAAATGGGGGTTGGACCAATGGACGCCTCAAACGACTGACCGTCATCTTGATAATATGTTTACGATGCGAATAGGGGAATCTGGAAGGTGAGAATGCATGACATCGAGGACCCCACGTCGCAACAACTAGGCTAGGTGGGGCGGGGAAACGGCACGAACGCGAAATATCGAATATGAGTTTAGGGCTAAGATTTCGAGCAAGCATAGTGCACGAGTAGTGCCTCGTCCAAGCTGGGAAGGGGAAGGACGGTCAGTAAAATTAGGACAATGGAGGGGCGGGTGAGACGGCGGGTAAGGGCGGATCGTGGATTTGTGTGACAAGGCAAGGAGCGGAGCGGAGGTACATGATGCCATTAAGTCAAGAATAATATTGCTGAGGGGTCCTCGTCTTGTCTTTTTCGTATCTTGAGCCGTCTTCGCCTTCTTTGTGCAGCTAGAGTGCAGTGGAGGATCAATGCCTCAATGGCGCAGAATGCCGATGGAAGGAGGAATGCCTTCGTAGCCCTTTACTAACGGCACCTCTCAGACCTAATAGGCCAAAATCTTGCCGCCATGGCAAATGCAAGTTCAATGCCTCTAGGAGATGAGGGTTAGGTCAAATGTAAGGCACAATAAGTGGCAGAGTTAAGTCTGTAGTCCTTGCCATGAGGGTCAAACACGAACCTAAACCGGGTTTCATGATAATGTGGACCTGTGTCCCGCCCTGACGACATTGCTATATTTGTCAGTGAGAGAAGACGACAAGCTTCTCATTTCAATCCCTGTGGTATTGGACTACATTAGAGTTTGGGAGTGACTCGACAAGGCTGGCAAACACGCTCGCCCGTTGAGGCGTTGAAAGACATAGTCCCGTTTCGCCGTACCGAGGCAGGCCAAGACAGCTTGGGGTTGTGATAACTTCTCGAGAACACTTTATTTGACGTATCGAGCAACATTTCTGAGGACGGGGAAAACATTGAAAGTGCTACATCTACTTCGTACTTGGCAGAGTCACGCCTCTTCCTCCAATGCTGCAACGGCAGAAAGCGGGTAACATGGTGCACTACTCCCTCCGTACGTGAACATCATCAATGCCCAAGTATTTTGTAATAAATCAATTAATAGTAAACTGTACTTCATCGTTTTTGGTCGATCTGGCCTGATCCTAGGTCTGGCGGCTAGGGTTCAATGCCTGTGAAAATGCCGCTGTTAACTTGTAATAACGGAGTGTGCAACATGGGAAATGCTGGGGTCCCACGCCAGGACGAGGTACTCATGACACTGCTGGATCAAATGTTGGATCGTGCAGACTTGAATGACAGTCAGGCGGTTGTGGTCTCGGCCCTGACCCTGATGTGAGGGAGTACGGCTTCCGCACAACCAATATTCCTCCCGTTAAAAAGACAGCACGCAATTTCCCATGAAGAGAAATAAACTACGTGCTCACCTATTGAAGTATTTGATTGTATATTATCTTCCTTCGAACACAAAACGGGGGAAGCGGCAACATCAGAAGAGAACTTAAGGCTATGTACCCTGGAGTGAGTCTCTAATGTCCCTCTCCCGATTAGGTTATCAAGGACATGGAGGACAATCCTAGCCTCGACGAACGCTCCATATTGGTACGTACGAAGTCGTATGTAGTGTAGTCATGGATGAATGGAAATGGAGGATGAGCATGAGAATTGATGCCCTATATTCGTTGCCCACATTCGGGTCCCCACCCACCCACGTTTTCCCCTTCGAGGGGGGCCTACATACGATACAAACTATACCTCATTACTTCGCTGGGGGATCTCACGGAGTTCTCGAGTACGGAGTACGAAGTACAACAGTACAACGGTACAGCAGGACATTGCGGACGGCATAGGGGTACAAGGGTACAAGTCGAAGTGTGAGAAGTACGAAGTACTTCATACTGTACTTCACGATACAACCCTCCAGCGTGTTCAATGTGGTCCATTGTCCTCGCCAATTGCTATTGTCCGTTCCCCTCTCCCCTCTCCCGTGGCCCCCGACCCTTTCCCCCCTTCGTCTAGCTGATGATCCTTCTTTAAAAACCGAAGCAGGGTTAAATCAACCTTCCCTCGTACTAGTCTCACTCTCTATATTTCAGTCCTTTCCTCCCATTGCCTCCCAACCGTCCACCTGACAAACAACGCAAGCGTCTTTGGGCAACCCATTCCGACGACGTGTTTGTTGTTTTTGCAGACGACTTGAGGATAGGCAGATCGTGTTAAATCACGACTTGCCTGGTTAGTACCACCACGACCGATCTCGCCGAGGTCCGCGGACTCCGTTGATCTTGGGTGATAATTCGACAGCCTAGATTCTCCGCCACCCTCAACGACCAAACAAGTCTTCACGACAGCTGGTTCCCAAACCTCCCAAGCCATCCTTCTGTTTTCATCCAAGGCCGCAAAATCGAGTTATTCACCGCAGAATCGTCTTATCCAGTGTCGATAATCCCTCCCTACAGCTTTTAATCACTCCACTGAATCCGAACACCGCCATGCTTTTCCTATAACGGCACCTCTCGCCACCCATTCCTCCTCCCCAACCCGAACTCTCGAAGCATACTCCAGGCAAAGGACGATCATAGGACGCCGTTCTTATTTTCTCGGGTATAGAATATCGCTGAATTGAGAACAACCGAGTTTCTCAGCGGATCTGTACTCGTTGCATTGAACGTTAGGTCATCGCGCCTAACGTCCCGTTAACCAATTTCCAAGATTCCTTCCCCTCTCCCCTCAGACGATCATCGCGTCATGGCCATGGACGCGTTGAAGAATATTTCCTCGAATGTGCCGGATTGGTTACAGAGATTAGGTGAATTAAGTGGTCAGATCGAGCAGCGTCAGGTTGAGTTGGCGGCTCTTGGTGAGGCTGAGAAGAGTGCCCGTTCTATCAGAAATCGGGGCTCGAATGAGTCGCTTTTGCGAAAAGAGGATGGCGAAGTGGCACATCCCAGTCCGGGGCCTGACGAACCCAACCAAGACAACCCGGAGCAGGCTCCTCAACCGGGAACCCCCACATCCCCAGCCGATCCGGTGGTGACGTCGACCGAACTCAAACAGCAAACTAAGCGCGCCATGGCAAAGGCCCAGGCCCATGCCAGAGCCCAGGTTCGAAAACGGCATCGATCGCAATCCATTGTCTCCGTCGAAGGCGACCCTGCAGCTTACCGGTCCCGAAGCATGATTATCGTGTACTACGACAGCTACGTCGAGAGCTTCTTCGAGGAGCTCGTCAAGTTTGTTTCCGCCAGCCGGAATCTGATGCGCAAAGCCAAGATGGCTGCTAAGGTCGCACAAATAAAACGGTTAGCCGAGTTGGACAACCAGGATGATGACGATGACGACGATGATGATCCGAACGCCCCACCACGGCCGTTGCCATCTATCCGATATCTCAGTGCTGCACGTTCGTCTGCTCTGTCTCCTGCTCTTGCCCGTAGAGGAATGAGAGGGGTCGGCGGTGACGCCAACGACTTCTACGATAAACTCGACAAGGGCCTCGAATACGTCCAGAGCATGTCTGAGAGGGCTGCCCACCAGTTCCTCCGCGACGGTGATTGTAACGAGGAGATTGGCAATATTTCCAGACGACTGGGCGAAACCAAAGAGTTAGCCGACAAGGAGATGGAGAGGATATTGCGTGAAGAGCCGGAGCTCGCCAAGGAGACACCTGAAACTCCTAAGTTTAGGACACATCGTCCGCCTGCAGTGAGACGCGATCTCAGCTCGATGAAAGACACGGGCGTCGTGAAAGATGCTCGAGAGACCAGGCGACCGCCTCCGAGAGTCGCAGCCGCCGTTGCAAAGGCAATGGAATCAGGTGCACTCGAAGCCGATGACGATGATGAGGCCCTAGGAGATATGGATGCCAAGATCGTTGCCGATTCTCCACTCGTTGCAGACACTGGCGCCTTGGAAGTCGATCCCAAGGTGATGGCCTCCACGCCCGCGGCTCCATCCGCTTAGGCAGCTCGTGAACAGAGGCAACTTCCGTTTTCTAGGGGTAATACTCTCGGAGCCCTGATCGTGCATTGTGGCATTGATGTATCGCCATCACCCGTCTCGCCCTAATACCTGGGAGCCTCATACCTATACGACTTTGTCACAGCCTAGCACATATACTGGCGATCTTAATTGGCAAGATGTCAAAGATTGATCACCCACCTTTGGCCCTTTATACTTACTCGAATTCAACTCCATTTTCCAAACAGGCGGGGGGGTTTTTACACATTGGACAGGACATTGCATAGCGAGAGACCAACATGTTTTTCTTTTTTTCTTATTTTTTTGCCTTAATTGTTTTCTATTTCATCGCTGCCAGTTAGTTGAACTTTCAAAACATTATGATGACAATTTTTTGGTTTGGGCGGGTACAGCAAATCGACTCTCTTCACGATAAAGGAAAAAGAAAATTCGACCAATTTTGCGAGTTTGGTAGCGGGATGGCATTGTCTGATCTTGAGTTGGAGTTGGGAAAATCGCTTTCTGCTCCTGTTGTTGGTTTTGCCTTGATGCTCTCTCAACTGCTTTTGTCTTGCCCTTTTTTGTCATCGAGCTATACATTGCAAATATGGTATGTTTTGGGTATTCGCATTATACTCTGCGTTTCCTCTTGCTGGCTTCTGGTTTTCGTCCTCGGCTGCTTTCCTAGTCTCCCTTTCCGGTTTTGCTGTTGGATAATCTCTCGGTACATCTCCTTCTCGGAAACTATACGCTTGTTTTTGAGCCCGTTTCCAGGCTGACACTCTGGTCATCCGTCACTTTTCTTCTGTGGTTGGATTCGCATTCCCAGCCGATCGTGATCGGGTTGGCATCCAGTCCGATGAGCCATGAGACGGACGAGATTTCCCAGGAGATTCACTCTGCAAAATCCGGAAGGGACCTCATCATATCCGCCCCAAAAATATCAAATCTCGATTTTCAGTTACGTTTTTGAGCTTTGATTTTTTTTTCTTCACTTTCTTTTGGTATTTAATGACTGGATATGATTGCAATGAACTTGGGCAACATCGTGCATTTGCTGGACGGTTTCAGCGCTATATATGTATCTCCATAGCTAGATATACAAAAAGGAACTTTGGTTTTCTCTCCTCTCGTTAAGGTTAACTGAGCCCTTGCGCAGGTTTTGTGATTACTGCCACGTACTTGTAAAACACGGATTTCTGTCCTTGAATGAATTGATGCTTCAATTGCGTCTAAGTCAGGCAGGTGGAATCTGAAGCCAACATGCGTGCCTTATCTTAGCCCCTCCTCTGGCCCCCCACAACCCCGCCATTAAAACGAACCCCCTGCCATATCCAACCGCCTCTCTTGGATCACTCAAACTGACTTGCCTTCAGCCTTGCACGAGCCTCTTTCAATGATCGCGGGCAGAAACCTACTTCAATATAACCCATAACACGGTGACCATTCAGAAGAGAGAACAAGTTTGAATCAAGCAAGATGGTCGAGAGCAAAGCCGCCGCAGAGGCGCTCATTCCCAAATTCAAGCTCGTCAGGGCACTCAATCAAGGTTCTTCCTCCCTACATTCTACACCAGATTCACCAATCAGTTCGGGAAATAAAAAAATCCCATAATAAATGTTAATAAGGAGACCCTAACCCCCTCTCAACGAAAAATAGACCAGGCTGGAAGAAGAATCTCTCTCCTCGGTGAAATCGACTCGCAGCCTGCCCTCCTCATCCTCGAGAGGGCGCCCTGGCCGACGGACGAAGAGTATCTAGGCTCCGTTCCCGGGGCGCTAGCTCGGCTCGCCAACCTAGGGGCTAATGACATTTACCATTGGTACATGGCGGCCAACGGCGCCGGCCTTGCGACAAAGCCGCAGGACGAGGGGAAGTTCTTCGCCGACCTCAAGATCAACCTCATCTACCCATGTACGGAAGCACACATCAAAAAGTACAGCAAACAAGGCGTACGATTCGTCACCGAAACGCCAGAAATCTACAGGGACCACGTGAGACCGTACATGCAGAGCAAGCGCGAACAAGGCCGACTAAACTGGGCTTACAACATTATCGAGGGACGCAAGGAGGTCGAGGACGTTATATACAGGACGGAGCTGGGCAAAGCCGGCGACGAGGGGTTCCTCCTCTTACCGGACCTGAACTGGGACCGCGAGACGCTGGAGGCGCTGCACTTGCTGGCGCTGGTGGAGCGTCGCGACATCTGGAGCCTGAGGGACCTGAGGAAGAAGCACATCCCCTGGCTGGAGCACATGAAGGACAAAGTGGTGGCGGCGACGGTGAAAACGTATCCCTCCATCGAAGCGGATCAGCTGAAGCTGTACGTCCACTATCAGCCGACGTACTACCATTTCCATATCCACATCGTACACGTGGCGCTCGAGGCTGGAGCCACCCAAGCGACGGGGAAAGCGGTGGGGTTGGAGAGCATCATCGAGACGCTTAAGGTCATGGGTGGAGACGACGACGAGGTTGGGATGGATTCCGTCGTTATGAGCTATACGGTGGGAGAGGCGAGCGAGCTATGGGAACAGGTGTTTGGGCCGCTCAAGCAGAAGAAGACGAAGACTGGAATAGATCCTCGATAGAGTTGACGAGCTTGTCGACGTCAGGGGAGCCTGGGCAGGGACCCCATTTGCCGCCATCTCGGACGCAATAGATTTCCTCGTTGAGTCGCACGGTACAGCTCTTGGTGACACCGGCCTAATTTTGGGGTTGAAAAAGCAAAGAGCAGTTAGCAAGATACGATCTCCCCCCAGTGGTGGCGCCGCCGAGATTTCCGCGAGATGGCCTTTTTCAATTTTTTTTTTTTTTTTTTTTTTTTTTTTTTTTTTTTTTTTTGGCACCAGCGGGCTATCGTGATTCGCTCACCTCCTTGGACCGTATTACGCTCCTGCGCAGCAAGTCAACGCCATGGGCGCCGTCGTCGCCGGACGCACACTCGTTCAAGGCCTTGAAATCGATGGCGTGCTCGAGAGCGCAGTCCTGAATAAGCGTTCGTTCGGGTATGTGGCGGTAGTCTCGCGAGATGCACATGGTAAAGCCTAGGGAGATTTTGGGGTCGGGGTATAGCTCGAAGGCGCAGAGCTCGAGGATGTTTCCCATGCCTGTGTAGACTCGCGTATTAGCCGGCGGTGTTTCGTAGCGACAGCGATAAGAAAAGAAAAAAAAGTGTGATCGCTGTGGTTCAGTGGGGGATCGTACACTCCTGGGGGCCATGTAGACAGGCTACACCGTCGTTGTCGGTAGGTCTAGAGGGCCCAAAAAAGGTCCGATTAGTCTGGGTTCCTGACGCGCAATCCGTGAAAGACATCGGGTTCCACTTACGTTCCGATAAATGAGAGGGTGAAGTTGACTTTGTCGTGCACCCTCTGCATCGCAGGCAAAACCATCTCTCTCAGACAGTCCTATGCATCGCGTTATGTTAGCCCGAAGCCGGCCGACCGGTGAAAGGAAGGCGGCGGCAGCAGGAGCTGCGACGGCGCCGTCGTGGTGGTGGTGGTGGTGGGAAAGCATCTAACCCTCGCATCGGGACATTTGCTCATGATGTGAGCTTCGAAAGGTACTAGCGCGGTCTCGAGGCGCGCAGAAGCATCGTCGTTACCATGTTCGCTGCTTCCCAAAGGGTCGTCGAGGCTGGATGAGCCGGCAAGATAGTCCCAGTGCCACAGGGAATAGCAGGCGACTAGGAGGATGGCGGAAAGGGCGAGCAGGTGTCGCGCGGCGCGGGATCGGACCATCGGTGACGTGGGCGGAGACGCTGTAGGTAGCAAATGCTTCTCGCTCGGAGGCATGTTCTGGGCGAGGCTGCTATCGATGCAGCATTAAGTGGTGGTGGTCGAAGTGGGTGGATGAGCTTAACTTCAAGTTGGGTCAGGGTGTTAACAGCCGATAATCAAACATGGAGGGATTTCTAGTGGGTTGTGGTTAGAGTGGTAAATCGGACTAACTTATCTGAGCTGCCAACCGACCGACTGATTGCTTGAGCTCCTGTCTGTCAGATGAGCTTGGCAAGTGGATCAACGTCACCTAACTTCGAAGTACGAAGTACAATCAATCTGTTCCTCAGGACATAACATTACAACGGATGGACTCCTCAACCACGTTCCCGTACAACTTCGCATCTAATATCTAGTTCAAATTGATACTTGTTCCGAGTCCAGATTGCTAAAAACAACATTGAGATTCTACTCACCCAACGACAGGGACGGCAAAACTACGGAAGCAGCGGCGTGGGGCGCGAGACCATATCGCAAGGGCGCCGGAGAAGAGTAGAAACGTGGAGGACCACTCAAGCATGGTGATAGTTTCGTCAGTCTGGGCACTGTTGACGTGCCAGATCTCCCACACGAAGTGGAAGAGAGAGTTGCAACAGACCCGAGCTAACCTAGGGTGACTGTGTACCCTAGATATCAACTTCGTACCTTGACGCAACTTATCTACGTGATACCTCATATCTCACGCTCTTGGTTTACTGTTGGGATTTTCGGGCCTGCATTATTTATTTACATGATGTTGCTTTCGGCGGCTTGTCCTCCTAACCTTAGAAAGCGGCGGAAGGAGCTCGGACAAGAAGCCTATTCAGTGTCTCGAGGGATTGCAGGCGAGAGAAGTGGCGGTCATGGATACATTCCGCTCCCACAACCTCGGCGATTCATCAAATGTTGGTGGGTTTCGAGAGGGCACTCCTTCTTGAACCCTCCTTACCTTCGCTTAGGCAAGTGAATCCCAACGAGAGACGTCGAAGCGGGCGACAATGACCTCTTGGACTTGGGCAGTCAAGGGTCGATATACAATGCCCGTGACAATGGCTTGGCCGGTCGTTAGCATTGTCGTCTGACTCGACGCCTCTTCTGTCTTGCGCTTGACATATTATTATCCCCAAGAAAGATAGCTTCGAGCCCGGCATTCACTGCTCGACTCACCTGCGTGACACTCTGTTCTTCAATTCGGCCCATTGGTGGCTCTGTTTAGCATCCCCAGTCTTCTCACCCATGTGGCCCGGTGTGCCTTCGGCGCTACCGCCTAGAGGCTAGCTGGGCAACCACTAATACTCGGTGTGACCGTGCTGTGCTGTTGTTGTCTTGGCTGGCTACATGTAGCTCCCCCTGGCGACCTGGGGCCTGCCTCCAACATTGGATCGACTTCAAAGTTGTTCGGTGTTCCACAAACTAATTATTATCATCGATTTTGACATTTGATACGAAGGAGAGGCAGCAAAGCCAGGCACCTTTGTCTCCGCGATTGTTTCCCGCACCACAGCCCTCGGCCCGCCTGCAATTGTAAACTATCAATGAATTTATGCCATCAAATCAATATGCCAACCCGCCCGCCTGCTTATTGCGAGTCTCGCCTCAACTCGTCTCAACTCACCTCCAACGTCGCAACCCGAAAGAGGAAACATCGAGGACTCGGTTCTTGTCACTAGGCCCATCTCGAGCCTATGTTTAGTAGACTCGGCAGCAGCAAAATTTAGAATTTTGCAGGTACGAGACATCAATTGATTACTTGCATGCATTAGGCCGATCGATCTCCCCGGCCTAGCTGATATTTTACATTGATCTTTTGTGGAGCTCTGAGCTACGAAGGCTCCATTGTCAAATCGGCAGTCGTTCAATGTTGCTGAATGTTGTCGTGCACAATTGTCGTCCAGTCCAGCCTCTCTCCACAATCCACGATTGTTGCCGTGATTCACTTGACACCCTTGGATTCTCAAATTCATCCACACCGCTGCCCCATCTACACTACAATTGTACTGAGGTACCAAGGGAACGTCAGCTCGGTTCGACCTAATGAATTAGGAGGTGTAGGGATTGATCCTTCCTTCTAGCTCCCGTCGCTATCACTCTCTAGTGCTGTTTCCTCCGTAGGAAGGCCCACCTCTCAACAGACTCGACTCCTTTCAATCTTCGACTTCGTACTCCGTATACGCCCCCCTCTAGTTCTTTCCCGATTGATCGATTGATCAATTGATCACTTGTCCGATCGATAGATCAATGTATCAATGTACTTCGTACAACTGGACCCAACGCCCCAACACTGCCTCTTATACCTTCGTACACTCACTCCATTGATCCTGTCCGCTCTCACAATTTGATCTCAAGGGAACCGTACAAATATTTACACACCCTTTTCAACCTCTACCCACAGCCCTACCTACCTCAAGCTTCAGACCGCCGAGCTTGAATCTTGCACGACTGGCCTTAAAATCTCCCACTGAACTCTGCCTTCTCACCTAAACCTCCGAACCACAGGTCGCCACTAGCCCCTCTCCCAAGCCGAGAGAAGCCCCCTGCCGTCTATTCTGCGTTCTTGAATAATCTCGGGGACAACGCCGTCCTCAACACTCCCGCTCCTCCTTCTCCATCATGACGGTCATCAAACCCATTCCGGTAGTCGTGACGGAGGCGAGGGCTCTGCCGACCCCGCTCGCCCAATATCTCTCTGCCTTCCATGTCGACTCGAAAAAACTCCTTGACCTCACTCGAAGGTTCGAAGCTACCTTCAGGCACTTAGCCGCAAATTCTCAGAATCAATTCTTGCCAACGCCTATTTTAACCTCCCTGCTCCGGCCCATTGGGGACCTCAGCAAACAGGAGGGCTGCCTAAATAGGTAAGAGCTCGCCAGCCTCCCCTTCCCCCACCACCATCACAACAAAGACGCATGGAGATGCAACGCTGCTTCCTCTTCATGGTCCCTCACCCCCCTTTACCCCCCCTCAGCTCACATCAGTGCGGGGCAGGTTGGGCTCATCTTGGATTGACGCACATGTGCTAACTGCTCTGTAGGCAATTGGCTATAGATATGTAAGTTGATCTGGTGTTTCATTGAATACTTGCTCCTCCGACTCTCCTACATATTCTCTTCGACACAGAGCATAGTGGTTCAAGCTCAAGCTCGACTCATGCCCTGCCCAAGCTTTGCCTCACAGTCTATTTGCTCAAAATCCTAGGACATGGACTAACTAATACAGTGGTGGCACGAATCTCCGTGTGGGGTTTGTGAGACTCCTCCACGAGGATGGCTCGGACGCCCCAGCTGTCGATGTCATTCTGGAGAGGTCATGTCCCATCGGGGAGCAACTGAAACACAAGAACCCTACTGCCCTTTTCGACTGGGTAGGAAAAGCCATTGCTGCCGTGGTGAAGGATGGCTGTTCGAAATGGGGCCTCAGCCCAGACGAGGTGCTCCCTATGGGTGTCACGTTCAGCTTTCCCATGCAGCAGCGATCGCTCTCAGAGGCCATCTTAATGTCGATGGGGAAAGGATTTAAACTAGACGAAGGCACTGATCTCGGCTCTCAGCTAATACAAGGTTACGAGAAGCACCGAACCTCAGAACTCCCTCCGATCCGGATCGCAGCCATTGCCAACGACTCCGTGGCAACCCTCGTTTCTTTCATCTATCAGTATGGCGAAGCCGAGAACAGAGTGCCTGCGATGGGTCTGATAGTCGGCACCGGCTGTAACGCGACAGTTACCTTACCATTGGAGATAATGGCCAATAAGATCAGCTCCGTCTCCTTGGTATCCGAGATCAGTTCGAATCCCAAGCATAACAGAATCGCCGTCAACACAGAATGGACGATAAACGGAACCGCAGGTCCGCTGAGAGAGCTGGGCCTAATCACAAAGTGGGATGAAGAGCTCGATCGCGCAGGCGAGAGTCCCGGCTTTCAACCTCTGGAATACGTCACTTCCGGACGATACCTTGGCGAGTTGGGACGCATCATCTTTCTCGACTATCTAACCACTGAGCACGGAATCGCCTCTACTCTGTTACCGAGCGCTCTTCTCGAGAGATATTCAATGTCCACGACATTCCTTAGTTACTTTGGTCCTCCGAACCCCCGCTTTCTGGAGAAGCTAGAGAATGCGTTCCCTACAGCAACAGGCCACTCGCATTTCCGGTGGAACGAGTCTCACGTCGAGGCCCTATACCAGATTGCCCAGGGAATCCAACACCGAGCCGCATCGATTTTGGCGGCGGCCACGATTTCCCTTCTCAGAGTCGCCGGTGAGGTCCCTCCTGTGCCCGAGATCAAGAGCGCCGCCCCTCCACCGAACGGTGTGAAGAAGTTGGGCGTCGGTTATACGGGTGGATGCATTGTGAATTTTCAAAACTACCTTTACGATTACGAGAAGCTTCTGAGCCAAATCGTTTCCGAGGAGTTTGGGCCTCATGTCCCCATCGAGGTGGAGTTGAAGCCTTGCCATTGCGGAGGAATCACAGGTGCCGGCATCTTAGCCGCGGCGGTTCTGGCAAGTGAAGGTGAAGAGAAGAAATCCTAGTGATGGTTTGTTTACCTGGTCTGATAAGCATCCTTGCCACGATGTGAAGGAATTGTGGAAAATAAAAATCGGAATTTTTACGAAGAAAAGGCTGCGGCGCTGGAGCTTGGCTGCCATGAATTCATTACGCAGAGGGTAGACATAGGCAAAACGGGAGTACACGGATCCGGAAATGCACCTATTATGGCGTTAATTGTCTTTATTTTTCTCGCTGGAAATAGTTTGAGTCGAGGCATAGAGGAGTTGTTTGAAGCCATGGTTTGAGAATGGAAGGGAGCAAGCTAGCTGGTAGCACTCGAGAGTGATTAATATTATTGAATGTTCAACTCTGACTCTTCAGACAATATGGCTATGATGCAACAGTCCAAGTGAGCTCTCAGCCAAGGTCAGGCCATGTAAATGCTCACCTGTATGTGCAACGTAGGCGAGCAGCAACGATTCAATGCTTTATATGCTTTGCTATTGTCTCTTCTCAATGCCATGAACCCAGCCTCTGCTACCAAATGATACAGTTTACAAAGGACCCATTACGTATCCCGGCCATATTCTTCACCAAACCACCAATCCGTTTTTCCAAAAAGAACACTTCAATAAACCCCATTCGTCACCGCCACCAACCCATCCAACTCATCCTTCAACCTCCTATACTCCTCCTGCGCCTCCCTCTCCCTCCGGCTAACGAACCCGACCTCCTCCCTCAGTGCCTCCAACCTCCGCGCGATGGTGATCTCCTCCGACACGGCGAGCGTCTTGAACGCGCCGAGGGCGTTCTCCGCCTTGGCGAGGTCCCGCGCGGCGGCGACGATGCGTTCGCGCAGGGCCTTTTGGCGCTTCTGGTAGCCGCCCAGATGGAGGGAGAGTTTCTTCTCGATCTTGGCGTTGCGTTGGGCGGTTTCTTGGATTTCGTTTTGGATGTCCTAATGATGGTTTAGTTAAATCAGGGGAAATTATTGTATAAAAAAGAAAGCCGAGGGCGAAAACTTACATCAAAGGCACTGGTGACGGCGGCCACTTTCTCTTCTTCTTCGTCATCATCGTAGCAGCCCAGGCCAAGAAGGATGGCATTCTTATTCCGCGAATCAAAGGTATCCTGGATAACCTGCAGACTCGGGATCGGTTTCGTTTCCAGCATTATCTGGAGCCCAGCCTCTGCTAGGGCATCGTCACTGAGGGTCTGTAGGGTCGGCGCCTTCCCGGCGACTTTGATCCCGTCCACGGGATATTTGATGGCATCATTGGCCATCAGGGCAGTCGCTTCTTTTGCTATTAAAGCTTCAGGGGACTCCGAGTCTAGGTCGACATTCGCGAGCAGCTCGGAGATGTTGATATAGGTAGGTCTGGGGAGATTCTTCTGCATGACCTGGGTCCGCCTCCTCCGCTCCAGCGCCTCGCGAGCCTCGCGAATCTCCCGCTCTCTGCGGTCTCTCTCCGCGGCGTCCGTTTCCCGGGCACCCTCGTCGTCAAAGATCTCTGCTTTCTCCTCGGGGAGTTCTAGCTCCCACTCGGTATCTTTGGGCTTTGGCAGCGAGGAGAGTCCTTTCCGAAGCTGCTGTCGCATAGCTAGGTTGTGCGTCTTGATGTCTCGAGGCGTAGCCGATGCCATCGACATTCCATCCTCAGCGTTCAAAGCGAAGCTATCGCGTGGAGTGCGCATTGGTGTTTGCCCAGGTCGCAAGGGGGTAGCGCCAACGCCGTTCTGGGCGGCGCGTAGTGGGGTCGCTAGCGGGTTTGGAGTGGCGACAACTTGCTTTCGGGGAGCGATCCCGTCAAAGCCGGTGGAAGCTGAGCCTTCGTGGAGGGGAGTGTTCTCGCCGCCGAGGAGGGATGATTGGGTCTGCGTTAGTGCGCGGATATTCCGAATTTCGTTGGCAATGTGATCCTCCTGAGGAGGCGCCATTGGGGTTCGAATGGGGGCGTTGGTATTGAGGGTAGAGTAGTCGCTGATAAGTCCGCGAGTCGCCGTATTCTCACTTTCCCGGGCCGTCGTGCTGGCCCTCTCTCCCATGACGCCCATCTTGACAATTTCCTCAAGCTCTCCATCACTGACTTGGGGAGCTGGCAGGACGAGAGCCCGGCGTTTGCTGCTCTGCTCCGCCTCTCGGATCCTCTGCATTTGACCAGCCTTTATGGCAGCCTGAAGAGACGCCGACGGCGCATCTTTATCGTCCTTTCGTCGTTTCCTGTCGGCGTTTTCGTCCCCTTCACCCTTCCTCTTCGCTGCAAGTTGTACCTTGCGTGGATCGAAATGCGTGCGCTGGTGCTCGTTCTTAGCCATCTCCTCACTCGTATCGTAGAATCCAGGCGCAGGCTTCTTCTCGAACGGGATATCGGCGTTGTAATCCATCTGGCCGTTCTTCTTGGTGGTGACCTTCACGTTGATGCCGGCCGCCTTGAGCTCCCTCCGTTTCTGGAGAGTAGCCAAACGACGCGACTCCTCCTGCTGCCTCTCTCGCGCCTTTCTCTTCGCCTTCTTTCCCTGCGTGTTGGCGAGACGCGCTCGGGCTTCGCTCAGCATTTCCTTCTCATCCTCGTCGAGATCGATGGTATCGGGCCGCGCCGGCCTCGTCTCCGGATCGGGATCGAGTTCGCCGGGGCGAAGCTTTCGCACATCTTCAGCGGTCGGCGCTCTCGTCTCCGCATCGGCACCCGTGAGGCTAAGACCTTCCCGCGCTTCGGCCTCGTCGAGGAGTTTCTGGTATCGCTCGAGACATTGGTTCGCGGTTCGGCCGACAATCTGGGCTATCGTCTTCCATTGCGTGGGCATAAGCTTAGCGACGTGTAGGAGTTTCTCGTCTTCTTCGCGGCTCCATTCGATCTTCTTGATGCTGGGGTCCAGCCATTCGTTCCAGCGCGCCTTGCATTGCTTTGGGGTCTTGCGGGCCAGCAGCGAGGACACGCGAGCCCACTGGTTTAGGCCATATTTGGACACGGAGGCCTTGAGGATTTCATCCTCGATGTTGGTCCACACGCCTCCCTTTACGACCGGCATTTTTTTCTGCTAGTTGACGACGATGGAAGCGTGGGTAGGGAAATGTCGTGGTACCGTGTAGGGGGTGGCGACGATGATGCGTTTCGAGGCTACATAATTGCATGTTCGTGCCTGTTAAAGAAAATATTTGGATTGATGGTGCAGAGCATTGATGACTCAGCATCCTCGGTGAGCCTGTGTACCTTGACTTTAGCTCCGCTTCTCTGAGTACACACCGAGGTCGAGAAGATCCAACTTGAAGTCACGCATTTGCTCTTTGGTCTGATTAGTGATCCGAAGGACCTGAATTGATCAAATTCCTGATCCATCCGCCCCCCCGGCCAATCCCGATGCGTTCCTTGGTTCTCAATGAAATGCTGGACATTGACAAGTTCTTCCCAACAATGCCGATGCATGGCATCAAGTGTTGCTTGGTCTCCACAAATATCTGATCTGAGCTATCTTACTGATAAGAGCTCAAGACTGGGAGGTACTCGTACTGGTCCCCTACGCTACAAAAGTACAAGAGTTTAGCTCAAGGTTCACTAAGCCCGATTCGAGCTGGGTCAGTTCCTGGGCTAAGTGCTTAGAAATCAAATCATGAAGTGTCAGTGTCAGTGACAAGATGGAAGCTGAATTGGGCAGCACTTCAACAAACCTTGGGAGGCCATCAATGGCTTCCCATGGTATCGTGGCATGCCAGCGAGTGTTCTGCTGCGAGCGATAACATTAGGCTGCCGAATAAAGTACCGCTGTAATTGGTTCCCAAGATCAGGAAGGTCCCAGGGGCACGTCATCAACTGCAAAGATGAGAAGTTTCAAACCTCATCGGAGACATTTCTCTCGTAATCAACCAACCAGTTCCAATTCGGGCACAGAAACTCACTGATCCAAAACTACCACCTGCCGAAGCTGTCCTGTTGGCAGCCCCTCTTCTTGAAAGCTACAAACCATTAGTATTTAGTAGAGTCGCCTTGTTGGGTGTGTTCCTTTCACATTTGGATCCCCTGGTTATCATCCCAAGCTGAGTTCTGTATGACGGAGGACGGACGAAGTAACGAGGATTGAGTTAACTCATTCAGACCCAACAGATCAATTACGAAGAAACATCCGGGTTGCCCCTGGTCTTCAAAACAGCCCAATCCCCCCCACCAACACAACCGGAATTCCGCCAGTTCAATCCTGTCTCACCACGTATGGGCTCTTGCACCTGCATGAGACCGCTGGGGTTTATCCGCTGGCCGATGGTTTAAGTCCGAGCCATCAATGGACTCCCACACGATCCCATATAAGAGTGCGACCAGCACTCTCCCATTGTCTTCGACCCACTCCTAACTTCTGGTCTTGATCGGCTCCGTATCGCTCGTCAACTCTCCCATTTTCTTTCACAGCCCCGGCACCGGCGAATTGCTTGGCTTTCGATACAGCTCGACAATTCTGATTTAACAAACTTATCACGAGTCACACGTCTACTAACCCGTCTACTTCCGCCGGATCGCAACTTGCGCCTCGGCCTCTGAATCACATCGGCATTAGGTCTCTGGTTTGTTGAACCAAGCCAGAGCCTATAGCCATGGGCGCACTCCCAACCGGCGCTGAGCGCGATGGTCGCGGGCCTGATTCGAACGAAATTGGAAACGATGTGACCGAGACGACGCGACTCCTAGACGGCCCGACCAGCAATACCCCGAGTGCCGGCCCTAGGTATACTTGGGCGGGAGCGGAGGACTTCGACAACCACCCGTGGTGGCGCAAGCCCTCTGTATGTTCCCGACACCCCGAAGATGATGAAGTCATAGTCTGGAGGAGCTGTTGCCCAAGTGGATTGTGCTCTAACAAGCGTGGTGATTCAGGTTTACTGGCTGGTCGGACCTTTCTTTCTTTATACACTTGCCTTCGGCGGTATCATAGTGCCGAAGCTCAATTTGTAAGAATCTCGAGAGCCGAGCCGAACCTAGTCTCATGCTCTTTCTCCCCGTGGTTCTGCTACACGCGCGCTGTGCGACGCAGGTGCGCTAATCCATAATTTCGCTCGACGAGATAGAATCATCAGCCTTATTTGCCGAGAATACTTCGCCGATCAGACTTCCAAAAATCCTAGCCTGGTTTTCCCTCCCGTAATTCTCGGTGGGAATAACGAAGAATGCCAAATATCGCCAGTTCAGAAGACCGCCACGAAGATGACGCTGGTGATGAACCTTGCGGTTGGGTTGCTCAGTGCTATTTCAGCGCCCAAACTCGGACATTTGTCTGATAGGTACGGCCGAGCCAAGTGGCTGGCTCTCTCGTCTTGCGGAGGCATCATTGGCGAGATGATTACAATTTTGGCGGCGAAATTCCCGGACGTTGTTGACTATAGGTGGATAATACTCGGTTCGGTCTTCGACGGACTCACGGGCTCGTTCACTGCAGGAACAATCCTTGGGCAGTCCTACGCAAGCGACTGCACTCCGCCTTCGAAGAGAAGCGTGGCTATCGGATATCTACACGCCTGCCTCTTCACTGGTCTCGCGCTTGGCCCGATCTTGTCGGCCAAATTCATCAAACATACCGGAAACGAGCTGGTCTCAATCTTCTACGTGGCCCTCGGGTGCCACATTTTCTTCGTCTTGTTCGTTTTATTCGTCCTCCCCGAGTCCGTGTCGAAGAGGCGACAGCTTCTTAGTCGAGAGAAGTACTCCAAGGAACTCGAGGCGCGAGGGGAGGATAGTAGCTGGCTGGGCTCTCTGCGTCACCGAAATCCGTTTGCGCCGCTTAGGATACTGTATACCAAGCATCCTGGCGCGACGTCGCGGTTCCGGCGCAACATCATTTCGCTGGCTCTCGTGGACATGGTCCTACTCGGAGCCGCCATGGGTGCAGGCACGGTCATTATCCTGTACAGCGAGTACGTGTTCAAGTGGGACAATTACAAGAGCTCTCAATTCGTGTCGCTAGTGTCTACTGTGCGAGCGTTCGTTCTCATGGCGATTCTCCCTCTTATCAACTACATCTTCCGAACTCGCCCGGCTGCCCGCCGACGACGCCTCTCCGCTGGTCGGGTTGTTGAGACCAACAAGGGCTGCGACGAGCTGGATATCTGGCTCATCAGGACCGCTCTACTATCTGATGTCTTTGGTGCAACGGGTTACTTCTTCGCAAGCACCGAGCCTCTCTTTGTTCTCAGTGGTATAGTCACAGCTTTCGGCGGTCTCGGCAGCGCGACAATTCAAGCGGCGCTTACAAAACACGTACCACCGGAAAAGGTCGGACAGCTTCTCGGCGCCGTTGGACTCTTGCACGGGTTGGCTAGGGTGGCGGCGCCGCTTGCATTCAACGGGCTCTACCATGCGACTCTCGACACGTACCCTCAGGCGATTTTCATCCTGTTGACGGCGCTCTTTGGCGTTTCGCTGGCGGCGAGTCTGATCGTCAAACCTCACAGTAAGAATAAACCCTTGATCGTATTTTTTCAACTTGAGATTGTATTTTCTAACCTTGCGTGTCTTTATTAGTCTATGTGAGGGACGAGGCACTTCCGCCGTCTCCAGCACCTCGGCCAATTGTGTCTGACTCGGCAGTGGAGGAAGAGCTGCTGATCTGAGGGAAACATTCATTTTCTCTTATTTTCTTTTATTTTCTCTCATTTCCTACTTTTCATGTACATTCTAGAGCACGTCAGTGGTTCGCATCCCAAATGTTTTCCATAGTTAAAGGTTAGAGCTGGATATAGATGGTCGGGAGAGTTAAGGAGGGGAGGTGTATTCACTGATGAATTATATCAATGATGGATGGATTTGATGGTATCCCAGGAGAGACCTATTATTAAAACCAGGCCAGGTCTTTCGTTTTCGTTCATAGTACTTGCCTACATTTCTATACGAGAGTGATTTTGAGAAATCGATGCTCCCAAATAATCCCCTAGTTCGCGACTCGAGAAATGAATCTTTCATTAAGAAGCCACTGCTGTTTATCTCATTTAAACGCGACGTTTCAATGTTCTTTCTATTCTTTCTACTTCGCATCACGGTTACATACAATTAGTTTGACGGAGTTACAGCGGGTCGGGACGCGGGGTTACGGGCGGGGACCTCCCAATCCCCCAATCCCATGTGCCGTTCTCCATCAATTAAGACAATTGCAATTTGCTTAGCAATTCCTCTTCAATCTTTGTCAATCCCATTTGCCAAGCTTCACTCACGTCAATTGATCCTTCGCACCACCCCATCGACTGAGGGTCGAATTGCCCCCAAGCTCCTCCCCCCTTCCTCCAGAGTCGAAACCAACCCTGACGAGGACGACACGCTTCAACTTCCCGGATAAGAGTTCTTGTGTGCACTCCCTCGTCCGAGTTCGAGGGCTTGCTCTCCTCTCTTTCGGCACTCCGGCTCAGCAAGAATTCTTCCATTTCCGTTTTGGTCGCGGCAAGGCAGCAAGGCAGAGTGGGGACCTTCGGAAAGAGAAAGGCGATGACAATTGGAAGGCCCCGAAAACCGTAACTTATATTTCTTTCTTTCACCTTTTCTTTTTTACTGCCAATTCCGACCGCGATCGACCTACCTACGATGCATGCTGGGGGAAGAGCGTGCGGACGAGTACTTGGTCCTCTAAAACTATTCCATCGCAACATGTCGACCTCGACATCGGCCCAGATCCACTTCGGCCCCTTCGAGGTGACCCGACAAGCAAGTTGATTCCCTCTTTTTCGTCTCCCTCTCCCAATCTACTCCTCTGTCATGCGAAAAAGCCTTCCAGCTAACAGACTACGTCTCCCAAAATCTACAGGTCTTCCTCACAACCCCCCACTCCTTCGCCCTCGTAAACCTCAAGCCCCTCCTCCCAGGCCACGTCCTCGTCTGCCCCCTAACACGCCACAAACGCCTAACCGACCTCACCACACCCGAAATAACCGACCTCTTCACAACCGTCCAGCTCGTCCAACGGCTCTTAGCGCGGTACTACTTCCAGCCCACGCCGACGTCGACGGGAGCGACCATCCCCGCGCCGCCCGAGGAAGGGTCGTTCAACATCGCCGTGCAGGACGGCTCCGAGGCGGGGCAGACGGTGTCGCATGTCCACGTGCACGTTATTCCGAGGATACGCGACGTTTCTGCCAAGGATCCCTCGGGCGAGGGCGACGCGCTGTATGAGAGGATGGCGGCCGAGGAGGGGAATATCGGCGGTGCGCTTTGGGATCGGGTTGCGTTGCAGGGGAGGGAGAGGCCGGTTGCCGGGGGTGCGTTTGCGAGGATTGAGGATGCTTTGAGGCCGGGGAGGTCGTTGGAGGATATGGTGAGGGAGGTTGAGGAGTACAAGAAGGTGTTGAGGGATATGGGGGCTTGAATTTTTTTTTTGGCTCTTTTCTTTTTGTGATGATGGAGGGGCCTTGGGTTATGCGAATGATTTTCCAATGTTGGATTATAGAACGCGATGGGATAGATGGGGAATCGCAGCAATGGACAGCGAGGGCCTAGATTACGTTGAGTGTGTGTACACCTTGAGATTACAGCATATTGTTGCATATATGACGGAGGAGAGACCACGGACTTAGCGGCGGTTCGAGAGAAGGGGACGGGAGAAACATTTCAAACAGGCGCAACGAGCCGAGATATCATTGTTATTCTTGGCGGCAAGGAGGATAGTATTGGATATCTGTTTCGGCGCCGAGAAATATCACTTATCCTTGCATGATACTATTAATCCTTCTTCTAGCTTATGCCGATTACCGAGCCCTCTCGGTGCGGCTTCCTTATCACGACAAGGGAACGGTGGAGATGCCAGATGAAGGTCCTCTTCGGTGTAAGATAATAGAACGATGGCACCGGAAGGAGACCGGGTCGAGCTATACTCGAAGCTCCAACGCCCAACTTCATCTGGAGAAGACAAGTGAGGCAAGGATTCGGACGCCTCGTGAGCCCCTCCTATGTCGGATATAAGCGCGTGAGAATCTCGGCGATGGAAGCTCAGCAATCAGCTCCCACTTCATCGGTACCCTGGCTTCGTCTGGCGTCTTGCCGTTCCTTATATCCGGCCAGTTCAGCATCGCGCTGATAATGGTGGGGCACCACTGCACTGAGCTGCGTCCGGACGCCTACATGTATGCTGCTGCACCCCGATCCCACCCCGCATCCGCCCAAGCATTGATCCTTCCACCGTAGCACACCAGTGCCAAGACAGTATCTCAGGCAACTATCACCTGGCCAGTACTTAATACCGTGTCGTTGATGAACCGAAAGTTCAATGTTGAAACAATCAAGATCCGTCAATTGACGGACGAATGCCGTCAGATCTCCCATTAAATGTACTTCGTAACACTCTATCCGGGTACTCGAGGGACTCCGTGCATGATACGGAGTACGGAGTACCCATCCCAGGACAGCTCGTGTGAGACTTTCCCTTATCGGGTGCACCCATCCGATTATTACTTTTGTTGGGAGATCTAAGACAAGACAGGACAAGACAGGACAGGAAGGACAGGACAGGACAGCATAGAATACAACCTGCAAGCAGATCAATTGATCTCTTATGTTCGCCGCACCTCCCTCTCGTCTTACTGTACCTATTATAGAGCTTAGTCCTCGCTCCTCGCTCCTCACTCCTCTTTCCTATTCATTGCTTCGTCTGTACACGATTCCCCTAATATCAAATCCAAAAGAAACGAGATAAACTGCTAGACGAGATCCGACTGTGAAGACTCCGAC
Source organism: Scedosporium dehoogii (assembly GCA_002812735.1). Lineage (NCBI taxonomy): Eukaryota > Fungi > Ascomycota > Sordariomycetes > Microascales > Microascaceae > Scedosporium > Scedosporium dehoogii. Next base: position 271,127 of record PGIR01000024.1, read on the forward strand.
CGCCAATAAGCAAGCAGGCGACATTTCTCTATGTTCTCAAGCTCGACGGTACCTTATCGATAGCTGCACCACACAGAGAGCTCACCTCAACACCTCAAACCCCCCCTTGCAGACCAGACCATACCCTACATCCACCATGAGCTCCATCATGACCCTCCTCCCCATCAGGTAAACCTCAACTCTTACCCGCTCACTCCCACTCTTCCCTCCGACCAAAATAATGAAGGTTCAAGAGCTAATGATCAAACCCGCCTTCAACAGCCGCCGCCGAACCCTCCTCCTCGCCACATCCGCAACCGCAACGACCGCCGCCATCTCCGCATTTCGCTACCGAATCTCCTCCGCCACCCGCCGCAACGAGCTCGCCCTCGCCCAGTCCCCCGGGAGACCGAATTTCCACATCACCGTTGATCGGAGCGGCGGCGGGATCTGAGGGTAAAAGAGAGACGGTGGCGGTTAATGGCCGCCTTTCATTATTTCTCGCGGTGATTTCGTTATGTTCCTGGCTCGGTCTTGATCGGCGTTTTTTTTTTTTTTTTTTTTTTTTTAAATTTTTTTTTT
>PGIR01000025.1:0-270279 GCA_002812735.1 Scedosporium dehoogii
AAAACAAAGATCGCAAGAAAAACTCACAAAGCCGCAAAGTTGCTGCAATCCCTGAAGCAAACACGCAATCGCCAACGCCCTCCTATTCCTTCTCACCCTCACCAACTCCTTAAACCCCGCCAACAACCCTTCCCCATCCTCAGCTCCGGCACCCCTCAGCCTTCTCGCAACCTGCTCCTCCCTCACCTCAACCTCAATCTCCTTAACCACCGCATCCGCCATCCTCCCCATCGCCAATCCCCCACCCGAAACCTTCTGCACCACTCCCTTCGCCTCCTCCGAAAATCCCCTCATAACAAGCCACCTCGGCGTCTCGGGCATAAACCCCAACACCATAGCCTGCATCACCGACGGCGCAGCCCCCAAGCCCACCATCCACCGCCACCCGGTCTCCCGCGCCGCATACTCCGCGAACAGCCACCCGATTATGTAGGCGAACACCTGCCCCAGCGTAATGAAGAGGATGTTCGTCGTCACGAGCATGCCCCGGAACGCCGCGGGCGCCATTTCGGCGATGTACAGCGGGACCACGAACGAGGCGGCGCCGACACCCGCGCCGACCACACAGCGGCCTACCACCATGCCCGATACCGTGGAGGAAAAAGCTTGTATGAGGGCGCCGATCGTGAAGAGGATATCGGCGAAGAGGATGACGCGCTTGCGGCCGAGGCGGTCGGCGAGGATGGAGGAGAGCGGGGAGAAGAGGAGGGCGAAGAGGGCTGTTGAGGAGGTTATGATTGATTTGTCGAAGGAAGTAAGGGGTCGGTTGGAGAGGGATGTGTCGATTGAGACGAGCGTCGCTGATATTACTCCTGTGTCGTCTGTTTCGAGAAAGTTAGCTTTCTTTCCCTCTCTCTAGCCTCGGCTGGCACGGGGGGACATGGCGAGGGAACACCCACATCCAAATAAGAGCCCGCTTATCCCGGCTGCTATAGTCAATGCCCAAACGAACAACGAAGGCCTCCCTTCCTCGGCCTTCCCAATCCTCGCATTCTCTAAGCTACTGCTGTCGTCATGGAGCCCATCGTCAGCGCGAGGCATGAGCAGCGCATCTTGAGAGTCCGACATTGTGCCCTGTCGCCGTAGCCATTACCTGGGCGGATGTTACGGATACTAGCGACAGACAAGAGGAAAAAAAACCTCGTCTAAAAGTCGAAAAGTCGGAGAAGATGTACTGGGAAATCAAAGGGGAGAGTGCGTTGTTGAGACACGGACGAGGTCGTGTGAGGCTCAGCTCCGGTTGGGACGTGGACAGTGTTAATGGGAGACGTCATCTGGATCTAGCACGTGGGCACAGCTGCGGGCACCCCACAGAAAATGTCAGATCCCAGGTCCGTTCCTGGGTTCCTGGCAAGGGTCTGGGGAAATATACCATGATGCAAACTAATATTATTGGATTTATATTGTCTAGAAATCACCTTTCCGTCACACAACACAGGAGATGGCTTTGGGGGGGGGGGTTCTCTAAGCGAGCGATCTCGATATTGGATATTTCAACACGTATATCCATCCCGGAGAGAGGGGAGAAAGCCATTTAATCTACACACATATGAAGTTCAAGTTAAGCCCGGAAATGAAATATATACTCAAACTACACAATAATTGACCTATTCTCCAAGCTATGCAAATCATCGAATCCTGCAAGGAAAAGAGACCGGACCTCCAAAAACATCCATCCCAATGGGCCAGCGAAGCAGGTGTCTCTCTAAAGTGCCATACCACCTCGCTCCATATCAAAAAAGAAGAAGAAAAAAAAGGAGGCTGTCATAACGAAATCGATGTGAAAGGAGAAAACAAAACATGCCGAGAGGCATAGAATCAACTAATCAGTCAATCTTTCCTAAGAAACAGGCCAAGGTGATAATAGGATATGACGTAGAGAAACACGCTCCAAGATGGGAAGCAGGGTAGGCCGACCAAATCCAGTATACACAGTCGGATCAAAATAGCAAAACGAAAAGAGAAAAAGCAGGAAAAAAGACAAAGTCTAAGAGAAGGGAGGGAAAGACTCGCACTCCAGGGGTATATACTTCTTTGAATCTCTCCTCGCGTATGCATGCGTTGTATGTGTGTCGTGTTCGTGCCTGTGTATATCCATCTCCCTCAGACGCCATTAACCTCTCCATCTCCATCCACAGCGCCTTCTTCACCAATAGGATTCTCCGGTATGATGCCATTTTGCCTCTCCCAAACCTCCCTCCTAATCCTCTCGTCCTTCGCCCTCCTCGCCCTCTCCACCTCCTCGAACCCACCCGACTTTTTAAGCTTGCCCCCTTCCACAAACTGGTTCAGTTCCTTCTGCAGCGCACCGCCCTTCCTCCCCTCGAGCTCCTTCTGCCGTAGCTTCTCCGCCCGCTCGATCGCCTCTAGCCGGTCCTCGTGGTTCGGCCTCAGCGCCCGCACCTCGCCCAACACGCCCTCCTTGGCAGCCGACGGGTCGGCACTGCCGCCAATCATGTCGAGCGTCTTTGAAAAGTTCCGCGCCGTACCCGCGCTCGCGCTGGTTCCGTTGTCCTTCATCTGCTCCTTGGTAGCCTGCTCCACGAGCGAAAAGGTCTCCGCGGCCTTCTCGAGGTCGTCGCGAAGATCAACCATCAGATCCTCCATAAGGCGCAGTTCGTCACGACCCTGGCAGACATCCTCGAGTTCCTTCTCCCAGATCTTGGTCCAGATGGGCTTCTCGCGGTTCATGTAGTCCTCCATCTTCTTGAGCTCCTTCGACAGCAACATGATATCCTTATTAACAGTCTCGAGCTGTCTAGGCAGCGGTCGCACGCCGCGGTGCACCACGTCCTTGCGCAAGTCTTCGACGAGATCCTGGAGGTCGTCGACCTTGGCCACCAGCCGGTCCGAGTTGGCGTTGAGCTCCTTCCTACCGTTCGCCACGTACGAGTAGCCCTCGGCGCCTTCGGCCGCGGGTATTGATGCGCTGGTAGCTACCATCTTGAGGTTGGCCGCCTTGGTCCGGATGGTCGACATGGCGCCCTGAATTTCGGCCTGGAAGCCGGAGAAGGTCTGGCGAACCACCGCAAGGTCGCGGCGAATGCTTTGTAGTTCCGCCAAGTGTGAACCGTCAAGTTTCTTACCAGATGTCTTGGGGCGGGATCCGTCTGCTGGTGGTGACATGACTACGGGGGGTGCCGATGCCAGCCGAGCCACCTCCTTCGCAGTCTCCTGTTGGCGGTCGGAAACCCTGACGATTGCCGCATTTTGGTCATCGACATTCTGCTTTACCTCTTGGACTAGCTTCCTCAATACTCCAAGCCCGTCATCGATGTGTCTCTTGACCTCGTCCAGCGGCTCGATATTCAAGACAAGAACTGTTCGGTCTCGAATGTCCGATAGGTCCTCCAGCTCGTGACGGACACCTGACACGGGGTCCTGGATGTAGATATCGGGGAGGTCAACGCCGTTGTGGTGCGTATTCCAAGAAAACTTTTCGATAAAAGCCAGCTGCAGACGGCCGATAGAGAGCTCGCTGATGCCCTCGGGAAGGACATATTTTTTGACCTTGGACTTGTATTGCAAAAACAGCGTGAGTTCCTTGGTGGGGGAGGCCGGAGACTCTTGGAAGTAGCTGTCTCCCTGTCCAACGACAACAGGCGGGGTCTGTGGCCTCGGCCTGCTCTCTTGCGCATCGGCGTTTGGCTCAAAGGGCTTCTCCTCCTCGGTAGTGTCAAATCCAGAGATGGGGATGGTGTCAACCATGGGTCCCTGCAGCGTTGCGCTGGGCTTGTAGTCCTCGGGCGACCGGTCCGGGACAGCAGCGGGAAGCTCCGCAGCCGGAGTTGACTCCTCTGACGGGCGAGGCATCGGCGAGGAATCCATCCCCGTTATTCTAGACTGGCTCGACATATCGCGCTTGTGTCTCGGCGGAGTCTCTCGGACTTGGACGGCCCGGAGCGACTCCTTGAACTCTCCCCTCTCTCGATTTGGAATCGGCAGATTTTGCGACGGGAGCAAAGGGACAGCTGGAGCACCCAGGTGCCTAGCCAGTTGGAACTGGGAATACCGTCGAGACGCCCTCCTCTCCAGCTCCCCGCCCTTCTGGAGAGCAGCCAGAGCCCGCTGGCCCGACGACTGTTTCGGCGGGGGTGACGGAGGAGGTGGCGGCGGGGGTGGAAAGTTATCGATGCTGAACTCTCCGGGGCCTGCCGTATTCGAAGGAATACCGCCGCTTTCTGGGTACGGAGGCTGAACGGGTAGGCTTTGCATAGTGTTGCTCGACAGAGAGGACATTCCCGAGTTCGCTGAGCCGCGCGTGTCGTCCCTTTGCGGGGCGAACCGGTTCTTACCCGGAGGGCCCTGCGGATCGCGGTAGTCATTCTTGTTAATACCATCGTTGAGCATCGTCGTAAGGCCGCTGTTCGTGCTCGATACAGTATTTGTGCTCGTGGTCCTCTCGGGGATGGAACCGGTGCTGCCCGTGCTACTGCTTTCCCTGTCCCTCGCCGTCTTTTGCCTTAGCTTTTGCTGTTTCCGCTTGAGGCCGTGAAGCAAATTTATTATTATGTCGCGTATCCTCGGCAAGTATTTCTCGAGGCTCTCGGAGCTCGCTTCCTGGCTCAAGGTGGCCTCGAGAATATGCCGTAATAATTCGGGGACGTTTCCGAGGTCTGAGGTATCGACATTAATCGCGCTAAAGGCGCGACAGGCCATGTTAAATTCATAACCGAGGCGGACGTAGACGTCTGACACCTGGCCATCCGTGGCTTGACCACGGGACCATTGCGTTAAGGTTTCGAGCAGCTGTTTCGTAGCGACGAGGAGGTGAGTTACGCTCTTTTCGATCTGCGATAGTGGCACGGAGGAGCTATTCGGCGGTTGCTGCTATGCGGCGTTAGAAAAGCTACGAAAGAGCCAGAAAGGATAAAGCAGAGAAATGAAAGAAAAGAAAATAAAGTGTACGACATCGAGAATATGCGGTGGCCCCGAGCACTCTGATGCCTATACGAGATGGGATGCCGGACAGCCGACACCCATATCCACGACGAAAGCTATCCTTCGGAGTAACGAGTAAAATCGGGCACTCACGTTTGGTCTTCTCGCGCCGGGGCCTCCTTGACTGGATCTCGATGAGGCCCCAGAGCCACGAGATTGGATAGTATTAGGCGCCGGCGATATCGATCGTAGGGGAATATTCGGCGGAGGACCTGGCTCGGCTCCAGGAGACCGTCGCTGCATCGGCCTTGGGGGGCCAGAAGCCTGCATAGTTGTGGAAGATGGTGGTTACGAGATTTCGGGTTCGTGGTCAGAGATAGGTTGGGTCAATCGCGCCTTCGAAGGCCTAGGCCAGTGCCCGAAATGATGGCGGGTTAACGGGTCGAGAATCGATGAAAGGTTGCCAAGAAGAGCATGGAATAGCCAGGAAATAGATGGAAATTACTTCGTATTAGATCATGGTCATCGTCGAAAGGCGCAGTCTATCGGGATGGTGATGGAGAGTGAAAAACCCCCTTATGGCTGAAGGCGAGAAGAGGGATATTGTGTGTTGCGACGGTGGACGTAGGGAAGGTCACAGCAGTGGTACAATTTGTCCAGTGAGCACGAAGAAGAGCCAGCAATAGTGGTGATGATGGGCCGGACCCCGGTAGAACAGCGGCGGATCCCCAGGGAAGGAGTTAAATGGAATGTACGAAGTATTGCGTGGAGTGACTTGGGTAGTGGATTACTGTCGTTCCACTCCAATAGTACTTCCTCTTCGGGTTTGGACTGTTTTCGGGAAGGAAGGGAGGGAGGTGAGCAGTAGCGTATCATGGAAGGAGGAAACCACTTCGTACATGAACCTGTTGAAGAGCACGGGCGGGAACATTGGGAGCGTGGGCAGGGACAAATGACGCCCACGCCGGTGATGCTACTCTACTCTGGACAATCTGTGCTGCTGCAACTGCACAATGCAGGGTCAAGAAAACACATCAGTGTTTTTGGAACTCCGGCTGAAGCTGCAACCAGAAACATTGAGAACCTCCCGACTCACATACTTGCGGCGTAAAAGCATCGATAACCGGATACAAGTACTCCGTACTGTTGGCTTGACCATCCAGGGTATCTATCTATGCTATGGACGAAGGAATATACATGTACTCTTCCCGTTCGAATGTTCCCGGCAACACGTGATAGATATTGCTCCATACGAAGTACATCGTGGCCTGGGGTCTTGTAGCTCCTTCTGTTTCACAATGTGAAATCGAATCGTCACTGCGTTTTGCCTTTTGCCTACATCCATCGTTTCGGCTCCCGCCAAATTGGCTCCCGAGTCTCCCCAGTATTTGAGAAATTGATTTTGGATTTGATGTCATTATCCCGATTCTATTATTGAGTTTAAGACCAGCTATTAATATCAACCCATCCCATTTCTCTTGAGCCCCCGTCTTCACATGCTGCAAAGTCAAAAACCAAAAATATTTCTATAATTCGGTAAATTCGGTATCCGATGTACCAACAGTGGAGAGGCATCAATCCAGCAAACGAAACAAAACAAGCCCAGGGCTAAACCCCATCAGGATTTAAAGTTGCGAACAAAAAAGTACCCATGCACTGCAGCTGTCGCAATGGGGTGAAGCACCCAAGGAGTCCGGAACTTTACATGTCTCGACATGGTCCGACCCATAATCGACCCAGGCACTCCCTTCTCAAAGAAAAAGTCTTTTCTCAGATCATCGGTGAGCTTCTGGACAGCTTTGGCTCTTGAAAATATGTCCTTTTCGTAGGCTTTGATTTGTTTGTCAAGAGCATCCGCGCTCCCACCCTGTGCTACCGCCGCAATAACCGCCTTGCTGAGGTGTAGCGCATCCGCGAGGCCGATGTTCACGCCTTCGCCGGCGAATGGTGTCATTAGATGCGCCGCATCACCAGCGAGCGTGAAGCCCTTCACGTGGTCCCACGTGGCCCCCACGGGGAGTTGATAAAGCGCACGCGTCTGATACGAATCTGCTTTGGATACCGCTTCCTTGAAAACAGGTGCCCAGTCGTCAAGCTCTTCTAGAATCTTTGTCTTTGCTTCCTCGAGACTCAGAGACGAGTCCACCCAGTCGTCCGAACCCCGAACCACAGACACGCTCATTGATAGCGATCCGTCTCCAAGCTGCTGCATGGTCACTCTCTTGCCGTCCGCATGGGCGAAGACGCTTCCCTTATTCACAAACTTGTAAACCTCAGGGGCGGTCTCCTTGAAATCCGATACCGAAATGCTGTACTGCCCGACTCTGGCAAATTCGGGCTTGAGGTCCGGGTTTAGGAGACACCGTACTTTACTCCACGCTCCTTCTGCACCGATGATAAGATCAAATCCGGAGGCAGTCGTCGAGTCCTTGAAATAGAGTGTCCTATCCGCGTCAACCCTCACAAGTCGGTGGCCCCATTTGATCATGCCCTCTGGAAGTGACTCAATGAGAATCTGGCGGAGTTTGACGCGATCAATCTCCGGTCGTTCCTCGAGCTTGTTGGAGCTTCCAGTAGCTTCGTGCTTTAAGAAATCCTTGCCGTGTCTATCAGTAATCATCATGAACTGCCCCTCGTACCGTGCGTGCTTCAGAAATTCATCCCACAGACCAGCCTCCTTCATAGCTCGGAGGCCGGTTGATGTGTGAAGGTCCAGAGTGCCACCCTGATCCCGAGCGTCGAAGGCCGATTCGCCTTCGAAAACAGTGACGTGGATGTTCGCTTGGTGTAAAAGCCTTGCAAGCGCGCAGCCTGCAACCGCCGTGACACGTTTGGTCAGAACCTGGTTCCTTCAATTCTCCCTTTTAGTGTCGAAGAGTGAACTCACCAACTGGGCCTGCGCCGATAATGGCGACCTTGATCGAAGTCATCCTGTCAACCCAGACGTAAAAATCAATCTAAATTTCTTTGATGTGAGAGAGGGGTTAGTCTGCCCGGATCATCATTCACTAAGCCAAATTATATATTCACGTTTCAAGACGACTGACAGCTTCGGAATTTTGGACTCAGCCGCAGCGCCAGGCAACAAGAAGGGTGAGATCAGTGGCTTTATTAATGCTCCGACGAAATCAGTCAACGAATGGTTCTTTAAATTCATGGCTTGCTTCTAATTACTAGCCTATACCTATTCCGATTCGAGTTGCCTCGCGTAAACTTCTATCCGCATTGCATGGACTCAGCCCTAAGAAGGCCTCCGGCTCACGGTGCCCAATAAAACCTTCTTACATTACAACCCAGTCTGAATCTCGCACTCCTGCCTCGATGAAAGCGTCCGGGATCGTGTCCCAATTCGGGAGGTGCTCCACGATTACTGGTACGTCTTCCTGCCGCGAGCGTAAATTGACACCCTGCTTTAACACCTCGCACTCACATCCGGCAAGGCAGGGCGCCGGGCGGAGAGGAGTCCACTCGTCAGTTCGACGGGTGGGAACGTCGGCAGCAAGCTGGACGGCCATTTCCTTTGTAGGGAGACACCCTTGCGCGCATCCCTCCCTCAAAACTTCCTCTAGATGCGCGTGAAGTGCGCGATCCTGTCGGGGGATGCTGAGCTCGTGGTTGGCGTACCGATGGCTTGCCAACCACCTGAGCTCAAGGATCAGCAGGACATCCCAGTAGATAGCGTCGCGTTTCGCGGGGGATAGACCCCGGAGACACATCAGTCTGGATTCCCATATTAGTGTCTCTATGCGCCAGCACATCTCAAAGCAGGCTAGGTTGTATAGAAACGTATTACTCGACTCGGCTTTGACATCTGCGGCTGAGTTGTTGCGTCGGTGGCCCATCCACTCAACATATAGAACTTGGTTGAAATGTAGGCTCCAGCGCTTACCGATCCGTTGGAAGGGAACAATTTCTGCGCGGTGGAAGGGCATCATGTAGGCAAGTAGACGCATGGCATCTTGTTGACCAAGGGCTGCGATGAGTCGGCTGGTTGCCAGGAACATGCGGGTGGCGACCTCATCCTTAGGCGATGTGAGGACGGACAGAATATGTGTCTTTTTGGGGTCTTGCAACCCGCGTTGCTGAGCTTGAAACAAGGTATTCATTTTTGAGTTGTGTAGATGATAGAGATGATTTTTATGTTTGGTGTTTGTGTTGGTCTTGGAGATGAGACGAGATGCTTCCGTGTCTCGGGGACGAAAGGTCTGAATAGTATTTAAAGACACGTTTCTCAGGACTGGACAAAGGCATTCAGTCTTAGGAGCCAAACACATTGTGCACATTGTCTCTTTTAACGCTACATAATGAGAGACTGATGGATTGTCGTTGGTAAAAGATCAATGCAGGAATCGCTCCCACTTGTTCTCAGTCCTTCCTTGTCTCGCTTTGTTGGAACACAATAGGCTTCTTCTAAGCCCATCGTTTCGCGACGCCGCCTTTCGCGAATAAAGAAGGAGGAGATCCTTCCAGCAGGCACGTAAAAAGACAAAAAAGTAAGGATGAAGAATTGGAGCTATAGCAAAAACAAGAACAAAGTGATCTCAATAAATGACAAACGCCCGATTCAAAGACAAAAAGGATCTCTCCCTCGGGGAATCGAACCCCGGCCACCTGCGAATTGTGCTTGACAAGCAGGTATCCTGACCACTAGACCAAGGAAGACAGCTTTATTGACTGGTGTTTGAAAGGACGGCAGAGCAATCTAAAAATTCCCGCTATCGTTCATGACGAGACCAAAAAAAGAGGGGGCAAAAAAGGAACTAAAAAGCAGAAGTTGTCGTGGGATGCATCAAAAAAACTCCCCCTCGGGGAATCGAACCCCGGCCACCTGCGAATTGTGCTTGACAAGCAGGTATCCTGACCACTAGACCAAGGAAGATTGGTTGGAAAGCGGTCGCTTTTATGGCTAGATATAGCTATCGCATATTGATGACTAAACCATCTCTGGGTCCATCTCATCTCGACTTGCTTTTGTGGTCGGAGGAGCGTTTTGTCGAGGATATCACGATTCAACGACGCAGGGTTCCGGAGTCAGATATGTTAATACACCCTCCGGTGACCGGAAATTTTCTGATACAGACACCTTGAAAAATATTCCGTATTGAATATTGAGCCCACATTGTCAAACATTTGCATTCCGATGTGCTATGTCGCGCTTCTCTGCCATGAGAGAATACAAATATATACAGGAATTTATCCAGTTCCTCCCAAGCCAGGATCGTCTCGGCGTCTCCTTTTTGCACCTCTCCTTCCATCCGTATCGTCAATTCTAAGCACCAAAATACTCCTTGATGCTTGGGAAAACACCCTTATACATGGCGCCGCTCGGAGGCTCCATAGAGAACATGTCTAAACAGGCACATCATTAGCAACTCCATCCCCTTGTAAATAAAAAAGAAATGTTCATCTCAAACTTACAATCAGCCCACCAAGGACCCGCGCTCCAGAGGAGGAATCCAGCCCACACATCGCTGTTGTCGGAGAGATGCTTAAGACCGTTCTTGAGAGCCTCGATACACGTGGGGTTGCTCGCACCGGCAATCTCGCCGAGGACGGCCTTCTTGCCGTTGGCCTTGAACCAAGGGGTGGCGAGGTTGAGACGCTCGGCGCCGATGGTGCCGCTGACGCAGGCCTCGTTTGTTCCGGAGCCATCGGAATCTAGGTTGATGCATGTCAGTTTGACCGGCGCTATTTTCTAAATGGAATGTGGGAAAGGGGGTGATCTAACCAAGATATTGGTGGAGCTCGTAGAAGAGCTTCGATCCGGTGTCGTCGGAGGGATCAGTAATGTCCTTCATGGCAGCAGCAGATCCAGAGTCAACCTGCGCCTCTAATTAGCATGCGATCGACCCAAACATCGCACTAGGTCGAACGAACAAAGTGCCAGGCACCACTCCACGAGTTGGCCTCCAAGAAGATGAACTGGCTGGTGGCACCCGCGGCACGGATACCGTTAACAGCGGCCTGGTTGAGGTCGGCGACAAGCTTGTTGTCCATGTCGTGGTACTCGTTGTTGGTATCGAAGATGACTTTGTCGTTGTCCTTGAAGCGCGCGGCGACCGTCTTCCACCAGGCTTCGAAGCCGGCTACGTCGGTGATGATGTCTCCATAGTATCGCCCTAGTTCCCTCCGTGTTAGCGCTGGTGTGTGTAGCATTGGTATTGAAATGTGCGCAACTCACCGAAGTTGTGGGGATCGAGCACGGCGTAGGAGCCCCTGTGATTTTGGTCAGCTCGATTCGACCAACTTGCATCGCTCGTTTATATGGACTCACTTTCCAGTGATGTATTTGATAGCCTGTCACCTCGTCAGTTTTCTGATCAGAATGAACAAGTGGAAAAATAAAACCTAAAAAAAGGGAAGCAAATGAATGCAAGTGGTGATTTAGCTTACATCGTCAAGACCAGTAAAATACGTCTCGTTGACAGTCCCGGTAAGCTTATCCGGAACAACTCGCTCCCTGTAGACCATTAGAAAAGCCTCCGGAACCAAACTTGCCATCTCAACTTACATCATAAACGCCACGCGGAAAGTGTTGATGCCATCACTCTTAAGCGTATCGATGGCGGCCTTGTCTGGCCAAACGTAGTCCTTGTTTAGCTGCCCGGGAAGATTCAGGTTGCCGAATTCACCACCGGCAACATTGACACCGGTGAATTGAAAGGTGGCGCGCTTGTTAAGGGGGGAATCATGAGCCGGGGCAGCGGTGGCGGCGCCGACGGCAGCAAGGCCCGCACATAGGTCGAGGAGCTTCATTGTGAGTTCTGGAACAAAGGATATATGACTAGAGACAAAGAAAGAAGTTTATTCTGATTCTGTGCTAATAAGCTTCCATAGAAGCTTTGGGGTCTATCTCGACATATATACGAATTCCCTTCAGCCTTACAATACGCGAAGCACCTGGTGAGAAACGAGGCTTCGGACGTCTTAGCTCCGCCATAGTATAGATCCGTGAGCAAGAATTAATCTGAAGGAAGACCGAGGAAACGTCACAGGTCCCTGGGACCTGGGCGATAATTTACCGTGAACTGACTTTAGTAATGAGTTGGGGTGCGGCCCTCTTAACAACACTCATGCCGGGACGTATCCTAATGCCGATAGAGGTCCGCAGGAACATGCACCCGAATCTAACATGGACCAATGATCGATCTTCTAGGGATCTCGGCTGTTGGAATGTGTATCTCCCCATTCGAAGAATGCCATGGCCCAATATTATCGAACTTATTCTCCACGCGGGTAAACGGCGACCACATCAAGCAGCGGCCCCTCAGCTTGTCGGGCAGGAGGCTTCTTAGCCCCTCTTCGGCTACGGGTGTGCTTTCGCATAATTTTGCAAAGCATACACAAACTGAGGTCCCTATTCGAGGCGACTCTTGTCAAATAGGCCAGAAACCTAGGTTGAAGGGAAGCTGTCTAATATTTGAGAGACGGTTCCATTTCCAGATCGAGTCATCGGGCGGCGTTGCTCCGCGGTTCTGGCGGGCACAGACAGGATGGAATATAGCCTCCTCTTGAAAGGTCTAGAAGCATGAGTTTGTATTCCACAAAATTCTTCCTGTGAGTTAAGTTTATATTCGGTGAGCAAGGAGAATTCGTAGGAGACTGGTCGCCTCTATGACCTAGTGTCTGGAGTAAGGTGTTTCTCGTCTTGAAGTTTATGCCAAGAAATAGATATCTAGACAGGTGCCAACAGCTGCAACAACTGGCAGAGCTGCCAGCGTTGAGTTCTGTTTGATGACTAAGCGCATATTTGAATTGAAAACTGCATGAAGCAACTTGCGAGAAAGATTCAATGGTTCAGTCTATCATCGAATACATGCAAGACCGTCGCAATGCAGGCTACACGCTGCCTGCTTAAGAGATCCGTGTGGAAGGGTAAGTCTCAGCTTCTTCTCCTCTAATACTACACCTCTCGACTTTCCCAGCTAACAACGACCTCCCCTGCAGGCCCCAACATTGTCCCGTAAGTTTTTGTCACGCGCCATCGCTCACCCGAGAACCCAGCTCGAAACCCTCCCCCCAGAGAGAATCCCGAATCCTAACGAACAACCTAGTCTCCCAATCGTGCGGCCAGAACCCGGAAAGAAAGTCCCACCCATCCGAACACGAGCTCGCTCCGCGACAATCCTGCCCAGCTTCGTCGGGCTCAAGTTCCAGGTCTACAATGGCAAGGTGTACCACGACGTCGAGATAAAGGAGGAGATGGTCGGACACAAACTCGGGGAATTCTCGCCGACAAGGAAGCCCTTCATCTGGGATAAGAATTAAAGCCTGTGTGTGTTTCTTGGGTCAATGTGAGGGAAGGAGATAGAGAAGGGGGATTCGATAATTGTAGACATCTCTGTACTATACTGTCACGATACAATACCATTTTACGAGGGAATAAAGGACGTCCTGAGAAAGGGAACAAAATCTTCATTGATCGAAACTAGCAATTTGTTGCTTCCATGGTCTTGTATCATTAACCTTTGTTTCCTTGGTTTCCTAGGAGAGTATTCTCCTCATAGTCCAAACGCCAAACCCCCCTAAACGCCAGCCAGCAGAATATCTATGCGAGCTTCTCATGGTACAGACTTAAAAAAAAAAAAGAGAGTAGGGTCTTTCCCCTCTCGCGAACCACAACCCAAACCTCCAAGCAAAAGCACTCATCGGTAGAACTCACTCCTCTTGACGTTCACTCCATACTCGGACAAGGCCATACCAAGGTCCTCAATAGAGAGAATCGTCTTATTCGCACTCCCACCACTCCCACCACCACCGTATCCCGCTCGCTGGATACCCAACAACGGGCCACCTCTCGACTGGTCTTTGCCAGGTTGCGCGCCGCCCGCTTGCTGACCGGGGATCGGGAACCCAGCTGCCGCTCCGAGGTTACCCATGGGGTTATTCGCGTTGGTGTTCGAGGCTCGTATCCGGCTGTACTGGTACGCGTCGGCCGAGACGTCGGCGATGAACTTTTGCGTCGCGAGGGCTAGGAGGCGGGCGAGGCGGGGGTCGGTCTGCGGGGGAGGAGGGAGGCCTGCCTTGGTCATGTAATAGTGCGTGACGGCATCTGGGATCTGGTTTTAGGTTGACCTGAGTTAGCTTGAGATGAGCTGGGGTTAGTGGGGTTGGAGATAGGTGTCGTGTGACTCCGTACAATGGGCGCATAGTCGTCCATCTTGGATAGGAACTCGCGCAGCGATGTATCCTTCTTGGTGGGCATTCGCGACTCTGGGATGGTCGGCGCCACTGTGGCGACGGTTGTGTTCTGGGTCGGTTGGGAGGTTGGCGCGGTGAGCGCCTGCTCGGGGTTATCAGGCGCGTTGGAGTTGGTCGCCATTGTCGATGGGGAGGTCCGGTATCGAATTATATTAGAATAAATTGGGTAGATGTCGTATGTATCGAGTAGGAGTCGATGCGCGGAGGATGAAATGGGATATATTCGTTCAGATTCGGTAACGGAGGTTGGAATCTTGGATGTCGGTCGCGGTGGTTCTAGGTTGACGCCGCTCGCCAAGTCGAGGTCAGTTCCGAATATCACGTGACAGGATTTTGAGCCTGGCAGCACTGGAAGGTAGAGAAGAGTGCATGTGAGTAATTATCCATAAAAAAAATCCTGATTATTTTTTGAGCATCCTTTACAGTTTTACTTTCTGGACTTTGAGTTTTTCAATGTGCTCAGTGTTGAGGTGGTTCAGTTCCATGTGAGGGAGGATGAGAGGTCGGAAAGAACAACCCGCCTTCACAGCAGCAGCACCTTGGAGCGTTCAATGTTCTGTCATTTGATACTCTCAAATTTGCTGAAATCAATAAATTCATATCGAACCGTTCCAATCCCTTTTTTTCTTTAAAAAGCACCTTTCAAGGATATCATCCCACATGGTCTATTGTTAATACATTCAGCCCTGATATGGCCACCAGAGCTACCTGACCCTCTGACCGTTATGCTTATGAGTAAAGCCCAGCTCAAGCTCCCTGCTGTCCCATTCCTTTCCTGTTCCTAGGTCCCACTCACATGGTGGTATTCCTGGAGCATGAAATTGGTTGGTACGTCCTCACGAATGGGCAACCTGCCTCAAGTAGTTCTCAAAAGAATCGCAGGTCTGCAGGTGATAAGTATCCCGCCGACTGAAAAGGACTCCACTCCAACAGCGCCCCTCATATACTAGGGTACGAATCAAAGGATCCAATCTCAAGCCTGCGCAGAAACGAAATCTCCCCCTCGCGCCTCTTAAACGGGAAGCTTAAACTTAGCTCCCTTGAGAACCTTCTTGTAGTAGATCCAGAAGAAGTCGCTGTAGAGGATGGTTTGGATAATACCCGCAACCACGGCGATCCAATCTATGTTTCGGTCGGGTTCGGTGACGAATCGGTAGATCCAGTTGGGGATGTAGAGGGCACGATAAATGCCGAGCGCGAAGAGGTAATGCGTCGTGATGGTCTCGGCCTCACCGGTTCGCTGGAGCATAAAAAGCTGGGGCAGAATGGCGACGGACTCGAGCCAGATGGAGAAGGCCCAGAGGATTTCCATGACTGTATAGTAGTAGGGGAAGACGATGGCGAGGATGGCGGCGCCGGCAAGTAGGTATTGGACTCGGAACGTGTCGGTGCTAGGGTCGTTGGTCGGCTTGTATGTCGTGGTCATCAAGTAGAGCGTGTAGCCCTGGGATGTGATGAAGAGGACCTTGAAAATGAAGTTGTATGGGGATCTCGTCCAGAACAGATCTATCATGAATAGTTAGTAACCAGATGCGGAAGGCCAATTGCGCCGTGACCATTACCATCGCTGGACAGTCAAATTGCATACCAAGATATCTTGTAATATATACAAGGAAGTAAAGAGCTTGTGACTTGAAGCTGATACCCGAGCAGCTCTGAGATCAATGGTTAGTTTCCATGCTCGTCGTTGCTGTCGACTAGAAATAATGGGTCCGTCGCCAATCGCGCTCTCCCAACCCCTGGAAAGATACGAACCTTGGACTGGGTCATCTTATGAAGGAGAATCAGAATAGAAACGAGATGGGACAAGTCGCCCAGGACTCGGAAGAGGTTGAGCGACATGATTGCAGAGGTCGTAGCAATGATCGTGGGAAAATGCGACGACTTCTGGCGAGTGTGTTGCTCAGCGAGCTTGAAGCTTTTTGGTCAGGAACATTAGGCTTCGAAAAAGTGAAGTGTCCTTTTGAACGCGCGGTGGCAGGCACACTTACATTGGCAGGTGTGCTTTGGCGGCCAGATAGGCTATTTCAATAATAACCGGTGTTTTGCCGGAGGTGCCTGACGAGAAGCATAACGCTAAGAGCTGACGGTAGTTAGTTGTAGCAGGACCTACCTCCGTATTTGCCGCTGCAGAAAGACGTTGCAGGTGGCAGAGCCAGCACGAATCATCAAATGCCGTATAACTCGGGTTCTGCCACCATGGCAGTTTCTTGGTTTTGTTTTACCTGTGCAACAATAGTTGTTGAGGACTAAGGCCATTATCAGGCGTTGATTTACGAACCTTCTCGCAGCCGTCATGACGAAACATCAAGAGCCAGACTACCCGGATCGGATCTCCACAGACGGACGTCTATGAATGGACTTCCGGAATTATTGTCCCTTCTGGGCATAACGGCAGACGCAGGCGGGATAACCTTACATAACCTCACAGACAGACCAAAGCAGGAACGGATGCGGTGGAAAGCGCAGGGCTTATTTCACTTGAGCTGATCGGCGAACTGCGTCACTGTAGCAGGTTGGACTCCAGAACACGAGCCTTCCAAGAGCAGTTCGTCCCGTTGATGCACGCTTCCGTCCAATAGTCTCCTTATATTCAGGGTATAACGCAAGGACGAAGTAGACAAGTCCTTGTCGGGTCTGGCGGTTGGACTATCGAAAGCCCCCAAGCAACTCCCACAAACCCCACGAAGAGCAATGAATTCAATTATGCATGCAGTGTTCCAACTCTTCTTTTCTCAACCTTCTTCGGTTCTCTTCTCCTCACTTTGGGGTCGCAGCATTGGACCATTCTTTTGGAACCGAGTTCTAGCTTGCAGCGCGACTATCCGCAAGCGGGCAACTTCATGATCATGTGTGTACAGCTAACCTATGGGAACAAAAGCTGTTAAATGTGTCGCCAGTCTCACTTACAGAAAAGCATTTGGAGGATTGGGGGATTTTCCCTGATCTAGCTTGGTTGTCATATATTGCCTGGCGACCTCACGGAACGAGCAGTCGGGAACCTACTATCTCGTCTTCCTCGAATGGGGTTTGGCATGGCGAGTCATTGGCTACAAGCGACATCACACCCCATGAAACGCATCCATCACAAAAGAAGCTATGACCTTCCGCGGGGGGTTCTTGCAGGATATAATTGTGACATGGGGCCGTGTTCTTTATTGCTATCTCGGAAGAGGTCGAGAGTCTAGATGTGATGGCTGCCCCGCCGTTCGGAACAAGCCTATTCCTCCCCCCTTATCCTTCTTCCCCGCACCCCGGGAACGCCAACAAGGGATCTCGGCGAGTCCCCGTTGAGGCCGACTCCTGTGGGTGGATTATCCACTGCACCACCAAGAAATGAGCGTGCAGATTGCAGAACCCTTCCTGGCTTAGGAAGGTCCTGTTTGACTAGCGCAATGCACCAAGTGAAGTCCCGAAACTGCACTAAGAAAGATCCGAAATTTAGGCTTCACGAAGGTGACTAAATGCTCAGGGCCAAGATGACATAAGCTGACAACCAGATGATGGAGACATTGGACTCGTGGTCCAAGTCTTGGTTGAGTGGGATTAGAAATTCACCAGACAAATTCGCCATCGCACCTGCACTTTAGTTGTATCGCGACGTATCGTGGGGGAGAAGATGCAGAAGGAGGGACGAGGTATTATAGTGCGCAAGTATAATATCCAAGGAACTAGTTTACAGCCTGGAACAGCACCGCCAATTAGTTCCCGGTGGTTTTAAACGACTTGGAGACCAGTGTTCAATGTTGTCCTTTCAAGACTCACCAACCAAAACACCGCAATTGATACTACCCGACCCCTTACGGCAACGGTTGTATTAATGCCACCATCCATGAGCCACCCTGGAAGACCCATGAAATTGGCCATGTACCTAGCTAGATGGGGAAGGCCTTGCATCACACGCAACCAGAGGCAAAAAAAAGAAGAGACTGAAAAAAGTTGAGAAACAAAATTTGTCGAGCCTGCAACCAGCTCGCCTCCACCAATGTACAAGTCGGTGAGCTGGACTAGTTTCTGTAGATGACAGACCCATGGATCCTGGTAGATTCATCTAGAAGTGTGGGGCAAGAGGAGGGCGAAAAGTGTTGAAATACTCGATGACATCTCGTTCTCTTTTGCTCTCTTTCCTCTCCCTTGCTTCTGATACTTTTGATACCTCGTCTTCCGGGCCTTCCATAGCTTCAAGATTACGGATTACGCATTACACACAGACAGCCTTAGGCTTCTGAGGACATACGTCATTTACCAAGTCCCGCCGAGGCCTTATCCACACTTACAGAAGAAGACTTCTTAAGAAATACTTCGTCTTATTCCTACCTCTCACCCACTTCTAGCAAAGCTCAAGCTCTCACCTAACCCCTCTCAAACTTCATCCCTCGGGCCGAGCTATCTGCACCTACACTTACACACCTCCACCTCCTCCATATACACAATGGCCCAAGATCACCATGCCCTTCCCGACCACTACCCCTCCGCCGACAACCCCCACCCCCACCAAAACGACCTCGACCATGTCCACGACCACGACACCGACACCGTAACATTCTCCTTCACCCACTGCGGCACCCCCCACGAAATCGTCTTCCCCTCCGACGCCACCATCTCCGAAATCCCCGCCGAAATCGAAGAACTCCTCTGCATCCCCGCCTCCCACCAAAAGCTCCTCGTCCCCCGCCTCGGCCTCCTCAAGCCCCCCTTCCGCAACCCCGACATGCCCGTCGCCGACCTGCCCCGCGCCAACGTGCGCCTCCTGGGTTCCCGCGCCGAGACCGTCGAGAGTTTCCGCGAGGCGTCCAAGTTCGCCGAGAGTAGGCGGTTGGCGAGGGAGGCGGCGATGGCGAGGAGGCCGGTGAGGAGGGCTGGTGGGGGCGGGAGGGGGGCGCAGATCGCCACGCTGGATTCTTCGTCGTCGCAGTATACTTTCCTCTCGGTTAAGCCGTTGCAGTTCCTTCCGCATCCCGAACGGTCGTTGGAGCTTCTTAATCGGCTGAAGAACGACCCGGGGATTCGCCACGCTATGGCCAAGCATAAATTCACCGTCGGCTTGCTCACGGAGATGGAACCTCTTTCCAATACTCAGGTCTCTCATGAGGGTACCACCCGCCTGTTGGGTCTGAACCGGAATCAAGGTGAGGTCATCGAGCTGCGTCTCCGTACCGATGCCCACGACGGATACAGGGATTACAAGACGATCCGGAAGACGTTATGTCACGAGCTGGCGCATAACGTGCATGGTCCGCATAACCGCGACTTTTGGGACCTCTGTCATCAGATCGAGCGGGATGTTGCCCAGGCCGACTGGTCTGCTAAGGGACGTACCCTCGGTGATGTGGAGTATGCTCTTGCACCGTCAGAGGCGGAAGAGCACTACGACGAAGGCGGCTGGGTTGGTGGGTCATATGTTCTCGGAGGTAGATCCGAAGGACAGGATGGCGGCCTAAGTCGCCGGGAAGTCCTGCGGAAAGCAGCGGAGGAGAGGCAGCAGAGAACGGAGCAGGAGAGGAGGGATAGGGGTGATGATAACACGGATGCTGGGCATTCATGATTCATGACTGGTTTCTTGGATTAGCTAGCGGAGCGTGGGATCTCTTTTTACTTGGCCCCTTTTTTTTTTTTTTTTTTTTTCTTTTTCTTCCTTTTCTCGGTTTACTTCTATGCTCATGATACAGTATACCCAAATCGGATTCTATGTATGGGTTGGAGGGGCGCTATGGAGTTTTCCAAGGATGGGCATCGCATCTCGATAGTTTTATAACACACACGCCTGGCGACTACCATGGTCTCCTTTTTTCAGTCTCAATTAATATTGGACTACCTCGGTATAGCTGCATATACTGACTGGTATTATCAACGCTTCTTCATCTGCCGGCTTGCCAAGCTTCATCCTTGAACCGTTTTCATATTACAAGAACTAGTAGTTTTCTCCTCCAAGAACCAAAAGGTCAGGAAGTTGAAGTGCGAGAGAAAGGAAAATCCGAATTGATATGTACATGAAAACAACATCCTGAAACGCCAAAGTAACCTCATGTCCCAATGTATATGTGTGCTTCCACCAGTGACTCAAGATGTCAGGACCGATGTCCAAGACCGCCGATGGGTGCTTTTGGTATGGTATGTATGATACAGGTCGGATAGCATTGATTTGATTGATTCGTCACGCCAAACTTTCTGGATGGCTTTTTTGGTCGTTTCAGCCTTTCGTTTTTGTGTTGGATTTCGAGTCGTTCTACGTCTCGAGGCTGACTTTCCTCCAGCTGCTGGTGAGCTCATGCCTACGCGCCACCGAGGGCTTTCAAGCGGATTTCAGATTCCTTCTTCTTCCTTCCCTCCTCTTCCCGTTTCTTCTTCTCTTCGGCATCTTGCTTCCTCTTCTCATCTTCCTGCCTCTTCCTGGCTTCGTCCTGCCGTCTCTTGTTCTCGGCCTCCTCCTGTCTTTTCTTCTCTTCTTCGTCGCGCTTCTTCCTCTCCTCCTCGGTCAGGTTCTCGTCCTCCTGCTGCCTCTTCTTTTCCTCTTCTTCCTTTTTCTTCTTCTCTTCCTCCTCCTTCTTCTTTCTCTCTTCTTCCTCTTCCTTCTTCTTCTTCTCCTCTGCCTTCTTTCTCGCTTCCTCCTGCTCCTTCTTGATCTGGGCAAAGGTCTTGACCCATTCCTTCTTCTCAGCTATCCACTCGTGCCTATATGAAGAACGTTATTAAAGATGCTCCGGACGGGGATTGCGGGACAAAAGCCATGATAAAAACTCACCCTAGCCATGACGTTGTTGCCAGGGACTTGGCACCGTACTCATCAATCAGGATTTTCTCAAAGTTGTATGGGATAATGGCTCTAACGCCTTCGAATTCGGTAGTTCGCATGGGGAACAGATCGGTGGTCGAGTACTTGTGGTGGTTCTTACAGCTCCAAACACCGGGGTTGTTCGAAGGATCTCGCTCCATGATACCGGTAATGTCAACGAACATGCCATTCTCCATATCGATCCAGCGAGCATCTATAATATTCTGGCCATCGCCCCTGTCGATGTCGATATGGTGGGGGTTAATGTCGAGAAGATAGGTCTTGTTCTTCGTCGCGCCGTTGTCTTCGAGGTAGCTGTAAGCATGCTCGGTGCGGTTGTAGTTCTTTCCGAGGAAGCGGAGTGTGTCGGTTGACATCTGAACATCAACATCGTAGTCCCAAGGCATGATCTGGCCGTTCCACCACCAGCCTAGGAGGGTTCCGTGGGCGATCCACGTCTCAGCGCCAAGCTGGTCGAGAGTTGTGAGGTACGCGCGGATGAGATGCTTGAGCACAATGCGATGGTCATCGTATGAGACTTGCTGGCTGAAGTACCTAATGTCGTAATGGCCGAGATGCGCATCACCGCCAGGTTCATGGAAGTACTTGTTGTCTTTCTTGGAGAGAGCCTGTGGTAATGCGGCCAGTAGGAGCAGGGATTTGAACAGCTTCATGTTGTGATGTGGCGGAAGCTGATGGCTTAAGGTCGGATAGGTAGTGTTCGTCCCTCAGATTCTGTGAGAGTCGCGGGACGGTTGGCGATTATCGCATATGGAGTGATAGGGAGAGGGGTTACAAGCACGCTTCGGCACTGACGGCGGTCGAGAAGGGAGTCCGATCCGTCCGATGATACTCGATCGATTAAAACCTTGGAGGTGTAAAGGTAGTCCAGTCCTGAGAGCTGTGATTCAAGGCCCTGTGGAGAAGGGGAATAAGGGGGGAGGTCGAGAAAAAGGAAGCCCTGAGAGAGTGGTGTAGCCGGGGAAGGACAACTTCGATCGACCTGGTTCAGGAATATACAAGGGCAGGTTCGGTGGCGCTTGGGTTGTCAGTGGCAGATCCCAACCCTGCAAGGTTGGATTCGGGTAGGTTGATTCGAGGATCGTTGACAGCGAGCGGATGTCTTGATGGATCGGTTGGCTAAAAATAAAGAAAGGTTGACAGTCGATCTGCGTATCCGAGACGTAAGGAGAAGCAAACGGTGTAATTGCCTTGGAAGCGTTAGTTGACAACGCAGTCAGGGTTTCGGGTGTAGAAAAAGAGTGGAGGAAGGGAGAGGAACATGGAAAAGGAGAGTGAATATGTCCTCCAAGAAGAGACTAGATGTAGGAATCTTGAGATGCAATGCCCCAGAGTTAGCCACTCAAAAAAGACGAGGAAGAAGAGGGAAAATTATGTCGCGTGACTAGTTACTGGACGAGATAGGGCAGAAGCAAACTAATAATACGCGGAGAAGGGGGAACATTGATGCTATTAATCTTTCTTGCCTTGGCAAAAATCTTAGATGAGCATCTGGAACTGTATCCAATTGTACACTCAATGCGCTAGAATAACATGATATCAATCTCCCATTCCGTTGACATCAATGATAATGCTCCCTTCCCTTGGCAATGGCGTCGTTGCCAAAGCTGCCAAGAGGATTGGAGTTCGAAGTACTTAGTGAGGTACCTCAATATCAACTGGGCGTGTCCATTAGCGCTGGCCCCAGTCCCTAGCCCTGGCTTGTAAGAAGATACATATTTGATACATGAACGTATTAGAAAATCGCACAATGATGGATGTACCTTCACTGTAAAAAATCCCTCCGACCTTGTACCCCTTTCTTGGGGGCGCCACTGCAGAGTCGTTGACGCAGCCAACCATGCCGGATTAAGCAGGAAGGCACGGGGGCCATCAGGAAGTACTTTATATGTACATCCCACTGCGAAGTCGACCAGTGGGCCTGGCGCTCTCCTTGATTACGACGCCAATGTCTGTTCCTGCCCACCAAAGACTTCGATGTTCTTTGATCAGATCCTCGGCTCCTTCAATTGTTCTTGGAGGACCCTTTTTTGTCGAGTACGATTGATAATAAACTATCAGCGTACGAAGTCATGCGAAGTCATGCGAAGCCATCGCAAATTCAGTGCCATCAACTGCAGGAGAACAGTTCAAGTGGCATTAATGGGTTAAATTTGAGGTCGCGTGCCAGCTTCTCCAGAAACAATCTGTCGACCATCAGCACCTTGATCTGCATACTTGTAGATTACTCCGTACTGTCCGTTCGCTTAACGTACAAAACGGGCCTCTGGTACTTCGCATACATCCTTAAACGTTACTTTATGGGGTAACAAGTCAGGGATGAGCAGAGAGCCTCTGATCCCTTCCCAAATCAAACACTCCCAAGCTTGGCAGTAATATTAATAGCAATCGATACCTTCGTAGCACCCAAGCACTTCAATTTGTAGCTCAAGGCCAGAAATCGCTAGCCAAAAGCCAAGTCTCGAAGTGGAAGGGTCCCGCGTGCTTCTTTCTGGCGCCCAGTGCCGTCTTCCCGGCCTGTAGTCTGTACCTACGAGCAGCAAGTTTGTTTCTGAGAACTTGAATTAAATAGAAGGGAGAAAAAAGCATGAGACGAAAAGACCAAATATGCCGGCCGGTTATCAACACAAAAAGGCAGCTCGTCACCATCGATATATTCCCTTCGGCTACGAGTAGCGACACACTGTCTTGGATCAACCAGCGCTCTACGCCGAGTTAGCCGGAGGTTTCACTTGTTCTTCGAAACAAGCGCCCTTCTTCCCTGTTCAAGTTGACACTGCTACGGGAATTTCCTACAAAAAGCAAGACGTCTGCCGATGCTCATACAAAGTGCACCTCAGTTCAGGGTTCTTAGACCAAGATTGGATCGTCTGTCTCTCCTGGCTACTAACGGAGCAGTCCACTAGTATAAGTGTGGTCTCCTATTTGAGCTTTGACGGGAGCGGGCATTACGAGTCTATTTTGGATCTGATATGTTGAATGGACACGTAACTGCACACGAATTTCCCGGTTTTCCATGAGTTCCACTTGACTACGGAGTATGGCGCTGTGTTCCTTCGTCCTTCCATGTCCTCCGGCATCTGAGCTTGACGTTTCCGATCCCACTCGGCCAGCTCGCCCAGACCCACATCATGACGCGTCAAGCATTTTTATCAATCTCATCCCTACTTCGGAGGTGCCTGCAGGTGGCATCTCGACGCCCTGTTAAGCGTCGTCGCTCTTTCTGATTGTACCATTGATGACGTACTTCTAGCTCCCACCCGAGTATCTCGAAGGAACAATGAGTAACCACCTCGGCGGATTAACTGCCTTTCGGTTATCGATCAGTTGAACACGGATATCCTATTTCTATTAGCAGGGTATAATATGGCCCCTCTAATGGAGTGGAGCTTGCAATCGTCCGTTCGCGGGGAGTTGGTGACGAGGACCGCCACGATGCTTTCAGGGTCCGTTGAGAGGTTCTTATACATCACAATGCTGCGCTTCGGAAGAGTACGCTGTAGAACTAGTTGAGTGTCTCGTACTAGAAGAGGACAAGGGGACTTCGAGATGTTGGGAGTAGTGACGGGCTTTGTCTCGTCGTCCTGCGTTCTAAACAAACGGGATAGACGGCAATTCTCAAAAATGAGGTAGCTGGGGTTAGAGTTACGTCGTTAATCTATGAGCCCGGCATCCATCCTTCCCCTCTGTAAAGCGTCCGGGGCCAGACTGAGCAAGATATTGAGTGGATTTCGTACGCGGAAGAGTAGCTTCATTCCCGTACGAGATTCAACGCCCGTTGGTTGCCCCGGTTCGTCCCGGTCTACCTTTCGCCCGCTCCACATTCAGCGGAAGACTTTCGGAATGGTTTATAGATTAAAGGGACTTGGCCGCCCTCCTGGTTGCGGAGACTATAGAGAATCATACGGGACAGTCTTCATGATTTCCTCAACACCCTTCATCCCAGAAGTCGTGCTCGCCATCTCCAATGTACGCTCGGCTCTTTCTCTTTTCTCCCGTACTGGGCACCGGTATTAAATCAATTTAATCATAAGAAAAAGAGACAAAAATGAATTAGGGCCGGAGGGCAGGTGTCCCGACACACCCGCCCGGTTTCAATCCCTACAGCTTGTGCTCGAGTTATTAAATGGTTGTTCACCTCTCGGGTTCGAACCGGTAACCTCCGGCGAACCGGGCCACAAATGTGCGAGCTCAAACTGCTGGGTAATGACCGACCCGGAAGCTTTCGATCAAGTTTTGGGTTATATAGTGTCGTGTGTTCTTGGGGGAGGGTGTGTCGCGACTTCCTTGTTGATCTT
The DNA here is from genome assembly GCA_002812735.1 of Scedosporium dehoogii. Taxonomy (NCBI): domain Eukaryota; kingdom Fungi; phylum Ascomycota; class Sordariomycetes; order Microascales; family Microascaceae; genus Scedosporium; species Scedosporium dehoogii. The sequence continues at coordinate 25,174 of PGIR01000025.1, forward strand.
GGGCGATATGGCAGCCGCGTGAACCGAAGAACTGTGCTCAGGTTCAGACTTCACCTTCCGTGGCGTTGGTATCTATATGGTCGTTGGCTGATCCTGGCATTCCTCGGCTGCCCCTGTGATCCTCAAGAAATCCCCCCAGGTATAGTACCCTATCTCTCCATCGTTCCATTTCCCTGGTGCCATCGTAGGAGAGTCCATCATGCTCGCCATCCTGCACCATGGTTCTACCTTTCCCAGCCCCAAGAGTATGCCTGCTCCTGCAAAACAGTCTTAAGGCTGGAAAGCCTTTGCAGAGAGAAGGCGGTGGGGCCGGGAGGAGTTGACCGATCCCGAAGGCTCGCCGAATGCCCGCCCTGTTGAACAGCCGGGCTGATACAATGAATTATGATGTTGCGCTAGCCCGACATTCCCTCGATAGCTGATGCGGCGCTTAATAGGCAGGCTTCTTTATAACGCAGTATTGATTATTATACTCATCTATATCAAGGATATTCCAAGGTGACTTGGACGCTCTTGCTATCCCGAGCGCAGTGCCAAATTCTACACATGAACTCTCACGATGATCCATTTTCCACGATTAGCCATTACCTGTCCTCCTGGGGTATCCATGCCAACGCCTCCGTGCCACACTGCAGTTTTGATGCCATCTCGAAATTGGGGGTGTAGGAACCTCACGTCAATTCATTCACGTCGTTGCAGACAACACGACTCTAGAATTCTAGAGTCTGATGTTGACAAGCATACAATCGATCCTCCACTCCCTTCTCCCGAGGAGACTCCTGAGCCATTCGAGGCCGAGGCCCGTCCACTCTCTTCTTTGCTTCAATAGCTCGTCCGTTGCGGCGCCGGTGAGCCCGCCAATGGTGGAAAGTAGCATCTCAGCCAACGTGCTATTGTACTCCCCGCTGCTCGCATCGAGCATGGGCATAGAGGACCGCGGCTCGAACCAATTGGACGTTAGGTCAAAGAAGCATTGGTCGGACCAGTAACAGGACGTGAGGAAGAGGATGATGAGGAGGAAGCTGCAGTAGACGCAGGGTCGGCTGAGGAAAAAGGTACACGCGAAGAAGAGGAGGACGAAGATGGGCGGTGCGTTCGTCGGGATGAAGAGTAATGGAAGCCAACTGCGAAAAGAAGGGTATTAGAACACCGTGTAACAGCTGCGGGATGGGCGGGTGAGGAACGGCGCTCCTCTATTAGCATACCTCCTTAGGCAGAACATTGTGGCGATGGTGCGCCGTGCGCGTCTAAAAATGCTTCGAGATAATAGTTATGAACGCGAATATATCGGAGCCGCCTCAACAAGGGGGGTTGAATTTAGGTTGCGTAGATCCGGAGTTCCGGTCTGTCCATCAAATCGAAGAGTGGTTCCTCAGTGGAGGCGATAGCCTCGAGTCCAGAAATGGAGTACTTTGTACGTCAGGCTCTGCCAGATCACTGGAGCCTTGTCGGATCGAGCCCAGTGGTCCAGGGGAAGCTGTGGACAAAATGGCACCAATATGCAGTCCCGAGCTAGGGTTCGTGGTCGTACTGGCGCGGTTTACGCGTTGAATGCTTAAAAGTCGTTCGGAAAGTGGGAGGAAGTGTCTGCGCCTGAAGTGAAGTGCCGTGATAATTTTGGGTTGCGACCTGTGGTTGGGCTCTTGATGTGACGTGGGTCGCCCATTTCGGTTAGTGGGTACGTACCGGCCTGAGGTCTCGCTCGCCACCCTCCGCTCCCGAGCACCGGGAAACGAGCTGTTTTCATTTTCGTCGAATGAAGTCAGTGTGTGAGGAGAATCCCCCCTTTTGATAGTTGAATCCAGAGTTCGCTCTCACGATGTCATGAAACATCTCTGGGTGATTGAAACAAGACACGTTAAATATGGCGATGTTTCCATTTTTTTTTCTCCTTCCTAAGAATGAAGCTACTCTATTACTCGAGATCCCTTTCTCAGTCCATCCTGCTGGTCGGGGTGCATCATAGCACTGACGCCCCAGGCCAGGCTGCCATACAAGCAGAACGATGATTCATGTATGCTGTGATGGAAGGAAGGAGGAAGCAGGAGGGTGGGAGGGAAAGAGGTGTGACTGCCACGTCTGCTGGAGCTCCACCACAGAGTACATGCAGCGGAGCTTCCCGCAGCTCTATGGACTGGAGTAAAGTCCTTGGTGAAGGAGTGAAGGAGCAACTTGGGGATATCGATTTCACCAAAATAGCTTCATCAAATAGATCTGTAAAAAATACACAATAAAAAAAAAACTTAACTACTTCACAAACAACAAATCATTCCAACTTCATCTCCTTAGTCCTTCCAACTGTGAAAACGCAAAGGATTCTATCATAGCACCAGTGATAAGGTCGCCTTTACAATCACACCATCATGGATGCACCTCATCCAGCAGCCACGTCAATTATGGACACACCGCCCTCACTCGAGGTTGTGGTCTACAAGGGGCCAATGCCAAGGTCCGATGCCAATTCGCCCGTTTCAAGCCAGGACGGCCAACGCGGTCAAGAGGGCCAACAGAGGCAACAGGGCCAACAGCAACTTGGGGCTTTCCCCCGACCACAGGTGACTAATGAGGCCAATGCAACTCTGGGAGGAAGGTTCAATCCGAATGTGAGCCCTGCTCCAATCAACCTCCCAATTTGGCACCCGCCACCTCCTCTAACCCACACCTTTCTTTCCCCTTTGCGGTTAAACCTTGACCTCGTCGAGCTCGGAGCGTTGACTGAGCCATCTATTTTTTTTCCCGCTCAATTGCAGCCCAATACCAACCCGCTGCTTTTCCAAACCACTCTTCCGGCGGCAACGCTTCCTCATCCTGTTTTCTATTCCACCCTTCCTCACATCGAGTCCATCCCGACCTGGCCTTTGAGAACCCCATTTAGACAATCATTCTCAAGCCCTTGGGCTAACTCGGCCATGGTGTCGCCGTTCCTTCCTCCGGCTCCGACGCCGCCTGTCAACAATAGCAATAGCCAGGGCATGGCTTCGAACCGTGATCGAAACGCCGGCTTACTCAATCTCCTCAAGTTCAGCGGACAGGGCCCCCAGCCCATCCATACTGAGGACGAGCATCATCACGAAGGTCATGGCCCTTCTGGTCATCAACTTCCAATCGGCGGTCCGTCGTCCTACAACGTTCCCCACCACGTTGGGCCCCAGAGCCACCATAGCCACCAGAGTCATCAGAGTCATCCTTCACAGCAGTCGCCGCACAACGACGTTGTGAATCTGTCCTCTTCTCGACAGCCACCTATCTTGGCTCCTGCTCCTTCCAATGCGGATCCTTCCGGACTTCTGGCTGCCCTCATGAGAGGCATGCGTGGAGTCGACGAGCCTGATGAGGATCATCCTCAGGACCACCAGGCCCCCGTCGCTCCACCTTCACATGCCGCGGCCACTCAGCCTGGCTTTGGCCATGCTTCGCCACCCGCCAACACTCGTGCCTATCTGCTCGACCTTCTCAGCCAGCCTAAGCCCAGCCAGAACGACCAGCAGTACTTGCCCGAGTCGCACTCTGCGAACTTGACACCCCAGTCCAGTGATCTGGCGAGTTTGCCAGCTACCATGCAAGCCGCACCGGGTACCGGTCCGAGGAACTATGGCCCCATGCCAAACATTCCTCAAGGCCCCCTCGAATACGAGCATCGTCCCCAAGACCAACGCGGCGCTCCTGGCTACAATCCATTCCCGATGGCAAGCAATGGCCACGAACCCCGGGGGCCTATCCCCGTGCAGTTCCCACACAACAGTGTTGATTCGGGAATGGCTTCTTGGTCGTACCATAGCCAGCCGTCCGATCATGGTTCGCGTGGCTCCTTTAGCCAGTCTCAGGGCGACTCCTTCGCCAACTCGGCGCCTTTCCAAATTTTGAAGAAGCCCAAGCCCTCTGACTCGCCCAAGAGCTTTCAGGAGCCCATTGATGGTCACCGTCAGAGTCTTGGCCATAGTCCAAGCCTCAGCCCTGGAGATATACGTCGAAAGACTGATCTCACCCAGGCTGCTGTTGATGATGAGAATGACTTCATTGAGCGAAGCCTAGGTCTCTCAGATACACTTGGTGCTTCTTCTCCCAATAAGGGCCCCGAAGATGACGCCGCCGCCAATGACGTTCCAGAGCCTACGTCGGCCAGCTTTGAGACTCCCGAAGTGTTGGGACAATCGGACGCAAACGCCACGGCTGAAACTGCCGAAGGTGATGTTCCCGACATTGATGTTGATGACGACAAGTCCCCCGAAGGAAATTTCCATGATTCGAAGGATTCGACCACTTCTTCTCCCAAGGAAGAAGCCCTGCGTGATGAGAGCAGCGATGCACAGGAGCAGGACATTGCCCAGACTCATCCGGATTCCCAGGCTGTTGCTGACAGCTGGGACAGCGCGGATGCCGAAGACGCCGGCCTCGTTGAGGATGACTCGTACACTCCAGTCAAGGTCTTCGACTTCCCCATGCAGCCCTGGATCTCCATCACCATGACCGATGGCGGTATCGAGGCTCGTCCTGAATTCCGTGATGGTGCGATTATGGACATTGCTCGGTTGAAGAAGGAATTCGACCAGATTGACCGTAATCTCTACACGGCTTCTCAACATTGCATGGCCTACGGAATGTCTAGGGCTGGGGGTATGCACGTCATTCGACAAGATGACGGTAAGGATGTCAAGGTCTTCTCCAACACCAAGGATCGCATCTTCAACATATCCATGTCGGTCACTCCTAGCGACCACACTGGTATTCACCGAGAAGCCATAATGGGCACCGGTGTTAGCGGTACCGTCTACTGGGTTCAGATCCTCGAAGGCGATAAGGACCACATCGAGGATGCTCATCCCGAGCAATATGGATTCGCCCTGCCACCCCTAAGCTCTCAGGAAGGCGACACTTCTGGAGGTGTACTCAAGACTCGTGCCAGGGTCTCCTCGTGCCATCCCGAGTTCTTTGCCGTTGGCCGAGGCAAGTCAATCACCATCGTCTGGCCCTATTTCGTCATGCAGAACAACCTGTTCAGGCCCGGCCACGACCGGGTTGTCGACGCTGAAAAGCTTGCCAAGCAGTGCTCGCTCAAGATCAACACCGGTAAAGCTGGAAAGGACTTCACTTTCAGCCAAGACGATTCCGTCATTGTTTCCCTTGATAAATCCGGCCGCGTCAAGTTCTGGGATGTTCGAGACCTTACCGCCGCTAAGGAGGATGGCGACCCGAACCGACCCCTCCCCGCCCACAGCTCGCTTGAAATCAAGGAGCCTTTGATGACTCTTGCTAGCACGCCGGAAGGTGAAAAGGCGTGGCCTACCTCGGTACTTCTGCTTGATAAGATCAAGCCATACCAGAAGAGGTGTGCCCTCCGATACATGATTGTTGGCATGAAGCAGAATCATACCTTGCAGTTGTGGGATTTGGCTCTTGGCAAGCCGGTCCAAGAGTTCAACCTTCCCCATAGTAAGGAGTCGGATGCCGTGTGCAGCGTCACCTACAACCCCGCGACTGGAATGATTGTTATTGGCCATCCCACCCGAAATTCGATCTACCTGGCTCATTTGTCTGCTCCTAAGTACACGTTCAAGAACATTTCCCAAGCAGATTACATTACACGACTCGGCATGAAAGATCCCTCCATCCCCACCCCGGAGTCGACTGCTGTTATCAGTGGAGTCCGCGAGTATTCGTTCGCTAACAGGGGCGTTCTACGGAGTCTCGATATGCTCTCGACTCCCGCTATGGCTCAGGACGGCGACGAGCCGACCCTCTTTGAGCTTTATGCCATGCATTCTCGCGGCGTTGCCTGCGTCCTAGTTCGCCAGCGTGAGCTGGGCTGGTCCAAGGACAACAAGGTAATCGATGGCGTGGAAGCTTTGAAAGCGGGCGTTGTTACTGTCTCGCCCCTCAAGGCCTTGGCTCCTCAGCCTCCCGAGGAGCCTGCGCAAAACAAGCAGCAAGGCCGATCCAATAGGGAAGCTTCTCAGCATGTGTCGAACCAGGATGAGTCGGTACGAAAATTACCTGATTCCGCTAGTCCTGTTAAGATTCAGACTAGGAAGGATGCCGAGAACTCTGCCAATGTTACTTCCCCGGCAGTAACGCTCGACAAGGTTGAGAAGAGAGGTGGCCGCAAGAAGAAGAACGCTGCGGCTCAAGCTGCTACCGATTCTCCCGCCAACGGAGCCGGCGCCTCGCCTGCGGTCAAGGGTAACGCGGTCTCCGCTAAGGGCAACGACTCGTCCCGAGGCTCCGCAGCGTCGCAGAAGGCCCTTGGACCCTCGGTCTCCCAGGAAGCCATCGATGCTACGGTCAAGAACATGGAGGCCCGCCTCAACGCGTCCATCTCAACCGTCGTCGACACCGCGGTTGGCGGCCTCAACAATACCATCCTCGCCCGAGAGGCCGATTTTGATTCTCGTCAACTCAAACTCCTCGACGTCGTTTCGGACGTTCTTAACCAGAACGTCCAAAACGTCCTGGGAGACATCATCAGCAGTCAGTTCTCAGGATCTGTTATTCCTTCTATTGCCGATGCCACAAGCAAGGCAGCCGCGGAGCAAGTGAGCGTTCAGGCGATGCACACCATTCAGAAGGAGCTTGGCAAGGCCTTGCCTGCCCTTAGTGAGAAGATTGTGATGAATGAATCTCTCGTGGATGCACTGTCTGAGAAGATTAGTGCCCGCGTCTCCAGCAAGGTTGAGAACGAAGTTATGCGCGGCCTCTCTAACAGCCTAATGCCCGCGATCAATAACCTCACCATTCAGACCACGCACCGTGTGGCCGCCGAGATCCAGCAGCAGTACCAGGAGGAAATCGATCGCCTTGACTCCCAGCGCCGTGCAGACGCCAACAAGGTCGACCAACTTCTGTCGCTAGTTACCCGGCTTACCGATACGGTGTCGACGATGGCCGCCGCCCAGTCCCAGTTCCAGGGCGAATTCCTAAAGTTCCAGCAGCAGGCCATCGCCGATCGGGAGCAACATGCTCGTGTCGGACCCGGTCCGGTTGTTGGTCGCCTGTCTGCTGCTGAGTCCCCTGGCTACAACGCTCCTCACCACGGTCCCCCTGCTCCTCCCCACCAACAACAGCACCAGGTCGCTCATCACCAGCACCAGCACCAGCACCAACACCATCAGCAGCGCCAGGGATCGCATCAGCTCTCTCAAACTTCCCGCGAAGGATCCTCGGACCAGACTGGTCGTCCCCCCTCGAACCTCGAAATTGAACTCGGCCACCATATCTCCAGCATCGCACAATCCGTCTCAGAGGGCCGCTTGGAGGAGGCCATCATCCGATGGCTTCAGAGCGGTCACGAAGATGAGATCTTCACCCGATACTGGTCCAAGATGAGCCCCGTTCATCTCCGTGACCTTCCACCCCTGGTTCAGCTGTCTGTTGCGACGACCGTCTCTCAACATCTCGATACTGCCTTGGCTCGACAGAAGGCGGCTTGGCTTGAAATGTCGATTCTCTGCCTCCTGAACAATGTACCTAGCTTTGTACGTTATTATTTCCCCTTGTTTGTCCCTGTTATCTTGTTTCTCCCTCTTGGTCATCATGGTACTAATGCCTAGTTTTCAGGACCAGCAAGTTCGGGAGGTTACCCCCAACATCATGAAGCTCGTCATCAGTCGTTCGGAGAGTTTGATCATTCGCATCGGTAACAAGGATCGCCATGACCCTATTCTCCAGAACCTGGTACAGCTTGTTAACACGGCCAAGCGTATCCTGGAGGCCACGACTGGTGGTCATCCCCAGTATTAAGCTTACTTTTCGTCTGACATGAAGTTGACATATTGGGGGGGCGTAACCGGCATGATACCCTGAGACATTTTCCTGCTCTCTTTTTTTGGTACTGTCTTCTGTTTTTCTCTACGGAACTAATCACACTCATCAACACATTGGTTTTTGAAATTTGCGAAACGGAATTCTCAAGGAGGAGGGTGGATAAAGTTGAAGGTTGTTTTTTTTTTTTTTTTTTTTTAATTTTTTTGCTTTCTTCCCCTGTTTCTTTTTGTATGCAAACTTGGCCCATCTGATCTTAGATGAGCGCATACAATTATCGCGTAACCGAGATTTTGCTTTTTCTTCCAGTACCTTGTAAGACTACTTCAAACCGAGTTGTATTTTTCTCGTCTCTTTCTTCCTTTTCCTCTTTTCTTTTTGCTCGTTTTTTAACGCATCACATGAGAACATGACGAAAAGAAACGTTCTATATTTCGCGACCTTTTTTTTTTTTTGGCAGGTTGCAGTTTGACTAGTATGGGTGTCGTTGGCGGCGGTTCTATAATACTACTTGTGCATTCTCTGGTCGTCTGGAAGCGCGTGTCCCGCCGAGTCCGTGATGCTTGTAAAACACAAAAGCGTGCTGTAGGGCTCCGGATTCGATGTGTAGATGCCCATTCATCATACGGCTTGCTACAGCTACTCACAACAGGAACACCCTTTCCTTTTTCACTCTCAGCTTGAACGTTGAATCACGCTTCATATATTAAGGCGATGGCCTAATAATAATAATGTATGCCTGTCGTTAACTGGTTGCATTTTTCATAGCCTCACTCTACGTCTCAAGACTCTCTTCTTCTGCGCAGTCTCCCCTCTCTCGTTATGGAAATCCTCCTCCGCCATTCACGGCGGCCGTCAGAGCAGTCGTAGTTCCGGTGCTCAGCAACAGCTGGGATGGGCCTTTGGGTCCGTATACGAGGCAGGGTGCGTGGGAGATGAGAAGAGGCGATGGTCTCACGGATGGGGAGTGGACAGCAGGAAAGGGGCTACGGCTGCTCGTGGGGGTATTCCCAGCGAAGAGAGAGTCCCCTGATGGTGGAAAGGTGATGGGGTAACCAATGCATTATGCCTAGCAAAAATCATTTCGTATCTGCGTAATATCGATGGCTTGATGATCGTAAAGATGTTAGTCAACGGCACCGGTTATCAAAAAGATTGGCATGTGAACATGAACAAGGCGGGCGGTCAGAAAGATGCTGCTCCGATAGGTGGAGCACGGTGATCCGACTGGCTACCGGCGAAGGAGGCAGCGCCGGGACAGGCCGGGAAGAAATCAACATTCTCGTTGACTAGGAAGTACTCCGTAGCTTGAGGCTGGTCCTGGGCTGAGGAAGGGAGTCTCTCTCGTACGAGTCTACCCTGCAACCTTGTGATTCTCTAGGGGGCAAAGACATCCGCCACGTAAATCAGGTCGAAAGCTCAGGCCTTGATATTCTAGGCCTCCCAAGCTAGGAGAATTATGAGCAAAATGCCGAGCTGCCTGTGCTGCCAGTGCTGCCAGTGCTGCCAGACAGGCTTGTAGTGACGTCAACGTGGACATCTCGGTGTGAATCGCACTGATTTCTCAGTCAATTCACATGGTATTCTGAGAGATTTTTTTCGTCTTGGCGCCTCTCTGAGAAGAAGAAAACGTGAACCCCCATCGGAGATGAGAGACGGGGGCAACCGGCCAGCGTCCGGGATTGGGCAACAAGTAGCCAGGTCCAATTGGGAACACCTGACGCGACCGAACATCGCTCGTCGTCGTTCTGAGGAAGTATTTCGCATTCAATTGAAGGTAGATTTTAGAAAATAGGTGTATATTACTCTGTACCTCGTATTCAAGGTACACAAAGAAAGGGGAACCGAGCTGAAGATGTAAGTGAATGTAAATTGTTAGCAGTTGAGCTGAGTTCAGTCTTGGTTTTGGTGCCACCAAATGACATAGGCTCAAGGGTCACGGCCCACACGTGATGAACCACTCAACGCGTGAACGCGTCAAGAACGGAAAGCGTAAATATTCTTTGACTTCACTCCCCACATTTGCTCTACACTTCCTTCAACGCCAAAAAGCTCGACAAGATCCGTGAGCCATCAATTCTAGAAACACAATCGAAATGGCCCTCATCGTCGATAAACACCGGCCAAGATCTCTGGATGCCCTCACATACCATTCCGAACTATCAGACCGCCTCAGGGCCTTGGTACGGCGAAGCTCCCACTCCCTACCTAGCGACATCTATCAAACACAATCATTCTAACTTTCACAAATCAAGGCCCAAAGCGGAGACTTCCCCCATCTCCTAGTCTACGGCCCTTCAGGCGCAGGCAAGAAAACCCGAATAGTAGCGACCCTAAAAGAACTCTACGGCCCCGGCGTCGAAAAGATCAAGATCGACGCACGAGTCTTCCAAACGTCATCCAACCGCAAGCTCGAATTCAACATCGTCGCCTCCATCTACCACCTCGAAATTACCCCTTCCGACGTAGGAACCTATGACCGAGTCGTTATACAGGACCTCCTCAAGGAGGTCGCGCAGACGCAGCAGGTAGACCTGTCCGCGAGGCAGAGGTTCAAGGTGGTGGTGATAAACGAGGCGGACCACCTCACGCGAGACGCACAGGCCGCTTTGCGTAGGACGATGGAGAAGTACTCGCCGAATTTGAGGCTTATCTTGCTGGCGAACTCGACTGCGAATATTATTGCGCCGATTCGGTCGCGTACGTTGCTCGTGCGCGTGGCGGCGCCGAGTCATGAGGAAATATGCGAGGTGTTGGCTCAGTCGGCGAAGAAGGAGGGGTGGCCTGTGGTGAAGGGTCTTCATCAGAGGATAGCGCAGGAGAGTGGGCGGAATCTACGAAAAGCCCTTCTCATGTATGAGACGGTACATGCCCAAAAGTAAGGATTCTCTGTGCTGCTCATGAACGCAACCCCGAAAGCCGTTTTGACTAACGACCTCGTAGCGAGAAAATCACAGAGAGCACACCGATACCTCCACCAGACTGGGAAGCGTTAATCGGCCAGGTCGCCAAGCAGATAATGGAGGAGCGCACGCCGAGAAGGATCCTCGAGGTGCGAAGTCAGCTCTACGATCTCCTAACGCACTGCATACCCGCCACGACCATTTTGACGACGCTCACATTCAAGCTCATCCCCATGATCGACGATGAATTGAAAGGAGAGGTCATCAAGTGGGCGGCCTTTTACGAGCATCGCATCAAGACAGGGACGAAGGTCATTTTCCACCTGGAGGCGTTTGTAGCTAAGTTCATGAGGATACTGGAGATGTACTTGATGAGTATGGATATGTAAGGGGTGGACTGCTCGCTGTGGGTTAGTTTGTCATGCAAGGTTTATAGACGGTGAATGTGCCAATATCTCAATGCAGCCAAATGATCTTCACTACTCCCTGCCAGCTGTCATATGAATTAAGTATGAGCTTATATCTGCGATTCCATAACGCTTTCGACGATAAACAATAAATGGGCAGCAAGGGCCTTCCTTTTGTCATAAGCTAATAGAATAATAGTGGATGTGTCCCTCTCCATCCATGAGTACCAGCCGCCCTCCAAAGTGCACTTCAGCCCAAGCATTCTGAAGAGGAAAAAAGGAACTTCGATTGACGAGGCTCTCCCCTCAAAACTTAGTCGCAATCATCGGTCCCCATTGAATTAGCACTCCCGCTTGCTTGAAGGCAAAGGCAAACGGGTCGGTCAGCCAAAAGAAAAGTTACATAGATTAAAGTGAGAGGCTCTCCTGCGAGCGGGTGTCATGCCAACAGCCGACAAGCAAGCAGGGTAAATACTCCGGCTTGCGCCAAATTGCAGAATCCTTTCTTATGTGAGGAGGTGCTTGGCAGAGGGTCTCCCAACCTGGTTGTGGCAGGGCACGGATGATGGGCCGGTAAAGCCCACGTTTTATTTAAGCCGCGTGGAAAAAGATGGCTTGGCAGAGGGATAATCTCGAGACTGTGGAATGGGCAATTTCGTCGATCAATTTACAGCCACGGTCGGGATAATTGTACACCTCTTTTCTGGCCTCTATTCTCTTTCTCTCTTGGTTTTGTTTCATTCCATTTTATTTTCCTATTTTTTTTTTCTTTTTTTCATTTTTGTTTCCCTTTTTCATTGTTGGCTAAACCACCCATCTTTGACGCTGGAGAGTCTTCAGCTTCATGTTAAAAGAAGGAAAAAAGTACCTGATGTTCTCTCAAAGAGGCTCCAGGCAGAAGTTTCAAACCTCTCCCCCGACGTATCTCCAACTCGGGAAACTGGAGTCTTGTCAAAATGAGTGCAACTTTAATACTATTCTTCAACAGATTGGGGCGCATCAAGAAGCCCGGGTTGCGCTCGGCCATAGTTCGCGATTCGGATTCGCTCATCGCATCGTTGGCAGTTGTAAATTCTAGAAAGTTGGTCGCATGAGGGTGTGAGAGCACAACGGTGGCATGCGATCCAGGATATGTTGAATTACTTTCTCCGGACTTCAAGCGCGTGAGGTTTTGAAGCCGAGTCGAGAGCTCTTTGCAGAAGGGGAAAGATAAGGGAGGGCTTGCGACCTGGCACTTCCGTTCGTCCACCCTTCGACCTTGCACGGCAATTCGATTCTCGATTTAGATCCAGAGTTTGGGAGCTAAGTTTTATAACACGCTATTCGTCGGGGAAGGTTGAGAGAAGCGCCTAGAGAGAAGTGCCCATGCGCAATGCCGTTGATCTGACCACTTCTGCTTCCTGCGACCCAACATTCTGGGACTGGGACGGTACCGATGTTGCTTCATCTCCCACGTTTTTTTCTGAACCAAGACTGATGGTGAAATGAATGTCTTTGTCTTTTACTTGTACAAGTGAGAGTACTATTCCGTACATTATTGCTGAAGAGAGATTGATTCCGTCAAGCCACTCGACCCCGACTCGATGGCAATATCCTGTACTTAACTTTTACCTTTTTAAACTCTCTTAGCAAATTTAATCCCATTTGAATATAATTGTTGACTTAAACACATTTTGTGATAATATAAGCATCAATAAGCGTCACTCTGGTCGACAAGAAGTATCTCGTTTCCGGAGATACATCCACCAAGACACGAAAGTACTTCGTACACCGAGCCATGATGCAACCTCGCGGCCAAAAAACGTGGGCATCCCATGCCAGGACAGGCCAGGACAGGCCCTGTGCCCTTTGCCCTTGTCCTTGCCACCATCCATTACTCCGCATCTTTCCCCCTCCTTCCCCCAGTCTTCTTGGTCAACCACGCTACACTAACCACTTTTTGCAGGTGGGGGATGGAGAGACCCACAAGCTCGTGAGTTGAGCCAACAATTGCAACGAGGCTTGAGGATGAAGTACCGGTGGGAACTCCACTAGGGAACTGGGGACTAATCTTAATCGGTGCTTCACGCCTTGGGGGGAACGAGTCGAGAACATTGAGGCTTGTGGGACCCGTAGGGATGACTCTATCAACTCCGTCGACTCCGTCTTCATCTGGATATCAATTCCGAGGTGTCACCACACCCCTTTCCCGCTAGAGCTTCCTTTTGTCCTTGTGGAGTCCAACCCCGGTCAACTGTTTCGTCGATCTACGATTGCGAAATGGCCAGGTTCGAATGAACGGCAAATTCGTAAGAGGGCAGACAATGACGGCACATGTGAATGCTCGGCGCCCTCGGTGGTTCTTGTTTTTCTGCTCCTAAGCTCTTTCGGACCCGGAGTAATGGACGCCTGGACGATTGGACGATTAGAGAGCGTGTTGCTTGCCTGTCGACACTCCGCGCAACACGGGAGGACACGAAATACTTTGCAAGTGCGAAGTTGTGTACTTCGTATAATAGCACATTATCCGTGATGATCCATGGGGAAAAAAAACACCAACCCCGTCTCTTCTTCCCCGTGCCCCGTCCCCCATGGGGTACGTAGTTTGTACTCGTAGTGAAGTGGACACTGGACAGCCCGCAAGCAATCAAATCAGTGGATTTATTACCCACAACATTTGAACTATCTCCATCCTCGATTCTCCATAGAAATTAATTGATCGGCGACGATACACCACCAGATTATTCGATTATTCGCGTTTCATCAACTCCCAAGGCTGAAATTCCATCCATCTCCTTGACATCATTGACGTCAATCGTAGCCTAGCCTTCCATCACAACGATCTCCCCTGTCCGCGACTGCCGGACCGTTACTACCCTTAAATAGCCAAGCCCTGAATCCTTCCGATGGCTACATGCTGGACCTGGCACTCCCTCCCTTGCCAAGTCTTTACCCGCGAATGTTGGTCTGGGCACTTACGGCGAATTTTGGCGGGGGGCTTGCATGGCATGGTCTGGGAACAAAAATTCAGCCAATCCTTCTCCCCAGTTTAGGTCTGTTCCCTCTGTGCCTAGACATTCCAGAGTGTTCTCCAAGGAAAAGCCCAGACTTGAACCCATGCGAGGTACAGCCCAATACCGTGCCAAGCCTTTCTCGGCATGTGTTTTTTTAGTGTTGATCAACCAAAAGGACGAAGGGAAAAGAAGCCAAGAAAGTAACAGTGAACAGCTCGATGACCTCACCGAAACAATATTTTTCTTTTTGATCCAACCTCCAACGTCCATTTTCCAGCCCTGCCCAGACTTTTGACTGCCCAGGTCTTCGGGACCGAATAAGCGCGTAGCAGCTTTGATTTATTAAACAAAAGGTAGTTAACAACATAAAGAAAAGAGGACCCTTCATTTGTCAGTTTGACGTTTTGATCCGTCTGAGCCATGTATTTGATGCATGTCTATTTCGATTTTCTGGGAATGGAGGCCCAGGGAGAAACTGAGTTGAGATTTTAGCGAAGCCATGAAAAGGGGGGCACAGTCCCTCTTTTTCCGGAGTAAAGGCAAAGTAGCGATGTCGACACACGTTACATGGCGGTCGCTAGAGACCACCACTTTGGCGAAGTAGTGGAGTGTCAGCTTCGATCTTATCTTGCGACGTTTGTAATACAATTACTTCGACGGAAAAAAAACAAGCGTGCCGCGCAATGTCATAGAGAGAATGTACTTCACGGATTCATCTCCGTATATGGTACTCTCTCTCCACCTTCCCCGTTCTCCTCATCCACGATGACACCCTCCAATTTTATTTGGAAAAAAAAACCAACTATTCTCCCCGGCCAGACCCTCCATCCCGAGTGCCATGCCAAGAGTATCATTGAATCTCTGCCCCGTGATTATTGCTTCGGCCCAGCCAGCCTATGTATGGCCATGGGATGATCCCCTCCTCGTTTACGTCTTTTGGCAAAAATCCTGAAGCGCAAGGGATGCAACTAGATTAACGATTTACGAAGCTGTGCTTACTGGCGAGTTTCCAATGCAGGGGGGGGAGGAGGGATGGGAGAGGGATGCTGGGGCGGGGATGTGTGGAATGGAACCGTGGCTATATTTGGCCCGACTCAGAGAGACGGTATCAGATACTTCAAACTGGACATGGGCTTTCTCGTGAAGTGAGATTTCCAAATAGGAAAACTGTGGATACGACTGCTAGTATCCATTAAGCATGTTCTGCGTTGCCCCGGATGGGGGATAAGACATTGTTTAAAGAGGTGTACAGAGTACAAGATCCCACAGTCGCTCACGAACTTAAACGGCACTGGAGAAATTAAGCCGTCAATGGGATCATGGGGTCGGTTGCCTTGTTGACTGCACTCACATACGTCTGCAATGTTCCACCGAACCAAGTTGCGCGTCGGGCGGGATAATAAGAATATGCAGGGAGTTTTGGAAACCTGCGAGAAGGGCGGCTTCGATATTGACCCCAACCGGTTGATGGTCTCCTCACCCATGAGTTCAGTGTTATCTGTCGAAGTGAAATGGTTCCACTACCCCCCTCAGATTCCTCATCCACAGTGGACACTAGTCGATAGATAAATATTTGATGCCAAGCCAAAAAGAAAAAAAAGACACGGCGATTAAAAGGAAAAGCGGTTAGCTTTGGTGTAAGCCGAGTCGACACGGGTGTGGCCCTATATGAAACCCGGACCCAACTGCGCCCACGTATGTCGGGGAAATGGAACACGGAAGAGTAGTAGTAGTGGTAGTAGCAGTTAGTCCATGTTGGCTGTAGTTGGGTTGAAAGGGCTGCCGGGAAAACAGCACTGGCCTGGAGATGGGAGGATCTCCGAAGTCGTGGGGACGTCATTGTCAACCGCAGGCAGCCGGGCCTATCTCTCGGCAATGCAAGGACTCAATCGATGTGTGTCCGATGTTATCGGCTCCGCTGTACCTTTTTCCTTGGACTTCAGGGTGCGTACGAACTTATGAAGTATTCTTATGCAACTCCTTCCTATCAATAGATGCTACCTTGAACAACAATTGATGTATTTGGCTGATATCGAATTACCAATGTTGGATTGAGGCGGGCAGATCCCCAATTTCTGGGAGCTATTACTCCATTTCTTCCCCCGCATTGCTGCCGCTCAACATGGTTGCTTCGCATTTCGCAGGCGATGGTATTTGGCGATTGTCCGTATTCCAGGTGTTACAAACTGGCAGGCATGAAAGGGAGATAATACCAGACGTCAGGTACGGAGGTACGTGCGGCGGAGGTACGGAGTGCTCGAGGGCTTCTGCTGTTATTTCTCCGCCTTCCATTCGCCCATCCCGCGGCGGACAGGTCGTAGTCGAACCCGCTAAATTACTGCCGACACCGCCCACAAGACGCTAAACTCTCAAGACCCAGTTTTATAGTCCCTTAAATGTATCCTGTCTCGGGAGAGAACATTGAACATTGAAAGAGTTCAATTGTCAACACCCCATGGGGACTACTTCTTACTTGTAAACTTATTTATTTAGGCGGTTATTATTACCAACTCAAGGCACTTGATCTATCTACTCAGCTCGCCAGTGTAGTTTTCTAGCTGTCTGGGTTGTGGAATTTGGCTGTTGAGAAGCCATTGTCGATGACGTGACCAACTGCGCTACTTGGCATTACCTACTTTGTATGTGGTGCAGTGGGAGTTGTTGGGTGGGTATTAGTGACCAGGCCCAAGTACCAGCAATGCGGTCCCATCAAGTTGTTCCCATGCAGGCCGATTCGCTCTCCACACACCGATGTATTCAGGGACCAAGGATACTTCCGCACAATACAACACGGTACAAAGCACGGCGAAGAGTCGGAGGCAGAGAGTACCTGAGTACGAGGAGTGTACTTCCGTCCCGGTAACTTCGTACCTGCCTACCTTGCCTTGCCGAACGAGCTCTTGCCAGTTGCATTTCACCCGCAAGAAAGCTCGCCCCTCCTTCAGGCCCAGACCCTGGGAGAGAATGTCGCAGTGGTCATTTAAACAACCGAGTCGCCCACCTGCTTCCGTCTCTCGCTTCTCATCATCCACCTTCCTCCCATCTTCTTCTTCTTCTTCCTCTTCCTCTTCCTTGCTCTGTTGCCTATTCACTCTCCACTCTTCATTCTTGTTGCTGCCATTGATCATTTAATCTATTGCATTCCATTGACAGGTCCATCCCCGCACGACCTCTTCACGACTGTCCCTCTTCGACCCTTGCTTAAAGTTCACTGCCAACGGCTCCTCCGCTCCTCGATCCCTAAAAGAGTCGAACAAAGAAAAGAAACGACCCTAATCACCGTCCCCGAACACTACATACATCGCAAACATGGCCGACATTGCAGCGCAAAAAGCGGCCCTGCAGCAGACCAACGGCGTCTCTACCGCCGTGGCCAACAAGGCCGTTGTTGTTGTGCCTCCGCCCCCGGCCCCCGAGGGCGCCGTCGTCGCAGAAGCCCACCTTGTCGAGACACATTGTAAGGAACTTCCCTTTTTGATCTCATGGGCGCAGTTGGCCTTGTCCGGGGTCGACGCCTGCGGTTGCAAATCCCCCACGTGCGGACGTGCCACTAACGATTTTTGCTTTTCTTTTTAGACCCTCCCCCGGAGATGTTCAAGAGTAAGTCACAGACCACCATTAAATTGTTCGCGACAAGAGGAGCTATGACGAACGGGAAAATTACTTTGCCTTTTTGCCCTTGTCGATGCTACTTTTGTCGCCCCTCACTGTTTCCGTTCTTGGAGCGTTATTGAAGCTTCCGCGAGCTCTCAATTGCCCCCAATGCGTTGGGACCCAATTGATTTTCCGAGTCACTTTTTTTTTTTTTTTTTCCTTCTTTCCCGGGTTAAGCTTTTTTCTTTTTTTTCTTTTTCCGTTCCATTGACTCGGGTGGCGCGGTAATACATGCCTCTCTGCTGCTGGGCCACCCTTGGCTTGCCTCGGAGATGTCGCAATTGTTAGCGCCGTGCATGCCCGGAAACATGGAAGGCCTTTTTTGGGCAATTCAGAGTGGATTTTTGCTAACAACTTTTCCCTCCCCTTGCAGGGCACACCTGTAAACCCCACATTATGGGTAAGTTCAAGCTAGCTCAAGCAGCAACCCCAACAATATCTCCCCCAAATTCAACACCTGCAGCCCCACCATGTTCCGGCTTCGGCCAGAGCTTTCGGGTGTCTGGCCCACGCCACCATCACCATGCGACCATTGCGGTCGATGCTGGTGGCCCATTGCCCCACCCTCTGCGCCCATTGCCGTTGACCCATTTGACGTGCCTACTAACCACCAATGGCTTAGGTATGGAGCACTACCAGAGGCTCTACGAGCAGTCCATCCGTCAACCTCACGAGTTCTGGGGACGCGAAGCCCGAGAGCTCCTCAACTGGTCCAAGGATTTCCAGACCGTTAGCGCCGGCTCCCTGCCCACCGGCGATGTAGCCTGGTTCGTCGAGGGCGAGCTCAATGCCTCGTACAACTGCGTTGACCGCCATGCGTTCAAGAATCCCGACCAAGTCGCCATCATCTACGAGGCAGACGAACCCGGTGATGGCCGCAGCGTCACTTACGGCGAGCTCCTCCGCCAGGTCTCCAAGACCGCCTGGGTCCTCAAGCAGATGGGTGTGCGAAAGGGTGATACCGTCGCCATCTACCTGCCCATGATTCCCGAGGCCGTCGTCGCCCTCCTTGCCTGCGTTCGTATCGGCGCCGTCCACTCCGTCGTTTTCGCCGGTTTCTCCGCCGACTCCCTCCGCGACCGCATCATCGACGCCAACTCCAAGGTTGTCATCACCACCGACGAGGGCCGACGTGGTGGCAAGCTCATTGGCACCAAGAAGATCGTCGACGACGCCCTGAAGCAGTGCCCCGATGTCAAGAACGTCCTCGTCTACAAGCGCACCGGTGCCGAGATCCCCTGGACCGAGGGCCGTGACTCTTGGTGGCACGAGGAAGCCGAGAAGTGGCCTTCCTACATCCCCCCCGCGGCCGTCAACTCGGAGGACCCCATGTTCCTCCTCTACACTTCGGGCTCTACCGGCAAGCCCAAGGGTGTCATGCACACTACTGGAGGCTACCTCGTAGGCGCGGCTGCCACCGGCAAGTACGTCTTTGACCTCCACCCTGGTGATGTCCACTTCTGCGGTGGTGACGTCGGTTGGATCACTGGCCATACCTATGTCGTCTACGCTCCTCTCCTCCTCGGTGTGACTACCGTCGTCTTCGAGGGTACACCGGCGTACCCCAACTTCTCCAGGTACTGGGATATCATCGACAAGCACCGGGTCTCCCACTTCTACGTCGCTCCCACCGCGCTCCGTCTCCTCAAGCGTGCTGGTGACCACCACGTCCGCAACGAGATGGGCAACCTCCGCGTGCTAGGCACCGTCGGCGAGCCCATTGCTGCCGAGGTCTGGAAGTGGTACTTCGATGTTGTTGGCAGGTCGAAGTGCCAGGTTGTTGATGTAAGTTTTCGCCCCGGCATCCAGTGAACCAAAACCAAAAAGAGAGAAGAAAAATTGTAGAGTTTGGGAATGTGACTGACTCTTTTTTGTGCAACACCACAGACCTACTGGCAAACCGAGACCGGCTCTCATGTTATCACGCCGTTGGCGACTATCACTCCCACCAAGCCTGGTAGCGCGTCCCTCCCCTTCTTCGGCATCGAGCCTGCCATCATCGACCCCGTCAGCGGTGAGGAGATCACCGGCAACGACGTCGAGGGCGTCCTCGCCTTCAAGCAGCCCTGGCCCAGCATGGCCCGTACCGTCTATGGTGCCCACAAGCGATACATGGAGACCTACTTCGATGTTTACAAGGGCTACTACGTAAGTGGAGGCCTCCGTTTGCTCTGCCCCCCGGGGTGTGACAAGACTTTCTTGGCTAATGTACCGGCTTTTCTCTCTATAGTTTACTGGTGATGGTGCTGGCCGTGATCATGAGGGCTACTACTGGATCCGTGGGCGTGTTGATGACGTCGTCAACGTCAGCGGTCACCGCCTGTCAACTGCCGAGATTGAGGCCGCTCTTATCGAGCACCACAACGTGGCTGAGGCTGCTGTCGTGGGTGTCCACGACGAGCTCACTGGCCAGGCCGTCAACGCCTTCGTTGCCGTTAAGGAAGTCACGGAGGTCACGGACGCCCTGCGCAAGGAGTTCATCATGCAGGTGCGAAAGAGCATTGGCCCCTTCGCGGCTCCCAAGGCGGTCTACATCGTTCCCGATCTTCCCAAGACCCGCTCCGGCAAGATTATGCGACGTATCTTGAGGAAGATTCTCGCTGGTGAGGAGGACCAGCTCGGCGACGTTACTACTGTATGTTGTTAACCGCTCCCTTCCTTCGATCGAAGCTTCGATGAAGACGCAAAACGCTAACAGTGCATTCTTAGTTGTCCGATCCCACCATCGTACCGAAGATTATCGATATCGTACACGAGAGCCTCAGGAAGTAAACAAAGAGAGCGATACTGTGTATTTGTTCGTTCTGTTTATTTTCTTCTTCTTCTTCATCTTCTCTCCTTGGTATGGGTTTGGGAAAGCGAGATTGGGAGTTTCTGTTTAATCCTTCTTATTCTTAATACCATGTTTATACTTATTTATGGGTGGCGGAGGCTTTTACTTGAAGAGCAGCAAGTTTGAAAAGAAGGGGAGAATAAAACCACCAAAGCGATTGCGGTGTGTGGAGGAGCACAGTTGGGAGGCGGCGACGATGATGGCAACAGAGCCGAAGGGAATTGGAAGGGTCGATAGGCCACAGTTCAAATGACGATTGATGCCTTGCACTTCGAAGTTGTTTCTGCCAAGTCAACTGGGGCATTGTGCCTCGGAGCGAGGCTTTTGTATGTGTCGTTCGGCCGGTGTGTCCTAAGAAATGTGTCCATGTATCTCTACGCACCGCATTCATACGTCTCACAGCAAGATTTTCATCCATTTCCCTATGGACACTCTTAGACTAGACTAGTAATATACTAAATACTTTATTTATAAGTCTTGTCCTCTTCCCGTTCTTTTTGAGGTTTCGCTAAAAGCGTCAAGAGCTGTCATGAAAGTGTTCCTCTGGTTGCCAGTGGAGACGCCATGTGTGATGGAGACGCCAAAAGTGCTGCAGGTTGCATGTGCAAGATCCTTCGAGAGAACGCATATGTAGGTGGCTGCGGATGGCCAGCGCATCATGGTGTTTACGCGTCATGCCAAGAGGTGGGATGCTGTGATTTTTTTTCTTTGTGAACATTTTGGACTCTTCCGAAGGTTGGGAAAGGACCTCGTTCTTTTCTGTGTGGGGGAGGGACTTGAGGTGGCGGGGTTAAGGTTCGGAGTTTGTTGGCGGGGGTATCAGCCACTTTGACTTGGGTTGTCTCCGTAGTCAAGGATGGCGCTGTTGTCTCGTTTTCTGATCGGGTCGGGTCAGGGATCGGAAGGAAGCCATGACGTTAATGGGGCTTTATGTCGTTTATGACTCGTGGAGGGTCTTTGTTCTTTTGGAGGATTCCTTCCCTCGACTTCAAACTTGTCATGGAGACAACTCGATAACTCTTGTTCAACTCAAGCGCTGGGTCAAAGGGGAGCGGGGACGAAGGACTATTGGAATGTTGGCAATGGAAAAGACGCCAACATTGCTTGGTCAGGGAATTAAGGCGTTACAACACAAGTCACAATTGCAAATATTGAATCTCATATCCCATCCTGAACTTCAGATGCCGTTTCCAAGAGCAACTCTGAGTATCATCTCGGGTCACCTGTTGTTACACCTGGTGTCAGTTGTATATTCGCCGTGCCTTTCGCTGAGGTTCAACGTTCATCCCAACCCATCCTCCTTCAAAATATGCTTATCCTGAAGGTTCGTCCACAGCGGCGCAATGGTCGCTATCGTTGGAAAGAAAACTGGGCCGGCAGTTCGTAAAAATTGTCATTTGAAAGCATGCTTAAAAGTGGGCTCAAGTTCGATGAACGCAGCTTGGCTAGCCAAGGAAATCGGGCGGACAGCACACCACTCTTCCTGTTTTTGCAGGGTGGGTAATACGAAGTAATCGCTTAGCAACGTGAAGTGATGACGACGACTTTTGTCAAGGACGTTGCTGTTTTGGGAAGAGCTTCGGAGAGTTGATTTTTTTTCTTCTTCAGTGGCTGTTGATGTGGCTGGGCTTGATGTACTTTGTACTGCGTCCATGAATGAACAGTGTACAAAGTTACGAGGTACAATCCTGAGGAACAATCGAGGTCGTCGAATCAATCTTGAGATCTTCTTGTTTACACTAACATGGTCGATGTTTGAGGACTGCACTAGAACGATTGAATTCAGGTGCCTTGAAGCTAATGTTGACAACGGCATGCTCAATTTTGATCGAGATTGATATTGCGCCTTTTCAACATGGTCCACATGAGGTCCAATTCGACTGATCAATGCTTGTAATTATCGCCTGCACGGCATCGCATTAATGGTTGTCCTTCAAAGGGCTTGGCTACCCGGATGCTGGTGTCATCTCAGAATTCCCAAGCCTGGCCAGTGTCATCGATACAAAGTACTTCAACTGGCACACGACAGGCTTTTGCTTTTATTGGCTTTTTCTTTTCCCTTTTCCATCCCTTTTCTCCTAGTCCCTTGCATTACTGGCAGTTTCTCATCTCAACGACCAGTGCTCCCCCATCGTCAAAGCCCAGCAGGGGGAGAAACACACAAGGTGGTCCTGAAACAGGACCGCACCAGAGAAAGCGATGCGAACAAAACGTCGCGGTTCGTCTGTGCGAATGGATCGATCGGCCAGTGGACCTGCCTAGTGGATAATATGCAATGCGCAGATTAATTACTACTCTATCCGCTAGGCTGTGAGGGGAGATCTCTCCGTTGTACCTCTGGTATTCGATCCAGCTGTCGTGGCTTAGTGTACTATGTACACTGTTTAGCGCCGAGAGCCTAAAAAAAGATCGGGACATTCCTGACCCGGTGTTGGATGGGATGACCATGAGAGCCTCTCCCTGTGTCTCCTCTGACCGCCCCGAACCGCACTGCCTGGCTACGAGGTAAGATTCGTACATGGTTTCTCTGTGCTTGGTCAGACCCGGCTCGCCAAGTCATAGGAGAGGGGATATTAAGCTGCGTAGCAAAAGGTTAGAGAAATGCTGACCGGGTTGTGGTGATTTGCTCTGGCCAGCGTTTATTAGAAAGGTGCGCAGGAAATGTTGCATTTTGATCACAGGGACCCTTCACGTCTCGGCTCTTGCAGTCCAATCGATTGAGCGGGAAGGAGATTCACTTCGTCCCTTGACCTCGTACCGGGGATGGGCTTGCTTGAATACATAAATAGATCGAGCTCGGCGCCTGTAAGAAAGCCTTTACCTGATAATATATATATTTTTTCTCTTGCACCGAAATGCAAGGGAGGCTTCCGCTCTGGCGAGTTTGTGCTTAAGATTTGGTTCATCGTCAAGCTGAGCGTCTTTAGAAACGGTACGAGGTACAGCCAAGAAGTGCGGTTCTCCGTACATTCCGAATGTACCCAGTGCATATTTTGTAGGGCGACGGTAGCTCCTTGGCGCTTCGTAACACTGTCTCTGTATCAGCCATTGACCAACTTCCAACTTTGAAACAGGAGTCGAGGGTTTGTATCTACGAAGTAGGGCAAAGCGCCAGGCGAAGGGGGGAAAGCTTCTTTGCTATTACCTTCTAGAGTTGGACGTGATTTCAAAGTACGAATTAGAGCTGTACTGCGCAGATTGTTTTAGATCAAATCCAGCCTGGGGCAATGCTCAATGAAAGCCTCCCTAGACGTTCTTAACTCCGTAGATGACCTGCAAGCGCAGCGCAGCGGACAATTGAGAAGTACCGATTCCATGACTGCTGCGATTGTGACGGCTCTGACGGCTCGGTGCAACGCTCAAAGTCCAACCCCCCCGGGCCTGGTCGCCCCAATGAGCATCCACTCATAGGAATCTATTGCTACTTTATCGAGCATCGTTGATGACCATGGTCCATGCTCAAAGTACGAAGTACAATTGTAGTGCACCTCCTCAGCCCCAGCCCGCCTTTCCCTTCCTTCCTGATACCGTAACGCGAGCATACGTATTAGACCCGTACCAAGCCCGCCAAAATACCCTCCGCCCTTCTTGGCGACTTCCCGTTGCGGACTTTCCCATCATCCACATCCATCCATCCCCCTCGTTGCTCTGTTCTCAGCACCAGCAAACTGGACTTGGAAGTTGGAACAACCACCCACCCTCCCTCTCTGTCTCTCTCTCTCTCCCGAAGCCTGACTTCGCCACGAATTCCACGTCCAACGACCTGCAAGTTCGGCAATCCTCTTTTTCCCCGGCTGGTCCAGACAAACGTCAACTCTCCCCCTTCCCTCCTCGCCAACCTTAATAGTCCTCTCCTCCAGTCATCCTTGCGACCGTCCATTATCGATCGTATTATCTATCGCCTGTGAGAACCCTTCACCGACCGGGCTCCTCGTTCCAAAGCCGTCGTACCGGACTCTTTCTACACTCACCTGCTCTCTCATTCTCTCGCTTTATTGATTATAATAATCCATTGTATTACGAATAATCGCCGAAACACTTACGACTCGGGTCTCCATTCTCCTCTCGAACGAGAAGTCGTGTAGCAAAGATTGAAACCCGCGGAAGAACGAAACAAGAAAAAGGAGGGTTCACGTCAAACGAATCGAATTGCTTTTGCGAATTGAGACGTGCATCTGGTCTTTTGTGTTGCTCCCACTCGAATCGTGTTGACGCAAGTCCGGAATTCCCTCCCCTGCGATACCATTCCTTGGAGCGACTCATTTGTCCATTCATCATCGACGTCGAATCATATCCTGGAGGTCGACAGAGGACTGTTTGTCCAACGAGATCATTCGAATCATATTTTCCGTATAATCCGTTGTTAATAGCGGTACTCAGCATTTACTAGTCACCCATGCAATAGTAGTCTCCGAAGTGTCCCGTCCCCCGATCAAGGGACTCGAGCGTTTACTCTCCTCTCTCTCCTTTTCACATCCGCCTCCTTGTCTCTTCTCTCCTCGAAACCATGATACTCCGGCGGCTAGTCACGGCCGCTTTCGCCAGCGTTGCCCTTCTCATACAACCCATTCAAGGTGAGTTCCCGGGATGGGCGCATCTCTTCGCTCGAGATATCACCATGGCCGCCCGCCGCTTTTCCCTGCTAACAATGGGTTCACTCTACCAGCCGATTCTACGAGTAGAAACCCCGTCACCTCTATATTTACGATACAAGAACCCAAAATCCAATCCTCTTCTCGGCAAATCAATTCCAACTCTAATTTCGATATACTATTCACCATCCCGGGTGAGCGGAGGATACGACTGTCCCTCGAACCGAACCACGACGTTATACCCCGCGATCTTCACGTAACCTACCTCGAGGCCGACGGCAGCATTCGCTCTGTGGAACCGGTCGAGCGCGCAAGTCACCGCGTTTATCGTGGAAACGTATTTACGAAGCCCCTCGGCGACGACGATACGGAATGGGTCAAAGGCGGTTGGGCACGAATAACTCTACACCGCGACGGCAAGACTCCCATCTTTGAAGGCGCCTACCGTCTCCATGGCGATCATCACCACATTCAGACTGCGACCACTTACCTCAAGTTGAAGCACATCGAGGATCCTAATCCAAGCCCCCCTACTTCGACCGACTTCAAGTCCGGAGACGAATACATGGTGATCTGGCGTGACTCTGACGTTCTAGAATACTACCAACCTCACGACGAGCTGAGAAAACGAGAGCTCTATGGGCGGGTTTCTTGTGGATCCGACGATTTGACCTTCAATGCCAACTACGACCTCATGTCTCGTGCCACCAGCGATTTTGGAGAAACGTCGACGTCTTCTCTGTTTGGTCGCCAAGTCGATACCACTCCAGGTAATGGCGGTGCCGGCATCAACCTTATCGACAATATTGGCTCCACGGCCGGCTGCCCCAAGACGCGAAAGGTAGCTTTGCTTGGTGTCGCGGCAGACTGCAATTACCGCAAGCAGTTTACTACCGAGGAAGATGTCCGAACCAACATTATCCAGCAGATCAACGCCGCGTCCGCCGTGTACGAGAACACTTTCAACATTACGCTCGGTCTCCAGAATATCACCATATTGAATCCCGATTGTCCCTCGACGGCCACCGAAGCGGTGCCCTGGAACGTTGTTTGTAATGACGGTGTTACCATCACTGACCGACTGAGCAAGTTTTCCGAGTGGCGAGGTCGTTCGCAAGACACGAACGCATTTTGGACCCTCCTGACCACGTGTAACACCGACAACGCCGTCGGCCTCGCCTGGCTTGGGCAGGTCTGTCAGCAAGGGGCCCGCGCAAACCAAGGCGACGGCTCCGACTCGAACGAGACCATCTCGTCTACGAACGTTGTCGTGCGTACTCAGACCGAATGGCAGGTTATTGCCCACGAGGTCGGCCACACTTTTGGTGCCGTTCACGACTGCACTAGCGCTAGTTGCCAGGCAGGTGACGCGCAGATGCAGAGGTGCTGTCCTCTCAGCCAGAATTCGTGCGATGCCAAGGGTCAGTTCATCATGAACCCATCTACGGGCCGCGGTATCGAGGCCTTCTCCCCCTGCAGTGTCGGCAATGTTTGCGCTGCGATTTCCCGCCAGGCCGACCGGTGTCTCTTGAACAACAAGGACATTCCCGTCATTACCGGTAGTCAGTGTGGGAACGGCATCGTCGAGACGGGCGAGGACTGCGACTGTGGTGGGGAGCAAGGGTGTGCAGGAAACTCGTGCTGTGACCCCAAGACTTGCAAGTACACACAGAATTCGGTTTGCGACCCGGCCAACGAAGAATGCTGTACCGACTCGTGCTCCTTCGCCTCATCCGGTACCGTCTGCCGCCCGAGCACCGGACTTTGCGACCCCGAAGAAACGTGCTCGGGGTCCTCGTCGGCGTGCCCCAGCGACCAGCACAAGGACGATGGAAGCGACTGCGGCGAGAAGGGCCAAGGTTTGACCTGCGCCTCGGGCCAGTGCACGTCCCGCGATCAGCAATGCCAGGCCATGATGGCGTCTTTCTCCAACGTCACCAACGTCAAGGCTTGCGATCGGACCGAGTGCATGATCGGGTGCACGTCGTCTCTGACAGCGCCTAACGTGTGCTCGGTCATGAACCAGTGGTTCCTCGACGGCACGCCGTGCACCGGCGGCGGTAAGTGCCAGAACGGCGTTTGCCAGGGCGGCTCGTTTTTCAAGGAGGCCGCGGAGTACATCAGGAACCACAAGGACATCTTTATCCCCGTCATCTGCATCGTCGGCGCGCTCATTCTCATCGCCATCTTTTGGTGCTGTCTCCAGTCTTTCCGACGCCGCAGCCAGGCAAGGAAATTCGGCCGCAAGGGACCGCCGATGATGGGTCTGCCCAGCCGTGATAATAATGCCTGGACCAATTTTGCTGGGGCTTATGCGCCTCGCCCGCGCGGGCCCAACGACGTGAATGGCAGCAGCAACCAGTCCCAGAGATCCATACCGAGATCTTCTCAGCAGCCTCAGCCGCAGCCGCAACAGCAGCCGCAGCCACAGACCACGGGGTGGATGCAGTCACCGCCGCAGGGACCACCACAGGGACCACCACAGGGACCACCGCGGATACCCTCGTCTCCTCCGCCGGCGTATCCTGCCTATCAGCCGTATCAGCAGTGGGGCGCACCACCGGGTAGAAGCACGAGATACGCTTAGAGAACGTCATTACTTCTGGGGTTCTTGTTTGCGTTGCTGTTCTTACTGTTGCAGTACCAGTATAGAGAAATGGGCTAATACTGATACCATCAAGGTGGATCGGGCTCTAGTCCCTTGTTTTTCTCGAATTTATTTTTCTTTCTGTTTTTTTCCCTTCCTTTTTGGCTCATGACTATTGGATCCCCCAGTGTTCGCTCTCATCCGGCCCGGATCTAGTTGCATTTGGGATTGTCGGAAGGCTCGTTCTTAGCATCGGGATGGCGTTTTCTTGGGGCGGATTCGTTCATTGACGGAAGGCATTCATTACATTTAACACGAATCAGGACAGGGAATCCGCATTGGGATTAACATCAGTATCTTTTTTTTATCTTTTTTGGTTGTCGCAGCGATTCGAGAAAGAGGGAGGCGGGCCTCGTTGTTTCCACATCTGTCGGTCTTTTATATCTTTGGGGGGATTCTTAAACTGGATCCTTGGAAGCGGACCCCGGGTACTCCCTCTGTTTTTTTTTCTTTGCGCTTGTTCGGTTTTTTTACCTGAATACCCCCATGAGTTTTTTCAGCTTTCTCATAGAGTAAGAGAACGGAAGGGGGGAGAAGGAGGAAAGGGAGGACAGTTACATTGCATACGTCGATGTAAATAGGATAGAAAACTCCCTATGGTCGTTCTGGCCTGTGGGTAAATATTATGTGCATATGGATTGGTATTTATCTTGATACCGTGAGTTGATACAGGATGTGCGTATTTCGTATAATATACTATGAACCAAAACGCTAGTTACATACGTCCCTTGTCTTGGCTCTAAGCTCTCGCTTCTTCGGTATCATCTTCCTGTCCTTCGACGGGAAGACACCCGTACAGATGGAGAACCGGGTGCGGCTCGTGAATGCCGGACGAGCCTAGTAAATATAAGGGAAAGGATGAGGGGGTGTGCTTCGTAGAAGCGTGCCCATACGACTCAATACACTCACTCGTTCATCCATCCATCCTTGGCCGGGAACTCTCGAATAGAATCCCATTGCAGGTGGAAGCCCCTTCATCGACTCATATCTAACTCCGTGGATAAAACAAGCCCATAACTCAAAGGAAATAAAACACTAACGACCATCCCGATTCGAAGCTCGATATCTCGGGGTCTCCTCCTCTGAAAAGCCGCATAATATACGCGTGAAATACAGCCTCGTCCCCGGTATACTCTAACAATACCAATCAGTAAACATATAGTACAGACAGAACGCTCAAGGAAGAGAGGGAACTTACATCTCGCCTACTAAGAGCGTGCATCATGAGCAACTCGGGGTCGGCAAGGATCTGAGCTGCCATTCTCCTCTGCTCAATGACTCTGAAGCTCTCCCTATCCGATCTGCTTTCTTAATTAGCTTTCGTCTTTCTCCCATCTATAATTTCCCCGACTTTCTTTTCTTCCTTTTTTTTTTTATAATAAAAAGGAGAAATGGAACATAATAAAACAGTGAGAGAAAAGGGGGGGGAAGGGGACCATATAACTCACATCTCACCCATCCTCGTCATACCCTCTTCCCCCTCCGACTCATCGCTCCCCACCCGATAAGGGTCCTTCCCGCGGGCCTGGCGATCGCGCATGTCGTCTGTGAAGCTGGCGGAGCCATGGCTGGATTGGCCTGGGGTGGAGGCATAGCGGGCGAAGTTGGACTTCTTCTTCTTCTTTTTGGCGGATGAGGTTGGGGTTGACATGTTTTTGATAGGCGATGTTGGGGGAGTGGGTGGTGAGGATTATTTGCTGGAGATGGTGTTTCTCTGTAATAATATATTTTACTTTACAAGACTCCTTTCGCAGCTCGTTGAGCGGGCTTTGTTGAAGTCGAATGGAGGGACGGGATGGGATGGGAAAAGCATGGGTTTGATGGAGGAGATAACAGGACGTCGCCGAGCTGGCTGAGCCCAAGTTCTGGCGGGGGTTCTTCTGGCGGGGTTCTGTAAGGCTCAAGCTCTGTACGCCAGTACGCCAGTACGCCAGTACGCCAGTACGCCAGTCCTCTATGACGCTCCCGGTATGAAACCCCACCAAGACCAAGACCACACAGGAAACGGGGCAACGGCAACTCCCGCGTCAAAGGTCCTGGCTTGGGCCCGGTCTAATGTGATCCACCCCGATCGACTTAGACTTCAAAGTTGGAGACAATTAGACATTTACCACGCTCCTGGGCTCGAGGCCCTTGTTATTCTCAAGACTACGAGGAATGAGGGAAAAATTTCAGGTCGAGGTTTCACCCGTCATCCAAAATCCCAGACTGTCCTCTGTCTCATTTGCAGATATTGTCATAGGAATACCGATCAAAACTTCACTCCCTCTGGACATGGGCAGGCTCTGTTATAAGAGGACAGGAAGAGCTGAGAAGAAACTGCAGACTGGGAAATAGATTTGGATTATAAACACCGAAAATAGACATTGCCTCTCGGAATCTCACAAAATAGGACAGCCTCTTCCGACTCTACGGAGTACAAAAGGACACACTCATAAGACAGCCCCAAGCCTCACTTCCCATTCCATTCCAGTCTGAGATGCATTCTCCTCCCACGTGATGGTCCATCACATCCCGTCGACCAACCGCATCCAAGTTGCCTGATGCTTTCGAGCAAACCAACTTCTCCCATCTGAGACACGATAGCGCCAAAAAAGAAAGGGAAAAGGGTCCCTTTTTTCCCTGGTTTCTCCTCTCTCTCCACTCTTCCCTGTAAACTCCCGCCTCATCCTATGAAAAGAAAGTAAAAGCCATCGCCGAAAACCATGAGAGGACGGTCTAGATCCAGAGAAAGGGACGACTGTCCCGAGTGCGCCGGAGCCGGCCGCCCCCGACCACCGCAACGCTCCATGTCCGGCGCGCGATCACCACCACCGCCCGAACGACGCCCATCTCCGCCGCGCGACTTCGGCGCTCCTCGGTAAGCCCAACTTGTGTTGCCTTTCAACCTCGTTTCTCTCCAAACCTTCTCCAAGCTAACTGGCTAACCTTCACCCCCTCGTCTCTCTTCCTTCGCCGTTTTAGCGAACGCACACGCTCCCTCTCCCCCGGCCCCATCCACCGCGCCTGGCATCGCCTCTGGCACCCCCATCACCATCACCACCACCATCATCACCACCAGAACCCCCCTTACTACGAACCCCAATATCCACCACCTCCTCCCCCACCTCCTCTTAAACACCCCGGGCCCTTCACTCTCCAAGTCCACGACCGCACCGCCGACGACCCCCGCCCACATAACCCGCACGGCCGCTCCTTCACCATCACCGTCACGCCCGACACGAGGCCCTGCGACATTATATTCAGCCTCGCGCCGCCGCGGAGCCGATGCCTCGTCCTCGTTTGCTCGACGTTTCAGCCGGCCTATGTCATGCCGAAGGATGTGTCGTTGCCGGAGATTGCGAATATGCGGTGCTGGTTGGAGGTTGTGGACGGTTGAAGTGTTAAAGGAGACTGGTGTGAGGGGGACGATGGATGGAACGTTGAGACTAGTACTTTTATGGGAATTTTTGTTGGTGTGGTTGATGGTGATATGAGCTACGAGCTATGAGCACTTTCTACGATTGTATTTGTCTTCTGTCTTAATGTTTATGTAGCCAGTGGTGAAGAAGGAATGACCGGACTCGTTACTCGAGAAAGGTGTGTGACACAGGATGGGCAGTTGGTAGGAGAAGAAGAGAATTTGACTACAGCATCGCAGCCTCTCTTATTCAATCTAGACCACGATAATCTGACAGGGAATCATTGATCCCGAAGCCGAATCCATTTTGATTACTACCTTGGACTTGAACCCATGACAGTGTCAGGGGGCACATTTCATACAAACAGCACCGGTCAAGTCAACTATTTTGATTTCATTCTGAACAGAAGAGGCTACTCTGTTATTCGCGTTGACAGACGGATCGCTAGACAGATCGCTAGTCGGATACGATTTTCCTTCTATACCAATTCCTACTCCTAGGTTGCACGATCAACAGACCGTTCCCTCAGGAGGAATTTACTTGTATGCTAGTCCACTAAAGGAATCGCTGAAGAAAATCTGCGACTCCACGGGAGACTCCGGCGATCGAAACGCCCGAACTTCTTGTCTCTGGATGTTCCGGTTATTGCGTCTCCATGTGAAAACTGAGCCAGCATTGAGAATGCAGCCCACTCTAGCGCTCTCAATGGGGCCTGCCGCAACATTGCGTATGGCAGCATCCTGAAGTTCCATGGGGAGGTCATGGAGAGGAGTCCTGGGGATACTCATCTGTGTGGCTTCAAGGAGGAGATCGATGGCTTCATCGGAAGGAGGGTCTACACCGTCGAAGAGACGGAGGGTCCTCGAATGGCTCTCACTCTGGCGATTGACCCGATATACGATAACCTCCTTCACTGAGAATATGAGGTAAGTAAGGCTGTTACCCGGTTGTGGATTCTGGGGGTCCTGTGCGTCATGTTGGGTCCGTTTCGTGAAGTCCTTTCGGATTAGAGAGACAGCATGCGGAATGTGCTGGGATATAACGATGGACACCCCGCCAACTCGGACGATATCTCCCCTGAACGGCTCCCAGTCCGGAAGGTCATTGATCCAGACGAAATGAGTTGCGATGGGCTGGCGCGGCCGAGTTACTTCTTCGACACGGAAGTCTAGAGTCGCAATCTTGATCATTGCGAATGCGAGCCTCCGGAACGTGGCGTTGTTGTAACAACCGCCGAGGATATGCCTCCACTGGTGTGCAAAGTCGGTGAGCAGCGTGGAAACGAGAGCCTTACACCGCAGTAGTTGACTAAGGTTTACTTCGTTCCGTCTCATGTTCGTCCAAGACCGTGGGAAGAGGAAGACGGACTGCAAGGAATGTTTGGAGCGGGCGAGGGGTGGTTGGTAAGGCTCGAAATCGGAAATGGTTACGGAACGGAAGCGCATGAGGGCGAGGGGAACCAGAAGATTGAGATCCTTTTTGTCCAGTCGCAGGACATCGTCGTCGAGGTCGAATGTCCAGATTGATTCGAGGTGAACGTGTCGGCGGTCATGGAAGGGAGGGACAACGTCGTACTGGAGACGCCAGTTCCTTCTCCGACCAAGTCTCGAATACACAATATCAAAGGTGGATTCTGAGGAGAAGGAGCATAAGCATGAGAAACTATTTGTCCCCCATCAAAGAAACAAGACGGTCTTCAGTACTTACCTCTTTCTACATCACGGAGCTTTCTTGAGTACATCCGTAGCATGACCTCATCTTCAGCACTAGAAGCTGAGGCAAAGTAGATTGCCCCTAATCTGGAGGTGAGTCTCAAGGATGCTAAGGATATTGGGAATGTCATGGGCAACATACCATGTAAACGAATAATAATCCATATACCCATACTGAAGGTGGTAATGAAGCTGAGCCAAGTACAGGATACTGATGATAATGGCCAATGTTGTAATGTTGTGATGTTGGGATACTGCCCAGGGGAAGGGGAGCCTTTCTCAGAAAGTTGTAGGGACCACTTTCCTCTCTTAAATAATGAAGTCTTTGTTTACCCAACTACCTTGCGAAATGAGTTGCCATCGCCACTTCCTAAAGGTGCTAGCTCGCATCACGATCTTCCTGTCACGAAAGAGGATTTGCGCTGGGCGATACATTGGCAGGCTGCTGGAAAATAATGTGAGCTAGCAACAAAGGAGAATCCCACTGGGGAAGGAACCCATGTATGGGCTCCCAAGATCTCGGAGTCGGGGCGGCTGTCCGTATATCTGCGGGAAGGTGTAGCAGAACTCCTCTTTGGGTCGGACTGGTGAGATGTGCTGCGGTTTAGAGCGACGGAAGGGACCGCCGGCGACGGCCCAGGATCGCAGGATATAGATTTTGTCACTTCAGAGGGTTTTCCCTTCACTATAACTTAGCTAGAGAAGGACTAAACCTCTTGCAAAATGTATACTCTGTATAATAATAATAAATAATACATTACGGGTTTCTAATCAAGCTTTGTCTCTCGTGGGTGAGCTGCGCTCCGGCAAGGCGGAGTGAGCTGACTTGATTTTCCACTCTTGACCAAGAGCTCCGAGTACGCCATCGTTTCAGTGCATGGAGACCTCCAGGTAGCCAATAGTCCTAGTAATTGTAGTTTGGTATTCGTAGTGTTAACATCTATTGCTACAAATGCTTAAAAGAGCCGATTCCCATCTATCCTTACAGTCATCCATTGTTGGTACAATCAACGCCTCCAAATAACTTCCCTTCCGGCCAATGTCTCCCGGACGATTAGTTGGAAGAAGTCTGCTCCGACGTTGGTTGGGACTCGATGATTCGGGGCGCGGTACTCTTCTGGGCGGCGGCCAGCAACGCCGGCGGGATATCCTTCCTTCGGGGCCTCTTCAATTCGTCCAGCGTAACCCCATCAAGCTTCGTCATTCCAACAACAGGTGCCTCTCCCTTCCTCACAGAATGGTAGTGACCTAGACAGCAAATGCTGTTAATGATTCCGTCTCCACAATTGGGGATATGCCGAAGTGGGATCTTACCAGGCAGCTTGTTACCAGCCAGGCGCAGGGCGTCCAAGATGACCTTTTCGTGAGCCAATCCCTTGATTTCGAAGATGACCTGATTGACCGCAATCCTCGCCGCCCAGTGATCGAATGAACCCTTACCCTTACCCATACGGGTCTAAAAGGATGTATCAGTATCGCCCCTAGAAAGCGTCCCAAGCAGAGAGGACCGGGAGGGAGAGTTCGTAGCGTACCTCGTTTCCACTGGTGTATACACCAACATTACAGCACACCCGCTTATACAGACGATACTTCTCTCCTCGAAGACGAGTCTTTATCGTCTCCTCCGCCATCTTCAAATGCTTCGCACTGATCCTCCGATGATGGTCGTCCATGCGAAGACCGTAGTCACCCCAGATCACCGTTGTACCCTTTGAAGATCCGCCCGTAGCAACCCTAGGTCGTCCCTTCATCATCTTCTTCGTCCGATCAATCGAGGGCTCGAGCCAGGTACCCATCATGGCGGGCGTCGTGGAGAGAAATCGAACATGGTTAGGAGCGCTCAATTGCGCCGGGGCCGAGATGGCGGGAAGGGAGGAGGTTATTCGGAGGCCCCGAAAGGCGTTCGACAGGACCGTAGAGGCATTGCGCTTCATCGTTTCGGCGGTGGTGTGGTTCTTCGCGGACCAATTCGAGCTGATCTGTCGAGCCTTTTCGAGCTCTTGCAGAAAAAAAATGGCACGCTCAAGCTTGCCTTCACCAAATGGCATGTTCCGGCTGCCAGGTGCTGAAATCACGTGACAAGGCGAAACCCACTTTAAGTTGGCGTCACGTCGCTGACGCGAGAAAGGCCGGATTTTGACGAGGAACCGTGCCGCGCTAGGCAACCTCGTGGTTTGAGCTCTCACTCTCTCCCGAAGCCCTTTCTCCTTCAGAACTTGGCGAGGAGGAGAAAAACAACACATAACCGACCACCATTCTTCGCCCCCTTTTTAACTTTCATCAATGACTCTTCTTCCACAGCATGTCTGACATCAGGAATTTCTTTGGCCCCAAGGGCGGCGCACCACCTGCGCGACCAGCCAAGAGGGCACCTATCCAGGACACAAAGACCAAACGAGCCAGTATGTTGATGCCCTCAATTGAGTCCACAATCACAGGCTTGGAGAACTAACATTTGTATTAGAAGGCCGCAGGGTAATAGAAGATAGTGATGATGAGGTTGTCGAGTTAGTTTTCACTTCTGCGGTCCAATCCTCTTTACTCCATAGTAGCTAATTATCCATCAAAGAGTGACGAAACCTGCTCCCAAAGCTGCTCCGAAAGCCAAACCCAAGTTAGCACCATTACCCTCTCCTCCACGATTCTGTGCCTCTAACCTTTCTTAGGGCCAATGAGGTCAAGGGCGTCGAGACGACAGCAAGCGCCTACTTCTCCTCCAACAAATCCAAACCCTCCAAGCCAGACACACCCGCCAAGAGTACTGTCAAGGCCGAAGTGCCCGTTCGTTCGAGCCCACGGACGAAGAAGGTAGCCGATCCTCCTGCCACCAAGCCCGCAAACAGCTCCCACCCCGCGCCGAAGAAGAAGACTACGTCGTATCGAGACTATGCGGACGACGACGATGATGCGTACATGGAGGATGCGGACGAGGATGGCGACGACATCTTTGCAGCCGATATCAAGGGCAGGAGCAAGAGACGGAATGATGATTATGTAGAGGATGAAAGTGAAGATGAAGTGCTTCCCAAGGCCAAGCGAGTGGCCACTCAGGGGAGGGCTACAGCACACACGAAGTCTACTCCAGCCAAGAAGAGGAAGTCTCCAGAGCCGGAATCGGAAGTGTCTGAGGAAGAAGAAGCGCCCCGAAAGAAGAAGCCTGCTACATCACGGCCACGCGCTCCGAAAGCGGCGAAGGTCGCCAATGACGACGAAGACCCCGAAATCAAGAACATTCTTGACACCATTCCCACCGTGCGCCCGCCCACGCCACCGCCGACGTCCGGTGCAAAGTTCAACTGGAGAGCTGCCAAGGGAGGAGGTCACACTCAAGCTCCCAACCCAACCAACGTCGAGCTACCGGAAGGCGAGGAAGGTTGTTTGGCGGGTCTGACATTCGTCTTTACCGGAGTTCTACAAACCGTAGATCGGGAGGTAGCCCAAGCGCTCGTCAAGAAGTATGATGGCAAAGTCACTGGTCAGCCGAGCAGTAAAACCAGCTACGTTGTCCTTGGAGAAGATGCTGGGCCAAGCAAGCTTGCGAAGATCAAGGCCCACGGCATCAAAACGATTAATGAAGAGGGCCTGTTCGAGTTGATCAGGCGTCTCCCCGCTCACGGCGGCACTGGAAAAGGTGCCGAGAAGGCGCGGCAGAAGAAGCAGGAAGAGGAAGCAAAGGCTAAGAAGCAGGCGATCGAGATGGAGCGCGAGGAGAAGGCTCGCCGGGCTGAAGCTGAGAAGGCTGCCAAGGCCTCTGCCGCTGCTCGGGGTATTGCGCCCCCAAGCCAGCCACAGACGACCGCTCAGCTCTGGACGACCAAATACGCCCCGGGGCAATTATCTCATATCTGCGGCAACAAATCTCAAGTAGAGAAGATACAAAATTGGCTTATCAACTGGCCAAAGGCCAAGAAGTACGACTTCCAAAGGCGTGGTGCTGATGGAATGGGCGGTACTCGTGCCATTATCATCTCCGGGCCACCTGGTATTGGCAAGACCACAGCCGCTCACCTTGCAGCGAAGCTTGCCGGATACGACATCCTCGAAAGCAATGCAAGTGATACTCGAAGCAAGCGACTCGTTGAAGAGGAGTTTAGCGAGGTCATGGACAACAGTTCTCTTCGCGGTTACTTCGCCGCCGAGGGCCAAAAGGTGGATGTCGAGAAGAAGAAGATCGTCATCATCATGGACGAGGTGGACGGCATGTCGGCCGGCGATCGTGGAGGTATCGCGACGCTTGCCAAGTTCTGCAAGAAGACCGATGTCCCCTTGATTTTGATCTGCAACGAGCGTCGTCTCCCGAAAATGAAGCCATTTGATCACGTCGCCCAGGATATCAGGTTCCAGCGCCCCACGGTGGATCAAATCCGATCGCGGGTGATGACTATCTGCCACAGGGAAGGGCTCAAGTTGTCTCCTCAAGTCATCAACGCTCTCATTGAGGGCTGCAACAAGGATATACGGCAGATCATCAACATGCTTTCGACCATCCGGTTGGACCAGAGTTCTCTCGATTTCGACCAGACGAAGTCGATGACCAAGGCGTGGCAGAAGCACGTTATCCTCAAGCCCTGGGATATCTGCCAGAAGCTCCTAGGCGGGGGTTTGTTTGCGCCCTCGAGCACCTCCACTCTGAACGACAAGATTGAGCTGTACTTCAACGACCACGAATTCAGCTTTCTGATGATCCAGGAAAACTATCTCAAGACCAGACCAGCCCTTCTCAATGGCAAGAACTACTCGCCTCGAGAGGCCAGGCTA
Source organism: Scedosporium dehoogii (assembly GCA_002812735.1). Lineage (NCBI taxonomy): Eukaryota > Fungi > Ascomycota > Sordariomycetes > Microascales > Microascaceae > Scedosporium > Scedosporium dehoogii. The sequence goes on from PGIR01000025.1 coordinate 62,829, forward strand.
AAGGCCCTCGAACTCGCCGATAAGGCTGCCGAAAGCATCAGTGACGGCGACCTGGTCGACCGTATGATCCATGGCCCTCAACAGCAGTGGAGCCTCATGCCCACCCACGCCGTCTTCAGTACCGTCAGACCCTCCAGCTTCATGTGGGGTCAGCTCCTCGACAGTTCCTTCACGTCGTGGCTTGGAAACAACAGCAAATACGGCAAGTTGAGTCGATATGTCCGTGAGATACATAGCCACATGCGGCTCAAGGCTTCTGGCGACCACACCGAGGTACGACAGCAGTATCTGCCTGTGCTATGGAACCAGATCATCAAGCGTCTGGCTATGGATGGGAAAGATGCTGTGGAGGATGTCATCGAGCTCATGGACAGTTACTTCTTGACTCGGGAAGACATCGATGCCATGACCGAGCTGGGCCTTGGTCCCCAGGAAGAACGGCCTGGAATGATTGAGACCCAAACGAAGCAGTACTTCACCAGAACGTAAGTGTTCCCAACGTGTACCCCCAACATATACACTTTTTACTACTCGAGACATAAAAAGCTCACCCTTTGCCAATAGATACAACACCATGAACCACCCGCTACCGTTTATGAAGGCAAGCAATGTGATAGCACCAAAGCGGACCGCCAAGGATGTCCCTGATCTCGAGGAGGCTATCGAGGAGGAAGACGAAGGCGAGATTGCAGAATTAGAAGTTGCCGACGAAGGCTCCGATGACCTTGACCTGAAGGCAGACAAGTACATCAAGCAGCCCAAGGCAAAGGTAAAGAAGCCAGCCAAGAAGACGAAGACTGCCAAGGCTGACGACGACGCTGACGCCGACGACGTTAAACCGAAGGCACGAGCGAAGAAGACCGCCACTACGAAGAGCAAGAGCAAGAGCAAGAAATGAGGGGGTTGAACTAGCATTTTTTGGAGCGCTCAACTGGTACCTAGTCAGATGGCAGATAATGATATTGTTTGTGGATTGCAGTTACAGCATCCCTTTGCAGCTTATTCGAGTCCGGTTTCCCATCTCGGGTTTTCTCGCTTCTCAGTCTGTTTCTATCTTGATGCCAACACCCCCAACCCCAACCCTAATGCCTCTGTCTTCTTCCTTTTCGAAGTCCTTTCAACCCTAGCAAGCCTTTCTCCCATACCCTTTGAATCTGAGATTTTGGGTTCCCTTCAAGACTTTTGGTTTACCTATCATCATGTCATGGACACTATATACCCATCTTGCGTGACAGTCTTCCAAGCCCATACCCTCCCACACGAATCACTGACCCAGCACAACTCCGCTCAAGACCCCACGATGTGATTCATCTTTCTATAGATGGATTCTTCTGAGACTCAAATACTTCTCGCCAATTTCATTTCAAGGTTCTATTTTTTTTCCTCTCAAACACCTACCTCTCTTTGATTCTTGAATCAACTCAGCTTTATCCAGCATCCATTTACTTTGTGTGATTTCATTTTGAAAAGACTTGGATTGGAAAGCGCCTTCCCTGATCCCTACGGAGCTGGCTAGATCTTAGGGCTCATCTATTTCTTCTCTGAAGAAAGGAAACCTTCCTCTTCTTTTCTCTTTATGCCCCAGACTGAATGGTTACCACCCACATTCAGAAATATCCATCTCCCCCCTTCAGTTTTTATGCTTTTTAGCCTCTAGGAACTCATTCATCATCATCTGGTATCACTATGTCCCTTTCTTCTCCTAAAGGGCCCCGAGGACTTCTCGATCCTCGGCTTGAAAAGGAGATTGACGCGGCTTCTGTTTTTAAGCCTACCCCCAACCTCGGGGTTCCCGAAGCTCGAAGCGTGGGCTCTGAGCCTGCCTCCCACTCCGTTTCTCCCTATAAACCGGTCAGAATGACCGCCGTTCCCGAGAACAAGGCTGACTCCTCCAAGAGCAGCAATCCTGGTATGTTTGACGATTTTTCTCTGTAGACCTTTCATTTTTCCCAAATTTCTAACGCCCTCTCAAGAACTTCTTTCGGATACTGAAGAGGACACTATCCCCATCTTCGATGTTAGGAAGCTGTCTCCCATTGCTGAGCAGGGAGAGTCTTCTCCCTCGCCCCAGCCCAGCATTCTTCAGCGAGCGGCTCCTCGTGCCGGTCTTCAGATTCAGCCTCTCAGTGTGGCTCATGAGTCTAGCCCTTCGAAGCACCAGTACCAGCCGTATTATGAGCTCCCTCCTCGTACCTCTTCGAGGGTTTCTAACCATGCGGCTGCTACTGCCAATGTTCCTATCGGACACGCCGCGGTTGCTGCCTTTGGTTCTGGTTCTGCGGGCCAACAGGGACTTTCTAGCTCAAGCTCTCGCCAGCGGCAGATTCATAAGCAGGCTAGTACGGTCGTCAATCTTGCTCATGAAGTAAGCAATGGTCACCATAGTAAACGAATCATTTCCAACTCGGGCACTGTCATTCACTACGAAATCGGACCGTCCGGTTCCGGTCCTAGTTTTGACAACCGCGGAGGTTCCGGTCAAGCCTCACACCGCTCTACTAACCCCGGCAACGGGGCTGGTCCCGGTCGGTCCGGCGGAGGTGGCCTTCCCGGTGGTGGCCCTCCCAATGGAGGTCGTCGAGGCGGTGATGGTGGCCCGACTGGCCAGCCACCCCAGCAGCACTGCACCAAGGACATTGGCGAGAACTCGTGGAAGTTCTCTGATGACATGGCCCAAGCCTATCACCACATGAGGGGCCCTGCTGTCAATGAGCTCAACTCGTTTGGCAATCTGCTTCTGTACAGTCGCAAGCATAGCATGCCTGAGAATGCGGACGAAGTCGCTCCTCAAGGAGTTTCCCAGTAAGTTTATCGGCCTCTTTCTGCAGGCGTTAATTTGATTTCATCGTCTGCTGTATACCTTTCTCCTTTGTGTCTGACGCTAACAGCATTCGTCCTCGCCATAGTATGGCCGCGAATCTTGAGGACGTTTTGGTTTCGCATAACCCCGTCAGGTACCACTCGGATGAGCGCACTTTTGACGTGCCCAAGGCTCAGTATGAGCATATCGAACCCTCGAACGCGGTTCCCCATTTTCGACACCCCACTAACTTCAAGGCCGCTGACGTCTCCGATGGCGGAGATTCCGACGAGGGCTGCATCTCTCCCTGCGCTTTTGCATTCATGGCACGGGGCACGATCCCAAATGTAGACTTGGCGGCTCGTTATCAAGTTCCCGCTGATGTGAGTTGACATGCGTTTTCTTATTAATGCTGTCTTCCTTGTCTCCTTCTATCTAGCGGACTGCTTCTAACGCGTGTATCATTACCTGTAGTCTCAGGCCCTTCGTCCCCAGGCACCTGCCCAGCCCGTCCACGAGGAAGCCAAAGATAGACATCGCCCCGCCGAATACCGTGCTCAGTACGATGAGGAAACCTAGGAGGCCCTCACCGGATCTTACCACGTTTCGACGAACCCCTCGATTATCTTTGACCCTCCTGGTGAGTTTTCTTCCCTTTTCCTGTGATTCTTCATATCCCATGGGTTTGACAACCAACCAATTTCAACGACAGGCATTCGTAAGCGCGATTTGAAGTACCTCAGGGGACCTTTCGGAAAACTATTTTCTCGTATGCAGCCGGTACTCGGCAAGAAGCTTGACAAGATTCGTCTAGGTATCCACGAGAAGGATGTCGATTCCGCTGGATCCATTTTCTCGGATCATACTCCGTTTAGCCAGGTAATAAAAGCCTCTAGGACTCTATCTACTCTAACACCATTCAGCCCAAACTAACTTCCTTCGCCCAGGCCGAGATTGATGCTGCTTTCCGCGCCCCTTCCGCGGAGCCCATTGATGGTATCCCCCCGAGTCGCGTTGCTGAATTTGTCAACCAGACCGAAGCGGAAATCAAGCGTCTCGAAGTTGATGAGCTCGCCGCCTACAAGACGGCCCATGAGAATAGCGAGTACCTCAAGTTCCTCAAGGAGACGTTCACCCGCGTCACCGAGGCGGGCCAGTACATCCGCACCTTCCATCACAGGGTCTCGCAGAAGCGCAAGCGCGCCAAGATCCGACGAACCGTGGCCCACAGGCTCCGAGAGCTCCAGTACCAGCGCCTCAAGCTCCTCGACGAGCTCCACGAATCTCAAGCCAGGAACGAGCTCACGCTTGCGCGTATGCTGCAGGTTGAGCGCGCTCTTCAGGTGGAGTGCCAATATGCCAACGTAGAGACTGTCGACGAAATTATGGGTACAGCTGCGGCGCTTTGGGATGAGATGAATGAGATGGAGGCCTCTCGTATGAATGCCGTCTTGCCTGAGGCGAATGGATCGCTTTCTCGCGGACCTCGTCAGCAGCAGCCGCAACCTCAGCAGCTACAGCGACAGCAACCCCAGCAGCAACTGCGACAGCAACCTCAGCTGCAACAGCGACAACAATATGCTGCTCAGTACGAGACCCCTCAGCGTAACCCTCAGCAGTGGCGTGGCCTCGCATCGCAGATGGTTACACCCCAGCAAGGCCGTCCCGTCCCGAACACGCCTGCGATGCAATCGGACCCTTCGGGTCGTCTCATCGCTTATATCCCTCACAACCGGACTCCTCAACAGAGCGACTTTCAGAATCTCGCCAACCTGAACCAGTGGGATGCCTTCTTTTGAGAGACTTGGCGTTTGTTTTTTATCATCTGACTATCGAGAAACCAAAAAAAAAAAAGGGAGAAGAAGAAAGTTTATTCAGTATTTCTTATTTTGCGGACTTGTGGAGGTTGTATGGCAGCTTGGATTTGTGGAGGAGTGGGATCTAGATCCTATGATATCTTCCCGGTATGGCTTGTCTTATTCACAACATGATAGCCGCTTTGTCTTTATGACAATACTCGTCATTCTTTTTCCTTTTCTCTAGGTCTTGCATTCTCAGGCTTATTAGCAGGTTAAAAGCATGGTATAGTCAGACGAAATACTCGGGGGATAGGTACTAGCCTCGATATTACTAGGAAAAAGAACGTTTACGTCCTCGAACTTGAATGTGCTTTCGTTTCTCACAAGGGTCTCATTAAATGATGATGCATAAGAGTTAAATGTTCGTGGCAGTGTTACTTTCGAATCTTAATGACTATTGGAGTCATGCATCACACGGTGGCAAGGTAGTCATATCTCGCAGGAAGGACGATGTGTTGGCAAGCCATCTCGTGGTGTTGCTGTATTTCAACTTCTCTCCTGAAGTCCAAGTTTTCTCAGATCCCGCAAGGTCATCTTCTCGTTCGTTCATAGCTGCGTGATTCTCTAGATCCGAAAAAAAGGTAATCTCTTGTCTTGATGCCACCGAATTTTGCTCGTTTTTGTTTCCCACGCCACTATTTAATTTTCATTTTTTATACAGATCCTCCCTGACACCTGGCCAACCCCCAAAAAATATCATCGTGAGAGGAGTTATTGTACACAAAATATGATGAGAAACATAGATAGAAACAGGAAAGGGCCGTTCGGCCTCTTTCCTGGAAAGTTAAAGTGTGTTTTTGGGTTGAGGGTGTTCTTCTCGGGGCATTCCGCATATTATAGTCTTACAACACACCGAAAAGAGAAGATGAGAAAAAGGTAAAAAGGTAACACGATGCTCATGGCATCATCCCCCCGCAAGGTCTAAGCCGGTCATCGTTGAGAGGAGAAGGGGAGGGGTGGGAGAGTCGAGAGGAGAGCAGGCCCCATTCCCAAGTTCCCAAATTTAGCGGTGTCTCTTAGCAACCTGCACCTTAGCAGGCCTCAACAGCCGCCCATTAAGCTTAAACCCCTTGCTCTCAACCGTAACGACCGAATTATCCTCGGCCTCAGGATGAGGCACAAGAATGGTAACCTCGTGATCGGCAGCGTTGAACTTCTCGCCGAGGGGATCCAGCCTCACGACGCCGTGCTGAGCTAGCACCTGCATGAGGATGGTCTCGGTGAGCTTGAGACCCTCGTGCAGGCTGACGAGGTGCTTGTGGTGCTCGGAGGTGGGCTCGCCGGCGAGCTGGTCCTGGGGCACGATGTGCAGGGCGCGGTCGAGGTTGTCGACGCTGTCGAGGAGGTCGGAGGCGAATTTTTGGATGGCGAAGTCTTTTGCTGCTTTTTGGTCGCGGGCGCTGCGGTCTTGGAGGGTGCGGAATTCGGCGAGGAGGCGAAGGTATTTGTCCTAGTAAAAGAGGTAGTAGGTTAGCCTTGTGTTCATCAATCTTGTATTGTTTATATCTCGCATATAGAGAGAGAAGAGAAAAGCCTTCCTTACCTTGAGGTCAACAACTTCCTTCTCCTTAGCCTCAAGCTTCTTCTTCAAAGGATCCTCAACCTCCTTCTCCTCGGCCTTGGCCTCCTCTCCTTCCTTCTTCTCGCCCTCCTTGTTCGCCTCGGCGCTATACCACCTCGTCGTCCTCACGGGCAGCGAAGCTAGCGCAGGCCTCGCGGCAAGCTGGGCCTGGGTTCTGAGGACGGACGATGTCCGGGTGGCGACGGCGGCCGAGCGGATGGCGCGAGGATTGGTGAAGAAGGCCTGGCGTAACATTTTTATAACAAGGGGGATGTGTGTTATGGGGGGAAGGGAAGAGAGGTGAGTAGAGACAGGCAATGGTTTGAGGGATTGGATGCGCAGAGTTTTGCGGGTCGTGGTGGATGGAAGGGAAAAAAGGTGAGGTTTTGCGATGGGAGTGTAAAAAGCAGATGTAGGTCAGTTGAGCATTAAGGTTATTGGAGAGCTTGGATTTTTTTCTTGGGAAATTTTCTCTGGAATTTTTTTTTCTTATGCTTCCAGCTCCTTCTGGCTTGGCAGGTGGCACGTGAGTGGCCGGCAGGGATTGTCGGCCTTGTCGGACAGACACTTCCGACGTCGAACCGAAGGCGAAGGCAAACTCCGAGTGCATCTCCACGGAGGGAGGGAGTTATCCATTATCCATAAGAATAATTCGAAAAACAGAAGAAAAAGAAGAAATGAGAAAATTGAAGTTTACTTGGTGATGCGAATTGAAGCGGAGTTGATATATATTTTGCTCTCTCTATATGTCCAGTTCTATCCTGACAACGAATCTCTTCCAAGGTATTATGGATCATGTCCACACCCCCTTTGCGGGGAGAGCTTCTTAGCTTCTATCAGCTTCCGCCAAGCTCTCAACACGGACGACAAGTTTTTTTTGCGATGAAAACCGCCCAAACTAACAATGGTTGCAAGTAGGAAAAAAAATCGACGGGGGAACCAACCACCTCCTCTTCCACTGGCCCTGTAGTAGTGTAGACAGGTATATCCGGTTCGGACATGCCGAGAATTAGAAAGATATCTGATAAAAAAGAACAAGACGCTCAATCACTGCTGCTACTGCTCACCCTCTTGAATGTTCATCCTTCTGTTTCTGAGATGTCTTCAATTTCCAAATTCGTCATGGCGCTCTCATTCTCTTCATAGCCGATTAACGCCGAGAGATGCTGGTAAGAAGGGGTAGCCTGAGTTTGGGTATAGAATCGGAAAGATTCCCCGCTGGCCAAAATGAAATAAAATGAAATAGGGGAAAAAAAATCTTTGAAAAACGGGGGGAAGAAGAGAAGAAAATATGAGAGAAAATGCTGACTTCCTACAAACCTGTCCCCTGCCGGACCGTCTATGGTATATGTATGTGTCATGTATGTACGTCGAGTTCGATCTGTTCGAGTTTGTCGTTGCCGTTTCCAAAGTGCCCCTCTGTTGGTCGGAAGAAAATCAAAACAATACACACAAATTCGTATGCCTATGCGGGTATTTAGTCTTCAAGGCCCTTAATCTTTCTGTACATCTTGCGGTGCATCTCGAGGAAGATGAAGATGCCGATGGTTTGCCTGTAGCATAGAGGGTTAGCAGCGAGATCTCAAGATGCCTACCGATTGAATCAGTAGCGGTTAACAGGCTAACACTTACGGTCCGAGTCGAAGGAAACTTGGTGTCCAGCCGCGGAACATCCACCGGAATCCTTCTGTCTTGATGAGGTTCTTCAACACAGACACAACGCCATGATCCGCCGCGCTGCCCGACATGACGCGAGTCTTCACGACATCGACGGGGTTAGTCACCGTGGCAGCGACGACGGCAGCCATGAACGAAGCCGTAAAGTGCGTCGCGAGAGTATCTCCCATAGACGTATGCGAAAGCAAGACGCTCTTGACAACGTCATACGAAGCGAGCTGCGACGATGTCATGAAGGCCGCGCGCACACTGTTGGGCCATATCCCGCGGAACCAGCTGCCGATTCCTTCGTGCCGCGCCATCTTGTACATTCCGTGGAGGCCGTGCTTGTAGTTTCTCCGCTCCGCGTGGGGGAGAGCCGCGTCATGTTGCATGCGCACGTTGACGACGTCGGCGCCGTTGCCGCTGAAGCCTCCGACGAGGCCGGAGACTGTGGCTATGGCGACGAGGGTGGGGAGCCCGGGCTGTTTGTTGTCGGTCGATGCCCTGTTCTTGAGCTCTTCGTAGATTGCGAATCGGACGGTCGAGTATGTCATCTGGCGAAGGAGGGAGGCCGAAAGACCGCTGTAGATGGCGAGAAGGCCGTCGTTCTTGATGATGTGGGCGAAGGTTCTGACCATGGTTTTGGGCATGTCGCCGGTTCGCATTTGAAGGCGCACCTACGGTTGAAAAAATTGTGTGTTAGTATTCTCGATAGAGGCTCGAAGGGTTCGAAGGCGTCGAAGGTATGGGTTGGCCCAAGAAAAGTGTCGGTTGTAATACATCGTACCTTGACTGGAGATCGTCGAATCGTTAGCTCAAACACTCCTCTGGGACCGAAGCGCTTGGGGACTGTGTGAAAGCCTGGACTGGTTGATCAGCCTGGCCGGCTCTGCTTACCTAGATCAAGAGGGTGCGTGACGACAGTAGCCATACAGCAGGCGCTACCTCCGAACCAGAAAGGGTAATGTATGGGCCTGCCCTTCTGCTGGGTGGTCGCTGCCGCGGTCTCTCGTTTGGACTCCATGGTTTTGGCTACTTTTGCTGACTCCATCGCGACGGTGAGTTATGAAGGAGGTGGTGTTGAAAGCTGGGGGACTATGCCTAGGGGAGGTTCGTTGTTCGTCCTAGCAGCTTTTGCGCATCCTGGGGGATTGCGGGCCTCGGCGATTTCTCTCGAAAGGAAGGGGAGAAAAAAAAGTGATCTATCTTCTACCTCGACATCCAGCAGAGCACTGACGCGGGTCGACGAAGCGAAACCGGAGATAAGGATAAGGGAATGACTGCTCCTGTAGCCGAGCGATCACAACGATTCCACAGCTCGAAGAAATCGGAACGAGAAATATTAACTTCCTTCGATATGGGAAGTTTTCCTGCTGGATTTCTGGAAGCAGAGTCTCGAAGTGATGCTGTGACTCGGAAGGAAGATGGCGAGCAAGGGGGGGGGGATCGGACCTTAAGAAGCGAAGAAAAAATAAAAGGAAATTATTGGTGCTGATCTTGGTTCGCAGTTTACCGGTACCCGGACCGGGATCGAAAAAAAGACGCCGAGGGTCTAGATCCCCTTCGATGTCGGGTCGGCGACCACAGGCAGTTGAGATCCTGAGCCATGTGGGGAACCAGACGACCCAGAACGCCCAGAACGCCCAAAAGAGCCCAGAAGAGCTTCGCTCACCAGCTTCGCCAAGGCTCTGCCAAGTGCCCTTGCCAAGGGACTGGGGCATCGCTGACTCACACTTCAATTAAGCAATGGTACATGAGAAAACATAGAACAGTCTTTATTGCATAAAAGGGTGTCGTCTATCTACCGAGGTAATGGCACAAGTGTGCTACTGTGAAGTGTTGCCCAAAAATAGTAGAAGTTAAGCCCCAAGCTAAGAGAGCTGATACGAACTGGTGCCTACAGCTTACAGAGCGAGCTCATCGTGTTGATCAAATGTGAACTGAAGTCTAACCTGTCCGGTGTATATTAAACTCATCTTGCGAAGTAATCTACATCGAGTCAATCTAGCGCCGAAAGCCCCACATGTGCCTCTGCATCTGATCTTCGATCTCATCGACCATGCTCGTGGCCAAGGTACGAAGTATTGTATTTAAGTTTATATCCCCCCGGGCGGACAGGACAAGACTTCTACCAACTTTCGTCCCTTCACCGCCCGGGACCGGTTCTACTTCTGCCCTCCGGTGCTAGGCCATGGCAAGTTTATCTCATAATCATACTACAGCACGCAACGAATCGACCATGGGTCTCACAATTCATGAGGGCCGGCTACTTACCCGGCCTCTCGGCAGATGTGCTGACATTGTAACCTATAATCGACTTACCGAAATATTCGAGCTACCCGAATCTGTGCCCCATACCACAGCGCCATTTTGCAGGACCTGGGTATAATAACAGCAAGACACATGTATCCTTTATAGTGGAGGCCCCACTAAACGTCGTCAGGTTGTGACTGCCTCTCTCTATCAGCTTATCAAGTTATCAAACTGGACCGGGCAAGAGGGAATGTGGGAGCTTGGGATGCCTTCACGGTCTGATGCCGCCCCATTCGAAACCCAATCTTTCCCTTTCTTTTCTCTTTTTTACCTTGATTCTTGATCATCGGGCACGACAAAGGGATTGGCGTAATAGTCGTTAGCGTCAGCCCCCATGAAGAAGACATATTCATTGTCCTGCCTAGTTTAATATCCTTGTAAACAACAATTGAATAAGCTCTCGATGTACTTCAAAAGGATTTCTTTCGCACCCCAACGGTCAGTAGGTCCTTCTGCATTGGAGAAGAAGGATCTATCGAGGGTTGCATCGTCGCTCCCGTTGCCCTCCAAGTCGGGGATCCACAAGGACATGCCTCCATGATGCCATCCACGTTCAGGGACGCGATCCCTTCCGTGTGCGCTGACCCGACGCGGACCCGAATTTTGGGACCCTTGCAACGGACAGAGCAAACTACGTACTGTGCTATCCGCCGATAACACGTACTTGGATACTGTGTGGGCCCAAGATTTTCTGCACGTCGACTGACTTTCAGAGCCGTCCTGATCGCGAGAACGAGACCCCGAGCTCCCAAAAAAAAAGTCTTCGCCGACACCGAATTCCGACCCGTTTCATCAAGGTCTCAACAAGGGGGTTAAAGGAGAAGAGAGAGGATAGAAGAGGATCGGAAGTCGCAGAGGATTATATACTTGACCCCGCGCCCGATTTCCTTCGCCTTTTGGCCGTACGAGGTAGGAACAGCTAACAAGATGGCGGCCTCGCGGAGAGTCTTGTCCAGCTTCCGGGTTCAGCTTCGGTTCCGGTACCCGCAGCTCGTATCATGTAGCCGAAGCTACTCAACAGGTATGGGCAATCCGATCTAGCACCTTGCGCTGTAGGAGATGATGTTGTGGTTTGGGGGGTCCATTCCTTTTCGTCCAAGACTCACGTTATCGTTTGTATCAGCTCCTTCTTCATCAACACCGGCCTCAGTTGAGGTCAATGGCAAGACGGTCCCTACAGACTCATGGTTCAATGTGCCAGCCAACGTCATTAACGCGGCGAGTCGCCGCCTGCATCTCCAAAAGGACCATCCCGTCTCGATAACGCGCCAGATTATCGAGGCCCAGTTCCCATCCCCCACCTACAGATACCACAATGACTTTCACCCCGTGGTCTCAACCCTGCAGAACTTTGACTCGCTTGGCTTCCCGGCCGATCACCCCGGGCGAAACAAGTCTGACACTTACTACCTGAATAAGGACACGCTGCTGAGGACGCACACCAGCGCGCATCAGGCCGACACTTTCAGGGCTAACTTCAGCGATGGATTCCTCATCAGCGCCGACGTCTACAGGAGAGATGCCATCGACCGCAGCCACTACCCCGTCTTCCATCAGATGGAGGGTGCGCGCATGTGGGATAGGACCAAGGTCAAGGGCGGTAATCTGGCCGCTGCCATCTGGGAGGATGTTGACCGTCTTCCGAAGCATAACATCAATGTTGAAGACCCTAACCCCCTCGCGCACCCCGAACGAAATCCTCTCCAGGACAAGCACCACACTGCCGAGGAGGCTGAAGCCATCTCCACTCACTTGAAGAGGTCGCTTGAGCTCATGGTAGTGGACGTTTTCACCCGCGCCAAGGCCGCTGCCTCTAGGGATAACCCAGACCACGTCGACGAGCCCCTTAGAATGCGCTGGGTCGAAGCCTACTTCCCCTTTACGAGCCCCTCGTGGGAGCTGGAGGTGTATTACGAAGGGGACTGGCTTGAGGTTCTGGGCAGCGGCGTCGTACAGCAGCAGATCTTCATCAACGCCGGCGTACCCTCCCAGGCAGGCTGGGCCTTTGGCATCGGCATCGACCGTATCGCAATGCTTCTTTTCAAGATTCCCGACATCCGCCTCTTCTGGTCGCGCGACGCCCGCTTCTTGAACCAGTTCTCTGGCGTCTCCGACAACCTCGACTCTCTACGACGCTTCGTACCCTTCTCCAAGTACCCCCCTTGCACCAAGGACATTTCCTTCTGGCTGCCGTCCACGACCTCAGCCGCCGGCGGGAGCATGCGACCCAGCCCCCAGGATTTCCACGAGAACGATGTCATGGAGCTCGTGCGCAACGTGGCCGGCGATGTGGTGGAGGACGTCAGGCTCGTGGATGAGTTCACGCACCCCAAGACGTCGAGGCGCAGTCTCTGTTACCGCATCAACTACCGCAGCTTGGAGCGGACGCTGACGAATGTGGAGACGAACGAGCTGCATGGCGAAGTTACCAAGGAGCTGGTCAACAAGCTGGGTGTTGAGATTAGGTAGGAACGCTCAGCCGACATTGTATATCATGGGGGTGGGAGGCTATCGATGCGTTGGTGACGCGTGCGAGGGTGTGTGGGGGGTGTTAATTCAGCAGACCGAAGCCGTTGGCTGACACAGCCTGCTGAGTGTACACGTATTTGCCTTTCAACTCTTGTATCTATCTCTTCTCCGCATTTGTACGAGCTAAGCCCCGTTGCATCAGCTTGTGAACCGGGGCTTTAGGATTCGGTGGGTATATAGATGTACACTATCTGCATATTACTAGAGGAAGAGGCGGAGGCGGCGCGGGGGTGGTTGTACGATAATCGACAGAGCTAGGGGGAGCTTCGAAAGCTAGTTGAGCTTGGTAGCTTTAATAGATCAATTGATGGATGTGCCTCGGTAGCTAACCACATCTTGGAACCCGATGACTTCATCTTTTGTTGCACCATGGAAAATACTGCGCCGTCAATGCTGGGAATTTCACTGTTCGTTGAGATGATGCTGTTTTGTGCCGAGTGGGTTTTGGCCGGGGGCTTGGTCTCTCCAGTCCGCTGGGCTGCCTCACAATGTAAAACCGCCCTGCTCAATGGATTGAGGACTCCAGTGCTAGTGGACGGAGCGTTGTTCTGTAGGCCTGGCCTGGCCCAAGCCTTCTGAAACGGTCTCTCGTGACGCGCTAAATGGCTTCGGAGATTATGTCCATGTTCCAGTATCAAGGCTCAACCTTTAGCTTGGACTGCTGAAAGTTATCAGCGCTAGCACTCACTCTAGGAGGCAGCACATGAGGCTGAGTCTGTCACTCATCAAATTGATCATTCCTGCGCCGGATCCCCTAAATTGGTGCGACAATGGCCATTTTCCCCGTCGGATTATGAGGAATCAAACTTTCGATTTCCTTGACAGCGCCTCAACGCCGGCTGAGGCCTCGCACATTAGTACGATCTCATTCGACTCTTCGCTTTCCCAACCCCGCCCTGGGCATAATGCAACGATGATGGCTTAGATTATCGAGAAAGGGGAATGAAGTTTACAACTGACGGTAGCTTTCCCTTTGGTAATGGACATGCTTTCCCCCTAGGCCTAAGACATAATGGGCTTTTCTTTGGCATGCAAGAGACCCGTTTTGCAGGGTCTGGCTCGCTCGGAAAGATGCAAGTGAAAGCAAAGAGTCTCAAAAGGATATCGAAGAGTCTCAAAAGGATATCGACAATTTTCGCTTAAGCGAGAAAACAAAACCACTCCGGGTATTCTGCGCCGTTGCTGTGCCGCTTCCATTTACATTTAAACTACATTTTCTTGTTCTTTGTGCATTATCGGATGATGGATGGCTTCGCTCAGGGTGCCTTGCTCTTGTATTAAAGAGGGATTGTTGAACGGCGCAAACTGCAAACACAAAATCCCAGATTGGGTGTTGGATGGGCACTGAGAGGCGCCACGCTCATGGGGGAGGCACCTGTCACATTGCCTTGACGTCAATGCCGCGACGAGAACCCGTGAGCAGGCTCGCGTGAGTACGAAGTGGAAAGTAACAAAACATTCTCGTACATTCAAGTCACAAAGTATGCTCTTACCTAGCCCACTGGCGATAGCAAAGCACTGATATGATTGTCTGATGACATCTGGCGTTCCAAAAAATCTCCGAGACGTCTCAGTCTCATCTGGTAGGCGAAGCAGGACGTTGCCCAGAATCTGATACTTTTTTGCCCTTTTCGGAAGTCCGCAAGCTCTCTTCTGTCAGCCACCCACTGGGGCTTTCTTCACCTCTCTCATTCCGGCAAGTGGACTTACACATCAACTAATCTAGCAGACTGAGAATGCCACTGGGCATGGCTATGAGAATGGGACCTGCGAGGCTGAGGCAGGGCTCATTGTTTCGAGTTGCCTTATTGAAGCACTTAACTCAAGGCAGGGAAGGTGAAGCAGATGCGCAAGCTGCGGATAATGCAGGACGGTTCTCGAGGCATCGATTCTATGGGTGTCTTATGCGATGCTTCCGGATCACTGCTCAATGGCCATTCGCAGAAAAGAAGAGAGAGAAAATTTTGGCACAGCCAACCTCTTCGTAGGTTTGCCACTCATCGAGGCTGTTTTCTCGATTATTGGGAACCAAACGTTCTATCGTGGCAAAACTTGTTAGTGACGTATTCTCTTCATGACAAACGTCCGAGTTCTCTTAGTAGGAAAAGGCCACGACCTGAGCAGCTCGTGGCCTCTATCCATAGGTGCGTGTATCTCCGGCAGACACGGCGCCTGAGTTTTGACGGAGCGAAATGCCGGCGGCGCCTCTGGAGGACCAATCGACTAGCGCGTAGAGATGCTCCATTTTCCCCTGTCTTGGTGCGAGACTGTCGGATTGATTTTTTTTCTTTCGGTCGTTCTTTGAACACTGCCTCTTTTGGGGCGTACGATTGGCGGCAAGGCAGCTGGAGCGGCGCCGTGGAATTCCAAAACCTACTCCGGACACTCCGTGACCCTGAATCCGTTTCAACTGCCTCTTCGGGATGTTGGGGTGACTTGCCCGGCTGAACTCAAGTTTGTTTCTTCCCCGACGTTGCAGGCGGTTCACGGTTCACGGTCCACTTGGCGGAAAGGTATTATGATAAGCTTTGTGGTAATTTGATAGACGATGGAATCTTTTGTTTTGTCTCCATTGAAGTCAACCTTGAATCGCAGCTGGCTGAGCTCGGCCGTAGACCTGCGCCAAGTAATTAAAACAAAGAAATGAGAGAATCCGGGGACTTGAATCCCCCCGGTATTCCTATGATTACTAGAAACCACGCGCACGAAACAAGAACGATTGTCCCTGGCGCTTCTACGGATTTCTGTCCTCGCTTTCGCAAAATACCCAACGAGGTCAAATTGATTAGCTCTGTTTGATTGCTCTTGCGCTGCGCCTTCCATAGCGGAACCCAACAACCCCACACTTTCCTGCTCCCTCCCTCTTCCTTCCAAAACGAGAGTGCACGACGACGCCGAGACATGTGTTTCTGTCTTAGCCATTTGTACTAGTGACGAAAGTGCAGGATGGGAAGTAGCTCCTCCCCGGAGCGGAGTTTGGGTACTTCGTACAGCGCGGGACTACGTGGGCGAAGGTCACGGGCACCCGGATCAGCCACCGCAGCCAGCGACAGCTTTAGGTGTACGAAGTATGCTAGAAAGGTAGAAGTATACTGGAGAGAGCTAGGATGTACTCACCCTCCCGTTAACGGCTAAAGTTGCGCTGCAGTACGCCAAGAGACAAAGGTACAGCTGTCGTTGTACTGCAGGTGTCCCCGCCAACATAGCCACGTTCAATGAAGCGTTGCGCCAGCGCCAGCGGGACCCAGATAACATTGGACACTACGAAGTACCAACGTAGCTTTTTTCGCATATTGCGCCCCCAACCCATTTACCTGCGTGTTACTTCGTACTTGCAACTTCTTTCCCTCGCCGGAGTGTAAATCATCTAGTTTAAATCAACCTCCCCATCCGCCACTCTCTCATCTCTATTTCCATTTCCTTCCACCACCCACACATACCGACTCCAACACTCTTAAACTTTTCAACGCCCCGAATCCAGCGTCGCGATCCTATCCTATCTCCTCTTACAGAACAACAAAGACTATCGATATCGAAACGAAAACAGCGGCACACCGCCCATCCACATCCAGTCCACCATCATGGAGCCCACCGCCTCCTCCTCCTCCCCCTCTCTACTATCGCGCCGGTCCTCCGGGTCCTCATCACCCAAATCCCTAACCCTCGACCTCTCCTCCCTCCCCGCGCTCACCCAACCCACACCCCCCTCCAACACGCTCATCTTCACCAACCTCCAAGACCTCGACATCTTCCGCCCCGACAACCTCCAAACCATCCGCGAGCTCATCGAGAAAACCTGCCCCATCCACACCTGGGCACCCCTCCGCTCCTTCCGCCGCATCGTCGTCTCCTTCCTCGATGACCAATCCGCCATCCGCGTCCGCCAGGCCTGGGACGGCGAATCCGTCATGGGCCATCGTCTTCGCGTCTACTTTGGCCAACACACGCCCGTGCAGGCCCGCGACGAACACCTCGCGCTTCCCGACGCTGGGAAGCTCTTCTTTATTTCGCCGCCACCTAGCCCGCCGCACGGCTGGGAGATGAGGCTGGAGGACGCGCCGAATAAGCTTGTGCATGCGGAGGATTTGGCCGAGGCGCTCGCGAAGCTGCATCATAGGGCTGGCCCGCTTCCCGATGCCGAGTCGCCGGTTTCTCCTGCTGAGAGCGGTGCGGGATTCACGAGGAGTAGGAGCTCGACGCTTATTTACCATCCCGAGGAGTCGAACTCTGGTTTGCCTGCGATCGCCGTGGAAGACTTGACGGATGAGCCTGAGTCGTACAGTCCTGTCGGCAAATCGGGGCCTAAACTTGTTACGCATACGGCTAGGCCTCCTGTGGAGCTTATGCATGATGCCTAAACTACGGTTCTTGGAATCGGGCCTTGAATAGGTTCGACGAGGAAAGATGAAACGCGTGCTTCTTTCTTTCTTTTTCTTTCTTTTTCTTTCTTTTCCTTTCAACTTTGTCGTTCTCCTTGGGTCGGGTATGGCGTTCTACGGACTTTCATTCTCCAGGAGATGGCATGCACTCGGCACAACAACACTACGTGGGAGAGTTTTCGAAAGCACAAAAAAACGGTCGTCAAAACTACAGGAGTCTAGCATCTTTGGGTGGGGCGGTTCTTGTTTCATTTTTATCTTTTTGCTCCCTTCACTCTTTTCGGCCATGGCCATGGGGTTCTCTGCATTCGTTCGTCATCCACCTGGTGTTTTAGAGGAAAGCCGGCATTTGATACACTGTTGTTGCTTGGTTGTTTTCTCTTTTTTTTTTTTCAAGGTTACCTGCGGTCTTTTTGTACCATAGAAGAATATTATCTTGCCTAATACATCCCAGATCGGATGAACTTGTTCCTCGCGGAATACTCGCTGCTGGTGAAGCCAACTTTTCCTGTAATTTCCGCCTTCTCCTTCCACGAATGGGTCTCTAGGCATCGTCTACTAGTCGTATGGTCCAGACTTGGCGTACGCTTCCGTATTACGTAGCTGAGCATAACGGCAAATCCGCTTGTGGCGAGCAATCCGAGCAAGGCGAGGACCCAGAGGCCAATGGAGGATGAAAAGACCAAATTGTCGCCTGCGCGGCTGGGGCTCAGCCTGTGAGCACAGGCGTTGTTAGCGCCAATGACAGCACGCCAGCACCGGAGGGACCCACTAAAAAAATTCCAAAGGCAAATTGGGGGCAAGGCAAAACTTGACCAGGACATCAATCTCCAGCATACTTCGTACATGGAGAATTTCTCCAGCATCCGCGCCTCAACCGCGTCATACCTTCACTCTTCCCCCCCCCCTTTTCACTCTCCCTCGTATTGAGCGTATGAAACACAGCCTACCCCAAAGGAGCATCGGGGCACGAGGCGCATTTACCTAATTACCTTACTGAAAGAAAAGAGCGACTGATTCGCATTCGGAAGACGACCCGAGCAAGACGAGAGCATCCATCCCCCAACGGCCTCGAATCAACCACGATGGCATGCACATGCCGTAACGTCCTCCGGGCGGCGTTCCTCCGCCCCTTCGCGGCCCGAAACATTCTCATCCAAACCCCGCTCCCCATTCGATCCATCTCCACCACAATCCCACGCCTCTCCGAACCGCCCAACACCGAGTCCTTCACACCACCCCCAGCTCCATCGTCGTCATCTCCTTCGTCTTCTTCTTCGCCGTCAACCTCACCCGACGCCGCCACACCACCAACCTCATCAACCCCCCCAAGCAAACCCAAACCCAAACGCAAAAAGAAAAAACTCCTCCCCCTCCCCCCCAAACCCGACCCCCCTCCCCGCGAACAGTGGCGCGTCCAAAAAGCCGCCCTCACCCAAAAATTCCCCCTAGGCTGGTCCCCGCCCAAACGCCTCTCCCCCGATTGCCTCTCGGGCATGCGCGCCCTGCACGCACAGTTCCCCGACGTGTACGACACCCCCGCGCTGGCGAACCTGTTCGGCGTGTCTCCGGAGGCCGTGAGGAGGATCCTGAAGGGGAAGTGGACGCCTAGGACCGAGGAGGAGGAGGAGGGGAGGAGGCAGAGGTGGGTTAGGAGGGGGGTTAGGGTTTGGGAGCGGTATGCGGATTTGGGGTTGAAGGTTCCTGGTCGGTGGAGGAGGGAGGGTGTGAGGGGGCGGGGTGGACGTGTTGGTGGGAAGGGGGATGAGGGCGTGGAGGGTGGGGAAGATGTTGTGGGCGGTGTTGAGGGCGAGGCGACGGCTGCGGGCGGCGAGGGGGGTAAGCAGGTCGAGGGGGAGAGAAAGGTTTGGGACGCGGTCAAGGCGAGGAGGAGAATAGCGGGCAAGATTATGTGAAGATGGACTAATTAGTTAGGCCCGGGGGGGGGAGTCCTGTGTAGGATATCATCAGGCGAGCATGTACAACAATCACATTATAGACTATACATATAACCACCCTCTGCTTGTGCGTTGAATAAAGATAGTTGGATGCAAGAACATCAACTGGTCAGGTCCCGACGATCCTTCGCATCCAAATGGCGTTATCCCTAAGCTGCCGAGGGCAGAGGAGCTCCGAGCTCTGGAAGCAGCTCAGTTAAGTTGGCTGACCTATAATCACGTTGATGGTTTCGTATTACACGAAATGAATGGAGGAACCAGCGCGCGGCGGCGCATATATTTCACACTCTATAACACCTCAAAGGAAGAAACTCAAGCGCACAGGCGCTTCCATGGTATCACTATCGCATAGCTGCGACCTAAAAGCAAGAAAACACAACCTTCCGTCTCTCGGGCGAGGGAGAGACAAGAAACCAGATCCCAACCCGGGGGGAAAGTAAACGCAAAAGAACCAAACCAAACCGTAGCCTGTAACCTAAACCCCGAAGCCGAAAACGCCATAACCCCAGACCTTAAACGAGGTGGACAAACAAATCGAAATGTAAAATGAGCGAAGGCTGAGGTGTGGCAAAGAAAATGTCATATGGGAGGGAGGACTGGTTACTCTCCCATATCCTCTGCCAGGGAAAATGGTATTACAAAGGACGAAAAAAAGGAAAGAAAGAAAATAGAAGGGAAAATTCATAATAATACATGGTATAAAGGTAGACGTGAGCCCTTGGAAACTGGAGTTCGTCTGGCGGCGAGCCTTGATAATCCTTGAATGGAGGAAGCGGATTGCGGCTCGTCGGCCTGGAAGAAATTCGAGTATTGGGGCGTTGCTGCATTGTCTGGCGAAGGGAAGCTTCTTAGGTTTCCTTCGACAAGAATATCAAGCAGATTCATGTAGACGTCTACATCGTAGCAGAGCTGGTTTCACCACCCGACGTCTTGGGCCTCTCATGGTCAGGACTCGACACGATGATCCGGTCGTCATCCTGGTCTTTATTATCGACGCGTGATGAAAAGCTGATTCTCAACTTTTCGTCGAGGAGCGTTGCAAGCCTCTCTGAGTACTGGTCGAGGAGGCCGCTTAGAACCGTTTCGTCAAGCGTCTTACTCCTGACTGCACGGTCACCCAACGCCGTCGCCGTCAGCCGCAGCTCTTGGTCAAGCTCCGTCAGGACGTCCTGGCTAATGGGTTCCGATGACGACAGTTTCTTGCGGTATGCCCTCAGGGTCCGACAAGTTTGCTCTGTCGCCATGCTAAGTGTGCCGAAACCCCGGAGATTCGGCGTGCTCTTCTTTCTCGTGAAAGTGAGAGCCGGAAGCGAGGGTCGTCTAGTCACTCGCGTTTTGGGACTCGGTGGCGGGGAGGACCCGGACCGAGACGAGGATGTTCTCCTCGAAGGGGTGCCCTCGGCAATCGTGCTTCCTGGGCTTGCCTGCATAGCTGCAGTGGGGGTTCTCACCGGACCGCAGCTTAGAAACTGTCGAGAAGATCTCCTCTGAAGACCCCGCGGAGGCGAACGCCGCCCACCAGCCGTAGGGGACTGCCTCTGGAACTCGGCGAGCTCCGCCCTAGAAAGAACCCTTCGTAGTGGCGGACGAGTCGAGACCCCATCCTTTGCCGGCGACGGATCCCTACTCGAGGAATCAGGAGACGAGTCTTGGATGTCGAGTGACCAGATCATGATTGTAGAGTCGCAGCCTACACTGACGACCTTACGGCTGCCGTCGTCGTCTTCGATGAGGGTTATGCCTTTAATAGCCTCGGTGTGACCCCACTCACGGTCCAAAAAGGCACCAGTCTGCGCGTCATATACACGCACCGACTTGTCCGTGTTAGAAATGCCAAGGAGGAAGTCCTTGTTGGGACATTTGCCCAGGATAAGAGAATCAAGAACGGCAGACTCGATACCGCTCTCATCGATACACTTGAAAGACTTGATCAGCCGGCCAGTCATGACATCATACTGGCAGATTGATCGATCTAGTAGTGAAACGAATACAGACTCATCGGTAGGACCCATCGTCATACATGTGGGTGACGCCTTCAGAGTAATAACTCGTGAGGGGATCGCTGCTATGGCATTGGGCTGGCCCTCCTTCGAGACGATGTCGTGGACCTGTAATGTCCGGTCGAGCGAGCACGTAAAGATCTTTTCCTCGGTGATGAGGACCTTGACGACTTTGGCCGCAAACTCGAGAGTCTGGAAGTGCTCAATCTCGCCACTAGTCGTGGGTCGGTGAAAGAGCTGCGTGGTGCGATCCCTGCCACAGGAAGCCATGACGAAGCGGTCCCCATTTTCAAATATGGTGACATCCTGGCAGTCGCAAGAGTGCGCCTTGGTGTCGAGAACCGACTGTTTCGTCTCATAGTCAATGGCTCTCAAAACACCAAGTCTGTCGGCATAAACTAGGAGGTTTCCGGACTTAGTAGATTCCACGACAGTTACTTGATTTTCGAGATCTAGCTCGCTCGCTACACTGTTCTTCTCGATGGGCAAGTTCATAATGGACTTTGCCCGCCCGTCCAGGTCCCAGTGAATCAGTTTACCCGAAGCAGACCACGTTATAAACGCAGCATCCGCAGGATTAGGCTTCGAGAGGAGCTGGACACCGACAATGGGCTCTCCCTGGCCGGGAATTGGAATGCTTGCGGGAGCATCCGTGGCTGTTCCAGGAAGATACGACGGACCCCAGACGTTGATCGAGTGCTTAGTGTCGATAGTGACAAGGTTGTCGTCTTTTAGAAAGCCGAGCGCAACCAGGCCTGGTGATGTCTCTGCCTTGCTCATCAGACAATCAGATCGGAAGTCGACGACAGAAGTCACATTCAGCGTTGCAAATTGACCAGCCTTGCCTCCAACATAGGCGGTGAGGTCTCGGAGGGTGATCGAACTGATGGGAAAATCGAGGCGGAGGGCTTTTTGAAGCTTCATTTGCTTGCCGTCGTCTTCTAGGACACACACGTCGCCGGCCTCGGTGCAAAGGATGGCTCGTCCATCGTCGACAACGGCAGCGCAGGTAAAGGTGGAATCGATAAGGGAGCCCAGCAAGACGTTGCGGCCGGGAAGAGCCTTCTGCTGCTGGCTCTGAGGCGTAGAACTAGGATCGGAGCCAAACTTTGGTTTCACCGGAGATACGGATGACTCTTCGACCTTCCACGCCTTCACGTGGCGAACGCCAAAAGTGATGAGATGGTGTCCCATCCACACCATCCCTTTACAGAACGAGGTACACCTGTTCTGCTGCGAGAGTTTCGCTGCACCGGTTCGACTGTCGATCCTCCAGATGTAGAGGAAGCCATCATTAGCGGCGCCGAGCGATGCAAGGAATCGGGTATCGTGAGACCAAGCCACGGTCTGGACGCCAAATGTATGTTCACTGATGGACACTAGAGGCAGATCGGAGGAGTTGTCTTGCACGCTGTAAATGAGAACGCGAGGGCAGTAACCGGTCTCACCAACGGCGAGGAACTTGGCATCCCTGCTCAGGGCCAAGCATGTCGCCGCCTTAATCCGCTCACGGCTCGTCCATGTCTTAGAGGTGGGTGATTCAGACCAGTGATCAGACACTCCATATGGCGAGTCTCGAAGCCCCGGAGCTACCCGGTTCCGGCTGTCGTTTGCCTTGGGGGTAGATGTAGGGTTTAGAGCGGCACTCTCTCTCGGAGAGGTCGCGAAAATGGGCACGGCAGATGGGCGTGCACGGTAAAATCGCTGAGAGTACTGGTCACCATCAACCTTCACGACGACGACTGCGCCGCCCGCGATGTAGGCGAAAGAGGACTGGACGCAGTCGAAGCCGGTAGGCGACGCGCAGGTAGTTCCGACAACACGTTTCAGGGAAAGGCGAGGTTCGATAGGAGTGTGGCGGCTGCGAAGGGGGGAGCGGGAGGATCGGTGGATGTAAGGTGAGTTGGAAGGGGTTAATCTGAGCCGATTCACGGGTGTCGAGGCCATTGCGCCATTGGCCGGTGGACAAACGAATATTTCACGATCAGGACTTTACTCGTTCCTTGGATTGAAGGGCAAAAGTAGGTGTAGTCTTCGGCAACGTTCGATTCTGCAAGGAGTGGCGGAAGGAGATCCGAAGGTGCGGCAATAGAAGAAAACGAATCGGAGAAGAATAGCGGGGAAGATCAACTTTTTGTATATGCTCAATGAGGGAACACTTTTGCTGCTCGCCGTCTCGACAGGACTGAAGGGATTATATGAGTCTGCTAAATCGGAGATTGAAAGGAGTGAATGAAGTACGAAGAAGATGGTCAGAATAATAATAAATGTCGTCGTGGGCTGCTTGTTTTCTCTCCGTTGGATTCAGTATAAACGAGTGACTGACGGAGATGGGATAAAGGCCATCAAGACGGAGCAGGAGCACGACCCTTGGAAAGAGGCAATTGAGAAGCTTAGATGGTGAGAAGAGAAAGTCGAGATAGAAGAGAACAGCCTTGTACTCGGTCCAATTGAGAGGAGAAGGAGAAGGGGAATAGTCTGAAGTTGGTAGGGCTCGAGCGACGTTGGAGGGAAGGAACATTGAACATTGAAGACAGGGCCCTTGATCCTGGGAGCTTGTGCGAGGAAGGAAGCAGTGGGCTCCAGCCCAAGATGTCATTGAGGTACGAAGTACTTCGTATGAGTATCTTCCCACTAAATTGACTTTGTGGTGTCGAAATGGAGACTTGGGTACAGATACAGCCGGTTGCTGGGTTGTCGTGCAGAAAGACATTTTCCTCAAAGTACCGGTACTTGGAGGTCGTGCTGAAGTGGTGTGGTGATATTACAGAACCCCGGTCTTCAATGGTACCTGACACCGTCAGCTTGCCACTTGACAATGGTAACCCGGGAGTACCTGGAGTACTGCGGTACAGCGAGTAATACTTTGACATCAAAAAGAGCTGCGAACCGGGGATTTTGTTTTGATGCACCCACCATTGGACCTGGTTCCCGGGGGGCAACCGGCTGAGTCCAAAGTTAAGATGGGCCAGAGGCGGTAGTCCGGGTGATTGGTCAAACTAGCCGGCATGGAGACGCGGCGATAATGGCATTTTTGTTATGAGGCGAGGTTAATCTTGGAGAATATCAGAGTGGTCTGGAACAGACTTTTTGCTCTCAAAAATCTCGTCATCTAAACTTCTTCTTTTTCTCTCCCCCGAGTACTTCGTAGTGCTACATCCGTGGACTTGTACCCCATTATGTTAGCGCCGCTTTCTCTCAACAGGGTACGCTCGAGCCAAGTGATGAATCAATGATTGTGCTTGCAAACTGCCAGGGTCCCGAGGCCGCAGACAGGGAACTGGAAATTGTGAGTATGTGTGCGAAGTATTGTACATTTCCGTTCGGCGCACAATAGAGCTCTTCGTACTGCTGATTCTTATTTCGTAAGTAGTTGTACTGTTTCCAGGTCGCCCGGCGGCGTTCTCAGGGGCTCCGTCCCTCGTGGGGGGGATGTGGAAGGTGCAGGCTCGCCCATTGGAGAGCTGAAATTAAAAGGCAGTCGCGATGGTGATAGACAGACGAGGTTCAAGTGCTTTAGTCAGTTCGTACGGAGATATGGAAATCAAGACCGATACTTCAAATTTCGTAATTCATCCTTCGCACAATTAGTTGTACTTGCAGGCTCAATGCCATTGAATCTGCACGTCTGCTACTGATGCATTCTCGTGCTCTCGACAAAGGACTAAAAGGGGCCCGAGCCAGACGCGCTATCAATTGTTCCCACTCCTGACCCGGTTTAGAGGACCACATCATTGCTCAGTCCAGGAGCTTGACCGCCGATCTCGATCTCCAGCTTAGCCCCTACGGGCATAATCTGCATTGAGCGCACTAATATGATGTTCTGTTCGCATCCAGAATGCAGACCAGATCAGCATAATAATTACAACGCCAAAAGAACAATGAAGCCGACCCTGGGCTCTCAAAAGAGCGGACAAGTCCCCTATCCAGCAATGTAACCCTCGCCGCCGCCGTGACTATCTCCATTATTCCCTGTCCGGACCGAGTCATTGTGTCTCTTCCAACCGTCCAATCCCACTCATTATTAAACTCTACCGAACGCCCGGGACCCTTTGGGAATGAGAATATTATTATCACAAGAAATGAAGTCTACGCTCATGATTCAGACCCCGTTCGCCGATTCGGTAATAACACGGCTCTTTGGAATGACGGCGGCAGCCATCAATACGTGACTATTCTCAAATCCGCCTTCGTGTTCAAGCTGTTCAAGCTGCCATGACCTGCCCTGCCAGAGAACCGGGGCTTTCAACTTTCATCCTCGGGAGGACTGGAAAATGGGGGATGGACTACTTGTATTATGAGACAAGTCTCACAAATCGGTGAAAACAAGAGTTCCCTATCCCAAGTCATCACGTCTAGCAACGGAACAAAGATGGAGAATTACTTCAGACGTCTTCACAACCCTGCCTGTCTCAAACCACGGAATCCCACCCTCTGGCACCAACCGTCTGTATCATCAATGCTCATCCATGCTATTAATACACTACCGGAGTCTATGCGCTAGTTTCAACTTCCCAAATGTAGCCTTTGCTTGCTCTATCAGAATCCACTCTCTATCGTCACTCTCGTCCCTCATCATCGAAAACCGAAAAACTAAAGAGTTTGTAGCAGACGTAATAACTCCGAATCTCTGCTAGATCCCTTCCCTTATACGGCCAACCCCGTCACCCCTGAATCATCTCTATCAAGCCTCTCCAATCCCTTCCCAACAGCCCCATACACCCTCAAAGGCACCGCCACCTCAAAGCTCTCACAAGCCAAATTCTCCACCGCCACAAGCACGAGCCCACCCTTCTCATCCCTCGAGAGCTGCTCGAGCAGCGGATGCGGCTTCAGTCTCGCCTGTGTCGAGCTCTCCCCAGCAGCCAGCGGTTGCCCTTCCTCATCGTCTCCTTCTTTTCCATTTGGCCGGGGCTGTTGTTGTTGTTGCTGCTGCTGCTGCTGATTGTTATTATCAGCCGGCACCACAAACTCCACCCTGACCTTCCACTCAAGACTAACCCCGCTCGTAATAAACTCCGGCGTCGCCGCCACAGGTATCGTCCCCGTAAACACCACCCTCCTCGCATAAAGCGCCGCCTCCGAAGCCGACACAACCACGCGCCTCGTCACGCGCTGCACCCCAGCCTCCGACCTCATGGCGAGCGTCTGATCCACCTTCTCGCACGTCTCAAGATCCGAGTGCACGGCGTAGCAGGGCACCTCGGCGTCGGCGAAGTCGATGACCATCGTCACCACCTCGCCGAGCCTGTAGGCGGGCCGCGTCAGGATCACCACGGCCACGCGCCGGCCGTTGCGGGCGATCTCGAACCGGTTGGGGCTGTTGTAGCCCTCGGGTGCGATGTTGCTGCGCAGGATGGCCATGTCTATGGCTTCTTTTGCCGTTGTGATGGTTTCCTCGTCGTATACCGAGGGCCGCCGAGAGTTCGGCACCGTTGCTGTGGGTGAGAGGAGGCCACCGTGGGATCCGTTTCTCGGCCGCGCGAGGAGTTCGTCGACGTAGCCGAGGAAGTCGTTGAGCGTCGAGTTGTTCTGAATTGGCGCGGATTCTCTGCTGCTGCTGTTCTGCCTCGTGTTATCCCCCACGGGTATTGTGACCGTCTTCACCTTTGCGTAGTCTTGGAGTATGATGTAGGGATTCATGAGATCGTGGCCTAGAATCTCGCCGTAGCTATTAACGCTACCGAGAACTCTAAAGGGGATCTCAACAGATCGTAGCCGCTGCTCCTTTGCCCCGCCGGCCCTTTGCGTGCCGATGACAAGGCAATACGATATCTTCATGGCTCTCCCCTTATGGCTAGGAGGGAGGCCTCTTGGTAACCTAAAAGTGTATTCGAATGACTTGCACTCCCCAGGCGCCAGTTGTAGGTCCACAAACAGTAGACTCTGGGGTGTCGAGAGCAATGGGATAGACTTTGAATTGGCGATGCCCCGCATAGTCTTGATGGTGCTCATCTCGCCGCCGCCGAGAAGTTCTCCCAGCGAACTGCTGATGCTACCCCAGCCAAAGCTACCCAGCAACCCGCTGTCGCGCTTAGTTGGTTCTAGGCCAACGACACCACCGCCTTGGCCGTCGACCACGGCTTTCTTCTTAACCTGTTCGAATGGTGCCAGGTTCACCAGTGAGCCATCAAGTGTAAAGGACCCTTGTATGCGGGCATAGCCCATCATTATGGGCTCTGGCATCAGTACGTTTGGCTGAGACATGTTGGATAGCTTCCGGAGATGAAGTGGCCTTGTCGAGTTGTTCCTCGTCAGCGGCTGCTGCGTTACGTATTCTGACGCAAGAGTCTCCGTAGAGTTGTTGCTCATGGAGTAGAACTCTCCACTACTCCTCGGGGTGCCTGTTCCCAGACTAGTACTCGCTAGTATTCGGGCTGTCGGCGCAGCATGATGCTCGGTAATTGTAGGGATTGGTTGGTTTTTTATCCGCGGGGGCAGGTCGGAGAATTCGCTCGCCATCGATTGGGGGCTCATGGGGTCTTCTAGTCGAGTTTCTGTGGCGTTGCTATTTACATCGGGAGACTGGGGAGCTGGAAATCGAAACTCGGGTATCCCACTCGCCGGATGCCGTAACGAGCTCGGGTTTAACGTCGAGGGGGTATTGGGGACGGTAGATGCTCCCGATGGCCGCGTATTCCTCATTTGGGAGTAGGAGGAGCTGAAGGTCGGGGAGCTGACGTTTCGAAAGGACCGAGCTAGAATGAATCACATATACGTTAGAGCCTCTCTCTCTCACTCTCCAAACAGCAATCCCTCCTCTTCCAACGAAACATACCTGAGTGAATCTCAGTCTCCACACGAGAAGACATCGTCGAGATCTGTAAACTAGCAGACCTCCCATGCCTCCTCAACATGGCCGACCTCCCCGGCCCAACCTGCGTATCCGACCCATCATCCCCCGCCAACCCCGTCGACCCCAACGACACGATCGAAAGCGACTTCCTATGCCCCCTCCTCCCATCAAGCGACGACACTGCCGCCTGTATCGGCTGATGGTTCGCCCACGCCGCTGCTCCGGCACCAAGGGGAGGCAGCCTGGGACTTGAAGCCGCCGAGCGATGGCCCCGCGCGCTCGGGGGATGGAGCCCCGGTCCGGCCGCCTGCGGTCTTAACCTATCTGCGTGTCCACCGCTCGCATGCCTGGGTGTCCTCGGCTGCAGGGTCTGGGCTGATGTTGATGGGTCTCTCTGATGGGTGGGGGCGACATTCTTGAAGGTGATGGTGCACTTGACCTCCTCGCCGGCGAAGACGGTCTGGTCGTGCCACTTTACGAACACGCGAATGTTGCCGCCGCTCGAGTCGCGTAACCGAGACATCTCGTAGATATGATGGCGGTGATCGTCGTCGTAGGTGGTGGCGGGCGCGACTCGTTGGGGAGTTGGAGAAGAGTGGGGGGGTTGCCTCCTGTCGGGAGAGCAGCTTGAGGCGATGGAGCTTCGGGGTAGGGGTCGGATTTGATCAAGTTAGCTGGCAGCAGCATTTCCGTATTGGTTCATGGTTGGGGAAAAGGGATGTTTCTCGAAATAGTGGATTAGGGGAATTGCGCCAGCTCCAAGGCGATCGGATCAAATGAAAGTGCCAGCTGTGATGTTGGGGGATTGAGCTCTATGGTAGGCTGCAGTCGATCCCTGAGACCTTGCTGGCAGCTTAATGTTCCAGACGGTTGGAACAGACTCAATCTAGATTAGTGGTACGAAGTACGAAGTACTTCGTACAAGTACAGTTGAGGCTGAATATGACATAAACTCCACTGCTTGTGGACTTCGTAACAATATTCAAAATTACATGTACCTTCAACGTTCTGTAATACCTCGCAAGGGGCAGCCCAGGATAGTGCGCCGCCAGGCCAACTATCCACACTTAGTGTACATTACACTGCTGAGCGCACTGCTGAGGTACACGACAATACTGCGGGACGCTCCACTACCATTTTTAACCTGGTCCCAGAAATGGGGTATCTCAGGACACTAATCACTCCAATGATCCCGGACTGATCCCTTCATGTTAATTGTGAGAACGAGCGATTATCAATCCATTGATCCTCCCAATTCAGTTGTTGACGATGGCAGTCAGGCAGTGTTTACCAGTATTCTTAACGAGATATAATCATTTGATACTCATCAGGGTTCTTTTCCAAACATGCATCCATCAGAAAACTTGAAACTGTCATTCCATCAATCGTTCATAACTCATAACACAATCCATCCCAACTCCTCATATCCTATACGACCTTATACCCGGCGCCTATGCTTGGTCTATCTCCATTTCCATTTCCATTGCCATTCCATTTCGTTCCGTATCTTGCTCATCTTGTTTATCTTCTTCCTCCTTCATCAACCGCACAGCCCTCTCAGCAGCCCTAGTCCTAACTTCCTCGCGATCCACTCCATCATCCACCTCAGCTATCACAACTTCTCCGACAATTACCTTGCACGCAAACCGCTTCGTTCCGTCCTGGCTCTCCTGCACCTCGGTTATGTAATTCACAGTATTGTTGCCGGCCAATGAACCAAGTTCCTCTTTAGGATGCGTGACGTGAACATTTGCCTCGAGGATGCGGTCTAGGTAGCCCAAGAGGCCAAACTTGGTCAAGAATGCCTCGCACGCCTCCATCGAGCCCGAATCGACCCACACCGCGCCGAGTAAGCTCTCGAAGAGGTCCGAGTAAAACTTGCGCGCCTGTAGTCGCGAGAGAAGGCCCCAAGGGTAGTTCCGTCCCGAGGTGAGCTCTCGCACAATCTGCTCGCGTAGAGCTGCATGCCTCCCCTTTGCTGCCTCCTGCTCAATGGCGACGCCGGAAGATGAGTGCCTCATGAACGCCCACAATGGCTGTTTAAATTCAACCCTCTCCAAACTCCACCGCGACGGTCTGGGTAAAGCTTTCTCCGGCTCCTCATTCTCGGTGACATTGGCCGTCTCTTGCCAGATGCAACGCTCCATCACGAGGAAGGCTTGGAAATCGCCATTCACCATGGCCGTCTTCAGTCGATGCATCTTTGAGTGCGGCAGGGGAGGGACCACGTTGAACAGCTTCGAGACGACAATATGGTCCAGAACGGAGTCGCCTATAAACTCCAGCCGCTCAAGAGATGTTGCGGTTGGACCTATAAACGAGGCGTGAGTCAACGCCTCGATAAGCAACGACTTCTTCTTGAACGAGTAGCCGATCAACTGTTCCACAGGTTGCAATGTTGCTGGAAGAGGCACATCCGCCTTCGCGTGGTCGTGCAGGGTGCTGTGACACTTCTCAACATCAAGCCATTCAAGGTCTTGCAGAAGCGTGCGTAGGCAGACGAGTGCCTTCGGCATGCCTCCGTCGACATAGGCAGCGCCCAGTAGTGCCTCGATTACGTCCGCCAGTGTCTTCGTTGCCATTCTTCTCTTGCTGGTGTTCGGATCCTCACCCTTCATAAGCAGCTCTTCCACCCAGATCGGGCGCCATTTCCTTCCAGTAAAAGGCTTGTTCAGTATATATTTGTCAAGTCCATGGCTGAGACAAGCTCTATATAGGCGGGAGTTCGATACACGAACGTCCCTGTGTAAGCTCAGGTAGCTTTCGGGGTGGTCAGGCTCTGCAACGAAGTCAGTTATGCAATGAAACCTCCAAGAACGCGGACTAGGCTGGGGAACGGGGCAACAAAGGAAAGGACTATGCTTACTGAGCGCCGCGACATTGAACGTTGCGCACCATTTGAGGATCGAATCACCGAAGAACTCTAGCCTCTCGTAATTGTACCGTTCGTTTGCCGATGGCGTGCTGATGGCGGCACGAATCAGTTCGATTTTTGAGAAACGTATATCCTTCAAGACTGTGTTCGACAGCACAGTAGCAAGAAGCTGCATCTCTAGTTCGTGGATGATGCAAGGTAGGGTCTGGCCGAACTTCGCATGGCGTACATGGATCTCGTCGACCTTGGCCCAAGGCAAAGGAAGGACCCGTTGGTATGGCCTCAAAATCTCCTGTTTAGACGATCCATGCAGCGGATGAAGGAGGTCCAAATGACGCGACCACTTGTTCAAGCTTAAATACGGAACATCTGCAGGTGCTTCATCGAAACCTCTAAACGGACGACGAACCGAATCGATAGGCGGCTTGCCCGGCAAGACGTCGCCAAATAGAAAAGGGTGGTCGAACTGATCCCTGATGAGGTAGTGACCCAGTCTGAGATCCGAATCCGTGCTGTCGAATTCTCGGCTTGCTATCTGGGTTAGAGAAAGGTAGTCATACTTGGCACGGAAGCCGATAATATGCCGCTTGTACTCGGGATTCCATTTAAATCGATGCCGAAACGGTACGCTCAGTAGCTCTACCGTATGGTCGGGCGGCTGAACTCCATCAAGAGCTCCCTTCTCGTGTGGCACGGGCCGGCCGATCTCTACTACCCATGGGCCGTTGCTGTGCTCGAAATAAAGTTTTATGCATGGTGGTGGAAGAACCTCTTCAGGAACCGTCATGTCATATTCCCCTAGGATTCCCCCTTGGTCATCCCGTAGAGCAACGTGGTGGGTCGAAAGTGCTCCACCGTCCCATGCCCTTGCAACCTGACCCCAAGGGGATATCAAGTCACTGACCTCAATAATCGCCGCTCTGGTCTCGATCTTTTCTTCCTGGCCTTCGCGGAGAGGCAGAAGGTTATCGTTGAGCAAACCCGCTTTGAACAATCCGTTGTACGCTTGGAAGGCCGCATCCTTCGTCGCGTTTTTCTGAGATGGCCACTCTCTCGCGCTCTTGGCTGTTCGTACATGGATAGGGACATATGTTGGCAACACAACCTCTGCCGAAAACCGAGAAATACCCCCCTCGGCGACCTCGTGGAAGATGTAATCTGGGCGTGAGTCAACATACTCTCTAGATGAGAGGACGCGGCAGAAGTGATCTAGGTGTTGCCTAGCGCTCTCAAGATTAATAAACGCACCCTTTGCACTTGTGATAAGAAACTCGTCGGCACCATATGGTTCGGACTCTTCCAGCTCAGCCCATCTAGCGTGTTCCCGGTCCTCGGCCTCGTATTGTTTCTTCAATTCGGTTTCAAGTGACTCCCAATCCTTGGGAAGGTTGGTCGAGTCGACAAGAAGAATCAGATCTGAATCTCTCTTCCGAGCTCGGCCACGTCTTTGGACAAAAGATTTGAGGTTCCTTGGATTGTCAAAGCAGAGGACCATGTTGCACGCCGGAACATCAATCCCCTCTTCTAGAACGCTCGTCGCAACCAAGAGGTCAATCTTGCCCGTGCGGAATCTTTCCAAGTCCGCAGCTGGCTTTTTCCCCTGATGCCACAGGTCAAGAACATCCCGCTTCCGCCCCGCAAAGGAAGACGTGCCAACCATAGTCCCAGCTTTATATTTGCCCCTTGTCAAAGGGTGGATGGAGATGAGGTGTGCGAGGAGGGGAGTTTTGATACGTTCCTCTGCGAAGAGAATGCCGACAGTATCTCCCTGCCTGGAATTGAGTTCCTGCAGAAGTGCCATGGTCTTTTCGGAGAGACGTCCAGGTGAAAGCAGCTGCTCCTCCCCGATCACCCGGTAGTCCGCAACAACACCCTTTAACTTCTCCGCCAAGTAGTCTCTCTCCCGGATTCCCCAATCTTCAAAAATAAATCTCTTGTCATCCAAGACGGAGAGAAAGCGCCCGATCGTCTCGCTAACGAAATACTCAGCCGCCCATGGACCCATCTCCTTCAGTAGCATCCTCGCGGCTTTTGTGAGAAGACGGACTTGGTTCTGGACAAAAGTATCCCCTTTGAAGTACGCCTTCTCTAGGCCTTGTTTACTCCTCGGGCCTTTTTCGGTTTTGAGACGCACGACGTAGGGGTCATCGTTGATATCCATCTGCGCGTACACTTCCTCGAGGCGTCTTAGGAGCGGAGGGATGTTGCTGTTAACACTTAATAGGCTGCCCGGTGTGTAGAGAACAGGCTTGAGCCGAGGCCTCTTAACTCGGGCAAGAAGTTCATCTCGGTGGAGAGTTGGGCCCTTGCATATAGCATCAAGCGTGCTCTCCAGAGCCAAGAGGTCTTTTGGTTTGGAGGTCATGCTCGGGCTCGCAGTGAGTCCGAGAATGTGTGGGACTGGCTGTTTATATTTTTTGTAGAGGTGATATCTGTCCATGACTTTCGCTCCGGCATGATCTTTGACGCAATTATGGGCTAACTCAAGTCAGCAATGTTTGTTTCTGGATATCCATGACACAACAAATTTATGTGTTCTCTCACCTTCGTCAAAGACAATGAGAGCCACAGACTCCATCCTAACAAATGCGTGGGTCATGGCCTCGAGAAGAACCTGGTAGGTGGCAACGATGATCTTCACATTCATAAGAAAGCCATTCCAAATAGCCTCAGTCGACCACGTCTTGATATTCTCCTCTCCTGTTAACAGCTTAACCTGCACAGAAGATATTTGAGTCTTAAAGACTTCAAATTGTTGTTGACAAAGTGCAACGGTTGGTGCAAGAAACCAGATCCTCTGTCTTTTGGTCAGTTCTAAGGAGGTCAAAGAATGAATTAACAGCTTGCCTGACCTTGTGTTCTGGCATATCTTCTAGTGCCTTCTTCATTCTCAGGATTGCACTGCACACATCACATTAGTCTGGGCCTGACTGCCTCCAAAACCGGTCCCAAAACTAGCCCTACGCGTATGCCTTGAGGATACTCACACTTGCGTCTTTCCGCTTCCAGTGTCCATCTATCGCCGCCCATGGTCAGAAGAAGTTTAAGTAAGGGTCTCTTTAGCGACGGCATACCACTACAATAATGTTCCGCCGCATACTCTCGGAGAACATTTCGAGCTGGTACGCTCTCGGCGCCATGATGACGGCCTTCGACGGTGAATCCTCTTTCTTTCCAGATTCAGGGAGAGGTTCATTGGCCGCGATCTCCGTTTCGGCAGCCTCGACGATGATTTCTCCTTCCTCCAGAGAGATATCAGCCCGAACAGCTGAGAGATGGGGGGAAGTATCATTGTCACTGAGCTCGCTAGCGCCGCTGGAGGAAGACGAGTCTGTGTAATCCGCCATTTGCGGCTTTTGAGGTAGGGGGTGGACTAATTAAAAAAAAAAATAAAAATAAAAATCAAAGGCCGGCCGAGAAAGGGCCCGGAAGCGACTCAAGCTCGGAACGTAGCGGAGGCTAAGAGTGGTAATGCAGGTCGGCTTATTGTCGCATTCCCATGGAGCGGGTGGGCCTAGATCGAGTGGGCATGGAACTGTGGGAATCGACTCGGGACCTTGCTGGTGTGTTGGCGTACGGCTCGGTTTGAGAACTTTGCTAGGGTGGGCACTTGGCCTGCGAGTATTTTCTGTGCAAGTCACGCGTCGTTGACCAGGCAGACTCGATTCAAAAGTTCCGGAGGAGCTTGCTAGGAAGATTGAATATATATCGGGCTCGAGATGCA
Source organism: Scedosporium dehoogii (assembly GCA_002812735.1). Lineage (NCBI taxonomy): Eukaryota > Fungi > Ascomycota > Sordariomycetes > Microascales > Microascaceae > Scedosporium > Scedosporium dehoogii. Next base: position 97,282 of record PGIR01000025.1, read on the forward strand.
GGAGGCCCACCACACATGAAGAGCGGGGCGGAACAAGGTCCCTACAAGCAAGCCAAATCCATTAAGCTATAAACTTGCCAGCGAGCGGGACTGTGATTCGCATACGAAGTAGAAATTAGCGAGATATTCTTCCGGCATTGGTCAGTTGCCCATGCAGGTGTTATTGAGAGCAAACCACAAACCGCGAGGCGCCACCAAAAGAGGCCCAGCAGGACCTGGCAGGGCAGGCTCTGGGAGAGAGCTGCCCATCTCGAGGGGTACTTCCGCACCGGCCAAATGGATCAGGTCGAGGAATGCAGCTATGAAGAATAATATAGAACAACATGTAAGGTGAATCACAAAGCAGAAGGAAAAAGTAGCGGTGATGACGGACCAAGCTCGAAGAAGGGAGTCCAGCTTCTTGGCATACAAACAGATACTCATGTCCCTTCTAGGTTGAGGCTCCTCGAGGCTAGAGAGCAACCAATCGGATGCTGGCGCTCGCACTCGAGGATTCCTTCGAGAGGTTCATTCTCAAGATTCAGAACACGCAATGGATTTGATGCCTTGAGGTTTGGGTTGACACATCAAGATAAAAAAAAAAGTTCCTTAGATCCTAAGGGGGTCGCGCCTTCCTCCCTGTGTGACACCAGCCCAGGTCACTTGTGATAGAAATTAGCTTTCTGATCACAGGAAGGAGCCAGCAAGCAGGGGAAAAAGTTCCGATTCTCTCAAATGTCTCCATGCACAAATTACACATAATCACCCAACAATTAAATATACCTACATATGTATCGAGCCCTGGGATCTTTTGACTGCATGTCAAAAATAAATCAATAGTTTATTCTTCCATTCCTTTGTGGCCTTCTTTGGACGAGACAGAGCCATCCCACCACTCCCGTGTGGCAGTTTGTTTGTTTGCAGATTGGTGATTGACTCTCGGGTCATGTCCCATGCCCCTCCTCAATCTGGACTGATGATTCATAAACAGAATAGGCAACAGGATTAATACCCAATTGCCTTCGACCTCTGAAACCGAAGGTTCTTTTGTTAGTCCCAACCGAGTCTTCGGGTCTGCATACACGCGTGGCCGCTGCGGTTTCCCGGCCTATATACGAGCGCGCTGCGTGGTTCGACGGCCTGTCAAAAGAACACCCTCCGATCCCCCGCCGAGAAGGGGGTCTAGGCGTGTTCTCCCGCTGTCATGATGGAGTTACATGCCGCTGGTTTCAATGCATGGAACCAGTTGCACTTCGACGCACGGCCTTGTGAGGTCACCGCGGACTCCGAACCGGATGACATTAGTTCCTTCACTCGAGTATTGGCTGCGGAGGAGATTGGAATCCCTGCCTCCGGCTTGTCATATACCCTGGGTATGCTTCCCGAGGCAAGGGCTGTTTGGCCAGAGACGTCGTAGGGCTTTTTGAACCGGGTTCTCTAATTGGTGAGTATAGTCGAGACGGAGGGTGGTAAGATAGCGGCAGCTGGTTTTCTTGAGGGTGATGCCGGCGAGGTTAGTCTACGCCAGACATACCATTCCGTGACGACCGCCACCGGCGAGACCCTTCACAACTACGGTATGTGTCACCGGTAGATTCTAGAGCGTGTGTGTAGAGAGTGTGAGCGGCTCATGACAAGTACGCCCTTTGCTTAGAGGTCAAGTTTTCGGATATCACTAGTGATTCGCAAGGTGCCGAACCCCAGTCTCCCTTACGCAGCCAAAATGTGCAGCAACTGGCTGCCTACGACACTGGCTTCGTCGCCTTACTTGACGATGGCTCCGTTTGGGTAAAGGGCGACGAGCGATTCCCAAACTGTCTTGCCGTCCACCCGTAAGCCCCCTCCCCCATACACCAACAGGATGGCCTCATATCTTTAGTTAAGAGTCTAACATCTCATAGAGATGAGGAACGAACCCCAGGTTCTTGGAACAGGATCCAGTGGCTTGATGACCTACCAACAGGTCCGATTGTGAGGATTGCAGCTGGAGGATACACCCTTGCGGCTCTCACAGAAGGTGGAGACCTCTACTGCTGGGGCGGACGGCCATCTCAGCAGCCGCTGTTCGAGGGCCTCTCTAATATGCCAATTCCCGTAGACGTCGCCGATGGTGACGTGAAAGACGTCGCATTAGGCGAGCATCACATCATAGTGCTCACAGTCGATGGCCATGTGCTGCTCCGAGGCTCCAACAAGAGCGGCCAGCTCGGACTCGGGCAAGATGGCCCCACTTGGGTTGAAGATTGGACAATAGTTGAAAACGTTCTCCGGGATACGAACTGGGACATCGAGCGAGTAGCGGCTGGTAGTAAGGCCTCATTCATCATTACCCGCAGGGCTGGTAGAAAGTAAGTAGGCAATTCATCACGGGATTACAAACAACATCCCTCTACGTTTGTCTATGATACAGTAGTCCATTGAGGACGAACAAGATCCATAAGCAACATTATCAGGCCGATTATAGGTTGGTAAGGTAATCGTCGATCTCCTGAGGGGTCAGCTTCCTGAAGCGAGGTCCCTTTGCACCCTCAACACCCTCAATTCCGAGCAGATGATCCGCCGGAGGACCAACAATGCCTGCAAAACCTTGGTTAGTATGCATTTGCCAAGTCACAATGCATCCCACCCCTAGGGGCTTAACTCACCAATCTCAATCGTCTCTCCACTCATCTCACCCTCAATGTGCTCCTTCAGGGTGAGAAGCGCAATATGGATGGCATCCTCCAGCTCGAGGTCCTCCGAGTACCTCTTCTCCAAGAAAGTCTTAGCCTGAGGGGCCGCTTTGCCAATGGCGGTCGCCTTCCAAGGGAAATAACTTCCCGAAGGGTCGACCTGGTAAAGCATAGGGCCACCTTTGAGGATACCACCAGTCTTTCCCGACAACTTCTTGTCGCCGAGTTCGGTGCTCCTCTCCTCAATCTCCTCATCGGGAAGGATGCCCTCATCCCAACCGGCAACGAGAAGACTGACACCGTACGGCCGTACGCCACCGGACTGCGTAGCTTCCTGCATGACCCTCGCCACATCCTGCACTAATATTCTGGTCGGGGGGTATTCGTTGTAGATGCGCTTGTACGAAGAATGCGAGACCTTGCGGGCGCGGTCTACCAGGACTCTGTAGTCGGGTCCCATACCGGCATACACCATACCAATGTTGGGCGTTACGAGGCTGATCTTGGAGAGGGAGCTCGGGTCGGCAAGCGGAGATGAGGACTTCTTCTCGGTCGCGAGGACGATGCCATTGGTAGCTTCTTGATGTTAGCACATGCCAATAATTCAGAGCGGATGCGATAGTGAGCCATTACCCTTGATTCCTACGGCAGTGACACCCTGGTTAACGGCATTGAGGGCATACTCTGCATTCACAGGTCAGTTGTCGGAGCTTGCGAAGGCATCCCTATCGTTTTCGAAAGACGCAGCATCGTCGCATTTAAACGCACCGATTTGCACCAGTTTCCCACTATGACTAGTCAGTAACTTGTTCAAGCGAAACGTGGTGATGATGCGTTGCCTACCTTGGGGAGAAGGTCGTAAGGGAGAAGTTATATGCCATGGTTTCCTATTAACGGTCTGCGACTAAATGACCGCTGTATCGCAAGGTGATTTGGGCTATGGCGGGGGCTAGCTGAGATGTCTGGTAGGTTCTGATTGTCGTGGAGTTAAAGGTCGAGGGATTCAAACAAGGCTGGGCGAGCTCTGGTTCCCACGAGCAACAGATGTCGCAGACTTGAGCTCTCGTCTTCAGGCACCTCAGAGGTGCGCGTCAGTGCTGAGCTCCCAAGGTACGTATTCATCCACGTGATATTACCGCTCTTGATTAAGTAAGCCAAATCACAACAAAATCTGAGTTGAGCCCAAGCTCGAATGGCAGGGGGATTTTGATTGTCAGCCAATTATTTCCTCGAAGCTGGTTTGGACACTGTGAGCTTTGTGTGCTTCGCCGATTAGCACGAGGCCACGTTTTCGACTTCCTCCCAGTTCAACGGCCTTTGAACTGGAATGGCCTGAACATCTAATGCCTAAAGTGTAGTATTCGTGTTTGTATTTTCTTTTACGCAAGCAATGTCCTGATTACTCCGGTAGGGTAGACAGAACAAAGAGAGGAAAATAGTGTAGGTCTATATCTTCGGCTCTGAATCCTCGCACTTTTCTACAACCTGCTAACCTTTGCCGTCAGAGAACCAAGCTTATATAGCATAGCTTTACTTGTCTCGATTACTGACTTCAGACGATGGATCCCCAAAGCATGCCCGGTTTCTTTCCCCAGGGCCCCTCCACCGCTGCCGACGATCCTCCACTACGCAGAAGGGCTCCTCAGCCCGCCCAAGATGCACCATCCCAAGGGAACCAGCGACCAAGGACCTGGCGTCCTCGGACGTGTCGGATATGCCTTGAAGTTGTCCACCCAACATTTCCAGAGACCTTAGGAACGACCCTTGGGTTGCGGGTCAACCCAAAGCCGGTGTACATGTCCGAGGACCCCGAATTGGGGCGGCTAATCTCGCCGTGCACCTGTAAAGGGTCGCAGAAATATGTTCACCAGGGATGTCTCCAGGCATGGCGAGACGCGGATCCTCTAAACAAGAGGAATTACTTCCACTGCCCTACCTGTCATTTCAAGTATAGGCTAGGCCGCATGTCGTGGGCGCGTTGGGTGAGCAGTGAAATAAGCCAGCTGATTTTGACCATCATCATAGTCATTCTGGCTGTTTTCCTCCTTGGATTTATCGCGGACCCCATTCTTGATCTCTGGCTCGACCCTGTTTCCACAATCGCGGATACTGTGTCAAGTGTTGGCTCAGATGAACCCGCGTTTGAGTATGTGGATGAGCCGGACGGATGGATCGAACATTTCGTCAAGGGCTTCTTTTCCCTGGGCGTTGTGGGATTCTTGAAGGTGTTCTGGTCCATGTCTCCCTGGCACTGGTGGAATCTCCGCACTAGTGGTGTCCTGAACGCCGGTACCCGCAGGCCTGGTGCTACCGGTCGAGGAAGAGTGGAGAATATCAGTTGGGCCGTGGTCCTTATTGGCGCGATCACAGTCATATACTCCCTTTGGAAGGGAGTCCGATTCGTGAGCAGGAGGACTCTTCTAGCGGCGAGTGACAATGTTCTTGATGTGGGAAAAGACGACGACGACGATGACGACGAGCCAGCGAACGGAGGACATGAACATCAGGAGTAGCTCGACCGTCTCTCTAGGGTTTTCTACGTTTGGTTTACAACCACCCCGCTGGAGACAATGAAGAAGCCTAATACTATAATGGTGTCCTGTGGTCTTCGAATCATGGGACCTCTCTAACTCACCCCCTCTTTTATCTCCTCTATATCTCCACTACAACCCGCACCCTCTTAAGTTGCCTTGGACATCTCGCCTCCGTTCCTCGTTAACTAGTCTGCGTGCGGAGATGAAAGTCCCGAGTTTGACAAAAGATGGTCGTGTCGTTTTGACTTGGCCATCGCATTTTGCTCAACTTGGGCAGGTCAACATCTGGTTTGCGGAAGATGACCCCGTTTTGCGGGGGAGGACTCTCTTGGAACGCATTCTCAGCCTGTGGATACCCCGTGTACGAAAACACAATGGACTGAGCCGACCAGCTTGATACATGTTTGTTGATTATCCGTTATTTGTTTCTTTTTTTTGTTGGGAATTTTGAGCGATTCTCCTTTCTTTGTACGATTAGATTTCCTCTGGAATGGGAGAAGAGTGGAAACAAATAATATCCACGCAGAATTTAGTGTCTAGAACATCACAATTCCCCCTGCTTTCCTCGTTGTAGCGGGTGATTGCTGTCCGATTGCTGTCCGACAACCCCGAGACATTTATACTCTTGCGGCGAGGTGATGATATGGCCAAGCGCTGCATCGGATCGGAGTGTCCCAAGACATGAGATCACGTGCAGTCAGCTGTGGTAACCCAGGTCCGAAGGCACCTCAACCAAAGTCACCAAGAAAAAACCGCCTGGTCCAATAGAAGGTGCAATAAGGTCAAATTTAGCGTGCTGTTCAGTGTTAGAGGACGCCGTTGTGCCAAAATCAATTTAATTACCTTGTTCTGCGCGTTACCCCTGTATCGATATCTCAATACGGACTTCGTATCTCCATCTTTATCTCGACAATTTTGACCTTGTCGTTCCCACTTCGGAGGACCCTTGGTGATGCAGCGGCGGTGTAGGCGAGGATTATTGCGTCTACCATTCATTTAGACCTTCACCTCATCATCTACGGGATTGGCGATACTCCGGGGAGTCTACTTATCGCTCCATCGAATGCCTTACCATCGACGAGACGAACCTCCTCTCCCTTCGACACCCATACGTTTCGAACGATAACGACTATTTTCACACATCTCACCCAAAATGCATTTCGCATACCCTTCGCGAAAAGCGTCGAACCCACCGCCCTTCAAACCCCGCTCCTCGCGCTTCCCAGTTCTTCTTCGCAAGGGCAGACTACGGACGATAGCGCTATTTGGCGTCGCCGTGCTCTTCCTCCTCTATCTCTTCTCCGGCGGCTCGAGACAAAGGACGAAATCGCGCCATGTGCCCAGCGGGACGCCGCCGGTGGTAATGGTTACGGTTCTGGATAGCGCACATGGATTGCCTTACATGGACTCTGTCAGGGAGAACCGGATAAGCTATGCCAAACTACACGGTAAGTTTTCGGGAGGCTCCCTTCGTTGCTCTTTGCCAAGCCGGAGCAGATAACTGACTGGTGGATGATGTTCTCATTCGTAAATAGGCTACGAAACCTTTTTCGCACATGTCGGAGATTACGACCTTCACGGCTCACCGATGTCCTGGACCAAGGTGGTGGCTATGAGGCATGCCTTGAACAAGTTTCCCGATTGCCAGTACATCTGGTTCCTCCACCAAGATGCCTTCATCATGAATCCCGAAATCTCCCTGCATAAGGATGTACTGGCCACCGGGAAGCTAAACGAGCTGATGATGCGCAACCAGCCGGTCGCTCTTCCGGATAGCATCATCAAGACGTACCAGGCGCTTAAACCCGACAGCGTCGACCTTGTAGTCACGCAGGACGCGGGGGGGATGTCCCCCGATAGCATGGTAATAAGAAATACCGAATGGGCGGAGTTTTTCCTCGATACCTGGTACGACCCGCTCTACAGGAGCTACAACTTCCAAAAGGCCGAGATCCACGCTCTCGTAAGTCTCCTCCTTACCTTGACCGCCGGGCTTCCCGAGCCACATAGCATGGCCAGGACGGACACTGACAAATGATGCAAACTCAGGAGCACATCGTGCAATGGCACCCCACTATTCTCTCGAAGCTGGCACTGATCCCCCAGAAATATCTCAACTCGTACAGTCGCGAGACTCTCGGAAAAAAGTATTCGGACGGCGACTTTGTGGTTCGGTTTGCCGAGTGCACCAAGACGGGAGACACGAGCTGTCAGCAGGAGGCTGGCCGGTATAATGAGCTGAGACTGCATGCGTTTGCTAGCGCGTGATAAGAGACACAGGTGTTTGTCCCGCAATCAGGATACGAGGGACACAGGATGGAACATGGCCAAGGCAGCCGGAACTCTAACGAAGATGAGAAAGTTTGGGCCAAGAGTGAACGAGGCGTTCTGAGGATTAAAAAAGACCACTTGTATAACATTATCTACTGTTGGGATTACATGTAATGACCATGGAGGGGTTTTTAGATACACAGGATGCAATTTGGAATTTTTCATTGTTTGGCATTCCCTGCATGCCCATGATAAGGTGAAATACGGCACGCTCTTCAGCGGAAGAAGATCAGGACTGAGGAGAAGAGCAAGACAAGACCACAAGGGCCCTTCACGATTGCCTGATGCTCGGTGGCTTGGCATTATCTGCTTCGAAAACCGGTTTGCTGAGCGGGTCGAAGTGAGTTGACAGCATCGGTGTCAGACCATGGCCAAGAATGTGGTTTAGTTCTTTCTGGGGCACCGGTCTCTCCGCTTCAGTAGGCAGTTCGTCTCGTTTCTAGATTAGTTGACTTCGTACGCTCCAGGAGGGCGATGAGGAGGGCGATGATACAGTTGCAGTCGATTGCTGGAGATTGCCCTCTTATGGCTTTCTAACAAGAGTGGCGGGAAACCCCCCACAGGATGCGCAAAACTCTGTGATCGGACATGATGCCAAATTCGGAGCCGGAGACGGGGCCAGATTCTATGTCCGGCTCACCGTTCCCGGAGGATTTGAGACCTCCGTCACCCATTCGAATGCTGGAGCCTGGCGTACGTGGCATATGACATAATAATGCTGCGTCAATCTCGCTAAACCTGAAATCCCAATTGCATCTTGTTGCCGCGCTTTCCTGGGCGCGAAACGTCGCCCCCAAATGCAAGGACTTGCGTCAATAGGCTATACCACGCACGGTAATCCGTAGGTGTCCCAAGTAGTCAGCTCGATTCGGCAAACAGATCCGATCGAGAAAAGCAGGGCAGGAACGTTGGCAGCACCTTGTGATGAAGTCTCCAACTTGGAAAGAGCGTACTGAATACTACTGATCATGGTGAAATACTCCGTGGTCGTTCCAAGCGATACGAGTTGCTCCTACCTTCCAGTCCTAGCTTGCAAACTGCTGTCTGCATAGCGGGGTCAGCCGTAACCTTTGGAGCTTCCCCATTGGCCTCCGGGACTACACTAAAATGCATGTGATGCAAAGAATCTCTAATCTTCCCACGCGGTCCATCAATTGATCGTCCATCAAACTTGCTATAAAGGACAAAGTCCACTATCGTTAGCTCCTGCCGCTCGGTAATATCTACTTGTATGTACATGTCTGCCTGTCTCGACTGCCTCCGGATCCCGAGTTCTGCTTTGTAGATTACAACTTGTTACCTGTCAAGACCTGCAAGTTAAGTTGATGCAGTCTAGCATTAGTGGTAGCTTTTACTACAATTGTAGAGGGGACCCCGGTTTACCTCGGTCTGTCAGTCACAATCCCAGGGAAGCGAACGCCGCTTAACTCCAGAAATTGCCCTCGCTCCAATTTCCCGACTGGGGAAGTGTGGCTTTTCCCAACTTTGACATCTCTCCAACGAAGACGGACCATTCCCGCGGCCCCCGAACCTCAAAGAGAAAATGGTCTCTTAACTGCGCTACTCCCTTTTGTACATTCCAACCTTTGCGGTGGTCCCGCTTATTGTCTTCATTCCGAACCTTGATCCAAGGGATCGGGCATTCTTCTTTTCTCTTTCCCTTTATTTCTTGCCCTGCAGCCTTCTTTTCTCCTTCTTTCGACCCCCTGGGGAACGCGGTTCCACCAGTTGATTGTGTATCTTAAAGGAGAGTACAAGTAGTCGGATCACTTCTTTTTTAGAGAGGGTCGATCATTCGTCCCTCGACGATCCTCAGACCGACAATGCCGGGAACCTCGCGCATACCGGCTAGCTTAAGGGAAAGCTTCAACCAGGTTAAGAGGAGGCGCCCGACAAGTTTGGCTGCTGTCGTGAACCTTGACTTGTAAGTTTTTCAACTTGCTCCATTTCTCCGATCGCCGCAGTCGACGTATCCCAGATGTTGCGGGGCCACCCTCACGACCCTCATTCGCAACCAGTCAAGCTATATGAAAAGGGTCGCCTCGTCTCTAGATGCGCCTGTTTGCTTGCTTATCTGCCATGTTCATGATGCTTGCTCCGAACTTCGGCACTCGATGCGACAGAAGGGGGGGTGGGGTGGGATCATATCGCACGCAGCTTTGATTCAGAAAGACTGACACCGGTGCGCTCTTCGCGCAACCTTGCACTTGCCTAGATTTCGTAACATCATCTTTTTCTTCTTCGTACTGCGATGGACTCGACGCGCCTTCTGGCAGCTCAGGGGCCGCGGAATAATCGGATCCCTTGTTGAACTTTACCGCAATATCGGTAGGATATTGTACGGCTACTTCCTCCGAGTCCCTGGCGTCCGCGGAAAGGTGGAAAAGCAAGTAGCCGAGGCCCTAGCCAAGACCGAAGCGAAATTGATACCCGCCGACCTACCGAAATACCTTGCCCTACCGAAGGAGGGCTTAACGGACGAGGAGGTTAAGAAGGAGCTTGAGACGCTGGCAAACCTGGATCACACAAAGTGGGAAGAGGGATACGTGTCTGGTGCCGTGTATCATGGAGAAGAGGAACTCATCAAGTTGCAAACGGAGGCGTTTGGTACGTTTACGGTCGCCAACCCGATTCATCCCGATGTCTTCCCAGGTGTGAGGAAGATGGAGGCGGAGATTGTGGCCATGGTACTTTCGCTGTTCAACGCCCCCCCTGGTGCTGCGGGAACGACTACGGCTGGCGGTACTGAGAGTATTCTTGTTTGCTGTCTTGCTGCGAGGCAGAAGGCCTACGCCGAGAGAGGTATCACGGAGCCAGAGATGTGAGTGTAGGCAGATGCCGCGAACTTGTTTGCCTCCTACAAATCACGGGGTAGTTCTCGCTAATGTGTGTCTACAGGATCATCCCGGAAACTGCACACGTCGCCTTTCGAAAGGCAGGTGATTATTTCAAGATCAAAGTTCACCGCGTGGCCTGTCCGGCCCCCGACTACCAGGTTGACATCAAGGCAGTCCAACGCCTCATCAATCCAAATACCGTCCTCCTTGTCGGCTCTGCACCTAACTACCCCCATGGTATCATTGACGACTTTGCAGCTCTCTCGAGGCTTGCTCTTAAGCGCAAGATCTGGCTCCACGTCGACTGCTGCCTCGGTTCGTTCGTCATGCCTTACCTAGAGAAGTCCGGTTTCGAATCTCAGCCCTTTGACTTCCGACTCAAGGGCGTGTCGAGCATCAGCTGCGACACCCACAAGTACGGCTTCGCGCCCAAGGGCAACTCTACGGCGCTGTACCGCTCGGCCGAGCACCGATCCTACCAGTACTACGTCTCACCAGATTGGCCGGGCGGTGTCTACGCGTCCCCGGGTATAGCCGGATCGCGACCAGGCGCCCTCATCGCGGGCTGCTGGGCTAGTCTTGTCAAGATGGGCCAGAACGGCTACCTCGACGCCTGCGTCAAGATTGTCGGCACGGCCAAGAGCATTGCCCAGAGGATCCACGAAACTCCCTCCCTCGACAGCGAGCTCGAGATCCTCGGCCGGCCCCTCGTCTCTGTCGTGGCTTTCACCTCGAAGAACCTGGACATTTACGATATCTACGACGGCATGACGGCCAAGGGATGGCATCTTAATGCTCTCCAGGACCCTCCGGCCATCCACGTTGCCGTGACGATGCCCATCGTCAAAGTATGGGAGAAGCTCATGTCGGACCTCGAGGCCGTCGTGGAGGCCGAGAGGGAGAAGGAAAGGGCGAGGATCGCCCAAGGCAAGGGCGCGAAGAAGACGGTGGGCGACTCTGCGGCTCTTTACGGAGTTGCGGGCTCGTTGCCAAACAAGAGTGTCGTCGTGAATTTGGCGACGGGTTTCCTCGATTTGCTGTATAAAACATGATGGAATAGGGTCGGGGTCAAGGTCAAGGTCAATGTCAGAACTGGAAGTATCAATTCGTTGTCGATGTTTTATTTATTTTACTTTTATGGAATAACATTTTTTTATTACAAGGACAGAAGGACGCGTTGAGTCTTACTTGCGAGGATGGCGGTGGTTCTCTGGTTTGGTAAGTGATATCGTTATTCGAGTATCATACACTACTTTGGCAGTTAAACAAGAGGGGCCTTGTAAACCATCAACGCGGCCTGGAAATGAAGTAGCTTACCATCATTCTTCCATTCCTCCATTACAGCATTAACTTCTAGATCCTTTTGTTCGTTTCAGATCCAGTTCTGATAGTTTTAAGTAGTGTTTATTCCCAAGTTCCAATACAGTATATCCCTTATACAGGAAATATACTAGTCATAGCTACATATTGACAAAAGCAAGCTTAAAGAGCTTATCCAAGCCTAGCATTGTAACGGAGTGGTGCAGCCTACCCGCTCATCAGACAGATGAAAAAGGACATAGGTGTGGTCAATGGTCTATAATAGTTCCTGCAAGGAGCTGCTGAAAAGCCCCTTACAAGGACAGACAGATGTCGGATCTGTTGATCAATGGAAATAATGGTAGAACACGTAAGAAAGGGACGTCTGAAGAGGGAGAGGTGGAAAGATCATGTAAGTGCCTAATACAGGACACTTGGGACACACCAACAAGTAGTAAAACTGTCTGGGGTCATCACGAAAGATGATCCATGAGAATCAGCAAAAGCAAGTCAATTGAACTTGTTGTCCCTCCTTCTTGGATGAGAGGAAAGAAAAGAGAGAAACAGGTATGCCCTGTTCTGCAGCAAGGAGTAACATTTCTCCGTCCCCGCCCCTGCAGTCCTGCAGAAGTGGAACTGCACCTCTCCCCACTCCTGCAGTCCTGTCCTGACTTCCTCTTTTCGAGCGTGGCACATGAACCTCTTGAAGGTCCCTGATCCTCTGGTCCCGGCCTGCCTCGGGATGAGCGTGGCTGGGCGCTTACACAACTGTTTTCCCCCTCTTGCTGCCTACCGATGAACGCCGAGAAATAACTCGCCATGCTACATCATGAGTTAGGCGCTACGCTTCCTAACATACGGATATCTAGGTCAAGAACATAACATGTCTGATAATAACCGAAGAACCCCAGGTCAGGCAACTCCTGTACTTCGCCTCAGACCACGGGTGCCCACAGAGTTGATTCGACCCCACCAACGAATCAAACAACCCGATGGACCTTGGATAGCACATCCCGACTTGATTGAAGATGGGGAGTTTGAAGAGACCAGTTCCGGTCCGTTTCCGCCGGAAATATCCCTGAGCGAGTACCGAGAGCTCTGGAAGGAAAATCAAGTTGCTGTGGGGCAGGGGCTGAGAGCCTTCAAGGAAAGGGGTGATATGCCTCGGATAGACTGCGTTGTCTCCAGTCGAAGAGTTGTCGACATGAAGCGCATGCGTGGAAAGGAAGACGACGATATCGTTTCCGCTGTGGAAGATCACTACGTCAACACACAAATGTAGGGAATAGTTCCCCATTTAATCCAAGGTTTACATCGAACTCTAACTCGGGCAGTTATCTGCAACCTAACCAGTTGGTACCCTCTGCCATGGCCGAACTGTTTGGCCCAGATTGGAGGTTGAATGCACGCGGCATTTACTATCGCCACTTCTATTCTCCGGGGTGGATTACGGCGGATCATAGCCTGTGGCTACCTTCGTTGGATGGAGTGGACTGGGGTCATCACTCAGAGATGAGTCGGCGGGCTAGGGCCAGAAGATTCGTGAAACACGCCTTGGATAACGAGAAGTGGAGCAAGAGTGAGTTTGCGTGGGAAACTGATGCTTGGAACGACGTTTTCGTTCATATGAGAAATGATCCTGCCCTGGCCGTGTAAGACAGATCCTGACCTCCCCAGCTTCTTTTACATTGGTATCTGTTTACTCCTTTTGGAAATGTGTAGCTGACACACTAATACATATATAGTGATAAACGCGAGTATAATGCTCTAATGCCGGAAGTACATGCTACCTCATGCCTCTTAACAGGTGAGGCGACATTCGTTAAGAGAATCCCTGACGCAACTTTTGGCCTTGCGACCTTTCAACCACACGATTACCAGACTCCTCTAGCCGAATACGATCTGGACCACGACAGGCTAGAAGCTCTCCTCCTCCATCGCTCGTGCGGCCTTAGATCCGACCCGAAGTGGACGGATGCAAACCTCATCTTTCCGTTTGCAGTATACGAAGCAAAGGGCTGGAGTGGAGATCCGCGTGAAGCCCGCCGGCAGGCCTGCTCAGCGGCAGCATCGTACCTGGACCTTCTAGACGACTTAGCGCAACGACCAGGGGAAACCGGAAAAGGGCCTGTCTCATATCAAACAACACAGAGCCGCAGTACTCAAGTCTTCGTATTTACATCCTTTGGCGCCCATTGGCATATCTTAGTAGGCTATAAGCGACCACGGCTAAGGAGGGAATATGCAGGATGTCAAGGACTAAGTAGCACCGTATATGTAAGATTGGAGAACTCTGGAGCGTATTTCAGGGATGCAATGGTTGACTAACTATTTAACCGATAATTACAGGTTTTCCAAAGGATTTGGAGCGATAGGGTCACAACGGAACGGAGCGCCTGGGAGCTCCTCTCCTTTATTGATCAGATCCATCTCTGGGGTGTGACTGACCACAGAGACTTCGTGATCCGGCATCTCAGGTCGTGGCACGAGTTCGGCAAGAAATGCTACGATGATGATGTCCAACTGGCTCGATGTATACCGGGAATGGGCCTCAAGGTCGTGGACGGCCGGCAGGTTTTCAAAATGCCCATTGAGTTCGCCGCCTTACCGGAGTGGGCGAAACATTTTACAAAAGACACATGCGACCAGTTAAGGTCCAGACTAGGATTCTATTTCCAAAATACTTTTGTGAGATATCAGGGTCGCGATTGGAGTCCCCGGGACAAGACCCCCCCGGAAACGGGCGCCTGCTTTATGGGTGAGGACGGCAGCGTTATAGACAAATTGGGCTGTCTTATAGATGAGTGCGGCGCCCCTGGAGCTCCTAGCTACCCCATGAGAACAATTCAGGAGTTCATCATACACCTCCGGGAGGTCCATGGGATCGATAGTCCAGAAATACCTTCGATTCCGTCGAATAGGACAAGGGACGACGAACCCCCCACCCCCGCGGCGGCTAATGAAGGAGGTCAGACGCGCCCTGGCGAATGGCGGTGGGGAGAACCCCCCCGACGGCGACGGGAACAAGACGATACGAGTGGTGGCGGAAATGGTCTTAAAAGACGGAAGAGGTGAATAACTGTTAGGTGAGTGGCTGCGCGGAGAAGCTAACGGGCTTGTGTTATTCCCATGATACTACTCCCCATATGGGTGTTGCATTTACGGGTGTTGCATTTACAGGTGGCGGTGTATTTTCGACTAAAAGACAAAACGGAAGAGAGCAACCAACGATGATTTAGATTCGTGAAAGCTGTTCTCGACGTCTTAGATCTGACACCGTCGATGAGATGCCTCCTCGTGTAACACAGAACTTGGATGATATCTACCTGTACTATCAATCAACTAAATGAGCAGCGGTAAATGAGTAACCGCATATGACGGTTACGGCACATTCCTCCCGCAAGGGACAGAAGCTTGCTCATAACCCTCAACAAAGCCATGCTCAGTCTGATCTTCATCAACAACTTGCTCAGAAGGGTAATATCTCCCAAAGCAAGCTTAATGTACAGGGCCTAGCGTGTAGATCTCTTCAATAATAAAATTCTGTAACCAGCGAGGGAATGATTGCTCCGGAAAGGATCCAGATTCTCCATAGCTCAGGTGCGCATCAGCTACTTGGATACCGGGTGAGTGCCGGGTGCCAGTATCACCCCAGTCCCATGCGGCGCCGCCTCTCGGCCATGGCTTTCGCACCCTCGCACGTCACCAATGCTCTAACCTACAACATGGAGGAAATGCCGACGGGAGCCTGGCTGGTGCTTTTGTAGGGTATACGTTACCATGGACTTGCAGAAGGGGAAAAGCCCCCCTCGCAAACCGGCGAATTCCTTCCTTATTCGAGAAACAACAAGCCTCAGGATTGTGTGTTTCAAGAGTGACGACGATGGATCTCGTTGCCTGATCCTTGAGCAAACTTTTTTTTTTCTACTCGAAGACGAGTACAAACTCAGGAAAAGAAGTGTACGAGGCTCAGAGGGGAACACGCGACTAGGCAACGTTCCACAACAAAAAAGGGGAGAAGAGGGGGCGTAGAAAGACGCAGGCGGCCGCTTCGGTGTTTTCCTCATTTCGTGCGGTGGGATTTGGAAGTTTTCAGTCTTGTTTGTTCATGGAGAGGCGAAATGGAAGGTCTTCGTTTTTCTTTGTTCGGTCTGGTGAGAGGGTGAAGTGAAAACCCTGTGCGAGTGTTTCTTTTTCTCCCCTTCGACGGGATTCGAGGATTCGGGGTGGTGCCCGGCGTCAGCAGATGAAGAGTCGCAAGCAGGCTCGGGTTCCTCGGGGGTAGTTTGGCGGCATGTTTCTTCTTTAGACCCCCCGAGGGAGACGAAGAGTTCTGGGTCGAGAGAGTGCTACGACTTACACTTTGCACTTCGGATGCCTGGTGTAGGTGGAACTTTGAAAATCAGCCCCTAGAGGTTTGCGATGAGCAGCTGGTCTTGTGATGGAGGGGAGGTAGTTCATCGACACATTCATCAGGCGGTGCGTCATTCTAGGCAGCTTTTGAGATGAGGACGAGTTTGTTCCTCGGTGTCTTCATGTCTCGACATCAGGCTTTGGCTTCACAAGGCGAAGATGGCTGCATACTCACGATACACCCATGCCAGGCACACAGGGAGATGCTAGCCATGCTATAATGAGAAAACACTGACACAAAAAGTGGACTAATGGCTTGCCGTGCTCAGCCCGGCCATTCCTCTCACATGTGCTATATTGCATTTAAGACTGCATTCGATGGCTTCCGCGCTTGCTAGTGTCCCCTCCGCTTTCGCGGTCCAGACCAGGCTACCGATCACTAGAGAGATGATCTAGCCAGCCTTCTCTGCTATGGTGCCTGGCGAAGTTGACCAATACCAGGCAATGAAAATCACACATTCTTGTGGACACCCGGAATCGAAGGAAGCAAAAAGGCAAGACATTGGTGCGGGCTCGCATTTCCATGAATATCTCCGGAACCATTTCATCTTCATGCATCACAAAGCTGCACTTTCTTTCCTATTGCCGAGTGGCTGACCCTCCATCTCGTAGCGTCTTCAGTTCCAATCCCGAATATAAAATTCCAATTTGCTTTTTTTCGGGGGCCTTCCCTTGACCGCCTCCATAGATGAACCTCGACACATAGTCCGAAGGAGGGAAATAACAAAAATATGGGATGGTTAGGAGCATCGAACCTCGCCAATCATGAGTCCGCGCAACCATGATCTGTTCACAGCTCGAGCTTCCGAGAGGTTGAAAGCGAGAAGCCGCGCAGCGGGGATCTGATTCCGCTTGCGCGCTCCCGAGAGAAGTCCTATTGTTCTACGCCAACTTGCTGTTATTAATGCGTTGCCGCGTGGAGCGATGAGAGACGGAGGTGAGAGAGGCTGCCTGCATAAGCCATGGCGTTGGGAGGTCACTGGCCCCCGGGGACAAGATAGGATCTTGATATCATCTGGGTCTGGAACGCATATTATCAAAACACTTGCCATGGTGGTGCATTCTCTTCATGATATGATCGATATGACTGGCAGGCGCGGAGATGCAAGACTGTCCCCGTTTCAAACCCGAGATTTCTGCTACTCGTCGAAATGGCAAAGCTCCGACGGGTCTACGCACTTGCGGCGAGTTGGGTGCTTTGCATTTGCGTAGAGCTCCCATCCCTCCTTTTCATGGGAAACGTCCTGCTCCTGGCATCCTTCTTTTCCATTTCTTCCACACCATCATCAAATACGACAGGGTAGTGATGACATGGCACAAGTCATTTACATCCACGACTTCTTGATCTTCCGAAGATATGAATCCCCTCTTTCCCTTTCGAATCCGGGCCTCAGAATCCCTCAGAATCACCGGTGTCCCGGCATACCTGGCTCGGTGGGGTTTCACTGTCCCACGGCGTCGACCCGAAGAACCTTGTCAGCACGCGTTCACAAAAAAACCAGGGACAGAACGGCAGAGGGATCGTCCCGAAAGGGAATGACAGGAAGAGAAAAAAAAAGACCAGGAGGAGAAATTACAAAAGAGGGAATGCGGGTCACAAGTGGAGAAACTTTGGGGTAACACGATGCCGGGAATAGTGAATAGTGTGCACTCCCAAGGATAAGAAAGGAGGAGAGGACGTCAAGGTGATTCTTAGTCGGCGGGGGTGATGTTTCGAGAGAGTGGCAGTGCAGTTCTCGAAGATTATATCCTACAAAGTGGTGAGGGGAAGGGAGATCAGCCTCTTGTTTTGAGGCCCTTCTAGACACCCACGTTTTACGTGTGGGATATGGTAGCCTCTACTCTTCGAGAATATTCAAGAAAACCTCAGTCACATCGTTTCTTGATGTGGATTAAGCCAGCCAGAATAATAGAGGGCAGAATATGGACCCGACTCCGAAACAGAGGATCATGACCATTATCCTCCATGTAACCACGCGTCGTCTGTAAGTGAGAAGTAAGGCGGGTGGCTTGACGATCTCGATGTAAGTGTAAGTGGACCCTGCTTCCGGTCACCAATTTGGTTCGGGAAGGGGGGAGAAGAAGAGAGCAAACATGCTTGCCGGTGAGAAGGGGGGGGATGGATGACCATGATCCTGATCCTGAACGCCAGGCATACAACAGATAGTGACGGTTTCGAAGCCAAGCCGAGCCAAGCCAAGCTGTATTCATCCGCTTTACCTACCCAGATCCAACCTTTCGAATGACCGATGATCTGGGGCTGTTATTTCGTGCAGAGTATTTCGTAGTACGCCTATGAATCTATGAATCCCTTCCGTATGGCTCGGCCTTCTCGGTGAATAGAAACGAGAAACCAGGACGGCGCCCTTTCCTACAGCCCGGCAAGATAGAACCCCTTGCACATCCCATTCAACGCGACTCTCCGCTCAGCACGCCTTTGATTCTAAGTCTCGTGTGCCATCATTGATCAATATATCCCTGCTTCGTGCATCATTGGTTATTGGTTATTGGGACACATTTTCTTTAAACCCGGGCGCCCGTACCCGAAATGCTTCGAATACCACAGCCCCAATTGACCCCCCCCCCAAAATAATTCCGCCCCTCAACACCATCAGCGCCCGAGCAAAGTCTTTGATGAGGCGGACATGAACTAGACCATGGAAGAGAGCTGGGGTCATCATGCAGCCCAAAACACCCTTCATGTCGCCTCGTCGCAAAGAGGGTGGCACAACGTATCGATACTCTAACTGCCACCTAATTTTTTTTTTTTTTTTTGCTATCCCTGACCCCCATAATAAATACGCCCAGTGGGGTTTGGAGGGAAGGGGGGCATAGCTGCTTGCATCCTGGCTGCGCAACTGCGCGCCCACATAAAGCGTCGAAAACCGGGGGACGACGGGGACATTGCCGCGTAGTACGTTGCGACAAAAAGAGCTCGGGGTGTGTACCGTAGATGATGGATGGCTATGACGACAACGGAGGAGCCACAATGAGAGCTGGATGAGAGAGAGAGAGAGAGAGACAGCTGCTTGCTACCGGGCTGTATCACTCACACACTTGTGGTGGTGAACGCTCAATGTTCCTTCGTCTCGGAAGACGTGTAACAAAGGGGTCGAGCAAGAAGGTCGCCGACGAGTTTGTTTGCTCTCTATGAGACCATATCTCTTATCATCCTGGTGACCTCGATACGAGAGCTGTACCCCCAAGCAGGCTGTTGTTGGGGCCGGCCATCCCTATCCACTTACACCACCCATCTGGGTTTCTCGATGCCCAAGAAGCCCACCCCTCCTAGATGAAGAGGGGGAAGTAATTGTACCACAGGCTTCTTACGCCCACCATGTGTATGTCCTTGCTTATTGCGACACGGGATGTATCCATACTTTGTGTTCAGGAAGGCCTCATTCTCTCTGTCCCCCGGGGCCATTACCCGAACCCCTTGGCCTCGTTGCCAGGATGGGTCAATGGTAACATAGGACAAGGGCGTCCGTGAATCCATGAACTATGGCTATGTCTGAGAGCCGTCGAAGGGCTGGAATATAAATTGGGCTCATCCTCGCGAGCGTCTTTTCCCCTTAGACACACACGCGACTCAATCCTAGAAGTTTGGTATCTGAGCAAAATCAAAGCCATACCTATAACCAAGACTCACAAACCTACTCTTATACCAATTTTCATCCTTGACACAGGAACATCCAACTCATTGAACGTCTCGGAAAGAAAGAAATGGCAGACACATCTTTCATCCCACCCCCTCCACCCCCTCTCATGTCCCCAACCTGCCCCAGACCTTCCCTAGGCCGACAGTCCAGTTGGCACAGGACTTCCACCATCCTAGGATCTGTGCCTCCTCCTCCTCCTCCGCCTCCTCCGCCTCCTCCGCCCACGGAGAGCTGGGCCCCTGACGAGGAGGAATATATCGAGGCAGACGAGCTCCGGGGCAACGAGCCCGAGTTCGTGCTGGATAGAAGTATTCCCTCCAGCTACGCTCCTCTTCCGCCGGACATGGTCGATGTATTTCAGAAATTTCGACAATTCATCGACGCAGGCGGCGTCGAAGGTTTGAAGAAGCAGATTGTGGAAGAAGGCAAGCATTTTCTCGTTCCTGCCGTTCCTGCCGTCCTTCCCGTCCTCACTCTTCGGTTCCCCAAACTAACATGGATTCGACAGTCGGAGAACAACTAAGAAGTGACACGGAGAGGAACTCATTCTCCTCCCGATCTTCCCCCCCACCATCCCCGCCGCCTTCCTACTCTACCTCGCCAACAACCTACTCCCACTCCTTCTCAACATCCCCAAAGTCAAGCCCAAACCCGCGGGAATCCTTTTTCCCCAAGTCTCCAAACTTCGCGGCCGCTCCACCGACGACGGGTCCTACTTTCCCGCAAACACCACCGGCCTCTCCTCTCCAGAAACCTCAGAGCGATATCGGTCTGAGTATCGTTGATAAGCGCTGGGGCCAGCTGTTTGATGAGAACGGCAAGGCAACGAGGAGACTTGGTCAGGTTCTGAGGGGGATCGCCAACTATCTTGTAAGTGGCTCGCAAGTGTTTTAGCCCCATGATGTCCGCAAATCGTAGCCAAAAAAAAAAAAAAAAAAAAAAAAAAAGAGAGAGAGAGAGAGAAGAAAAGACTAACTTCGATGTTACAGATCTCACAGGTAGAGCCTCTCGGGCTCGTCATCCCCCCGAATAAGCTGTCGGTGTTTTACCGACAGTATGCTGTCGAAGACGAACCACACTGCTTTGCAGGTTAGTCACATTTAATCGAGACATTCCACAGAGAACACAAAGGGCGCTAACCGCCTCCTTCTCTCTCAATAGATGTTTTCAAGTGTCGTGACGAAGACCAAAAGGACTGGCTTGACATCGAATACCTCTTCGAGGATCTAGAATGCAACTACCACCTCATAAAACACTCCCCAAAGTCCCCCAACATCGTCCCCGCCCTCACCCCGGACGGCTTCGTCAAGTGGACCATAATGGCCATCTACGCCGACCCGGACGTCGAAGCCAAGCGACTGGACAGGATCATGTCGAAACTGCCCATCGATTCGGACGGGCCCCTGGTGGATGGGAAACCCGAGAGGCTCCCGAAGCAGCTGTCGAGACACCTCCTACCCAAAAAGGCTGATAAGACTGCGCAGAGGAATTTCGACCGTTCTATTGAGGATGTCTTTTCTAAGCGGAAAGCCCGCGATCGGAAGAACTCTGAAAAGGCACGAAAGAGCTCTCCAGACAGTTTCGGCACGAGCACATCATCCAGGAACCGGGACAGGGACATATCCTACAATGACGGTAACAGAAAGGAGGAGAAGAAGGCGCCAACCAAGTCCGTCAGGTTTACAAACAAGAACCACGACAGTAACGACGCTCAATCTACTCGGCCGTCAAAAGAAGGAGCCGGCCGCCCCTACAACTTGAGCAACATTACATTGCCCCCGACGGCCCGGGCCCAGGAGCGCAGTCCATCAACGAAATCACCCGGACATGGCCCCGCTGATCCTAGTCCTGCCGAGTCATACACACCGTCACCCCCCTTGCCGTCGGTATCTCCGCTGGACCTTCACAGCGGACGAGACCGACTGGAAAAGGACGATAAATATTACAAATACTCGTCCAAGGCCGAAGACGTCACCCCACGCCGGATGCCGAACGGTAGCGGAGACGACGTCCCCAGGACCAGACGAAGGAGAAGCGTCGTGGTCACCCAGGACAAGCCTCCGAGCAGCCGACATCACAGCAGACGAGAGTCGGCCGCAGACTATGCCGGACACCAGTACAAATGAAACGCCCTCACGCGCTTCAGGGAGTTACGACTAGGAACGCTCGAGACGGATCTGATCTCGATATGTACGCTTGTGAGAATGAATGCCAAAAGAGTAAAAACAGAGGAGAACAGTGTGTTACATCTTTCAGGGGGGATTTCCCGTTCGGGCTGGGAAGGCGTTTGTGTTTTCCAGAATGTTGCTTTCACGGGCCTCGTGACTGTGGTATTACTTCATGCTGTTGTACGCACTGAAATTCGTCGATTCTCGCTTGTTTTGATTACCAGACCAAGGCGACCAAGGCGACCAAGGCGACCAAGGCTTGGGGGAAACAAGAATGTCCATAACATCTACATCATCTTTTCCTGCTGTGTTGCTGTGTTGCAGCTAGATTAGTTCCAAAATTGCCTTCAACCATTTCAGGCTTGTGTCATTCTGCTTTTGACCCCGTGACCTGCCACCTTCACGTGTAAGTGACGTTTTACAACACACCGCCCCATCTTCGTCTGCGGTACTTCGTACCTCAATGATGTGTTGGTGCTAGGGAAAGGTCCGTTTTACGACGGCTCGTATTCCCTGCTTTATCAAGGCAGGCGTTCTTCGTATTGAACTTATCAGGACTTAGAACAATAGAAGAAGTCTGTTACTAGCGTCTCACAACTTTTGTTTCGCAAAATACCAGAGCCGGTGTCGAATCTAGACTTTCTAGGACTTTTTTTAGGCCAGAGCTAGCCCGGGACGGCGCGCCCTGCCAAAACCTCTTTTACCTCGCACATGACGTAAAATAATGAGGCGGACAGGAACCTAAACGGGGCGGACTTTTTCTGGCTTTTCTTTTAACATCTTAAGCTCGAGGTCGTTTACATGCCAAAACTGGAAGGAGGGGACCGGAAGTGGGTGGTGGTGGAACTGTCTCGCCCTGTCAACTAGGATCGGATGGGAGCTGCCGGTGGCGCCCCGGCGCCCAGGGGGAAGGCGCAATTGTGCCTTGGGACGTCGATGCTGATCGTTCAATGATGATTGTTAATGCTTCCGGATTCTTCCTGGAATGGGCTTTTCTTTTACACACCAACCGATTTGCTGCGGTGGACCTGGGCTGTCACAATGACTCAAGCGCGGAGATAAGAGACGGGGGAGTAGGTTAGCACAATATCGCAAAGATTTCCCATATCGCGCGAACTAAGACTATGAGGCAATCGCTCATGAATACGTCTGAAGCCGGGGAGAACAACAGCTACTTCTCCTCTCCCAAACCCGAGACCCTGAGTTTCCTTTCTACAACGCCCAGATCATCGTCATGTCACCTCGGAGGCACCGCGGTGTTGCTCTCGAATAAACATCGCCCATTGCCAGAGCTTTCTGTAACCCCCCCTCCTCCCCGGGGGCACGATGATCCTAACCTTGAGCACCTCCGCTTAGATGCCACCTGGCCTGATTTGACTTCACCCATCTTCAATCGCTTAGACGTCATATAAGCTTGTGGTTTTGCGGGGTTTCTTCATGCCTTGCTCATGGATGCGATGTGGAGGAAAGGCGGGGTGCATGAAGTTGTTGTTCAAGATGGTTTGTGTTGACACCACCCTAAGCATTTCTTAGGGTAAGACGAGCTTGATCCGATGGGGAATCGGAATTAACCATTGTGCTTCTTCTCTCGCTCAGTCGTTTAGCGGGCCTCGACCCCCCTCAGTCCTGTCATTGTAATCTCTTCCTGGGTATATATAGAGGCCTCGACGGCTTTCTATCCTCATGAGCTGTGTGGCAGCCGCCTTGAAGATGTAGGCAGCGGAGGATATGAACTTCGCGTTCGAACCTGGGCTTCCCCGGAATAGTAAACGAGCATTCGAATATGCCACAAAACCAGTATATTCAGTGTCCTACTCCGCATGAGACCAGCTAGCCGCTCAAAGCATGTGCGGGTCCGAGTGATGGCATCGTAAAACCAGCATATCCACCCAAAACTCTAAACACCTACATCCAACTTCCAGAGTCTTCAGGTCTCTGCACCCCCGGTGACCAAGATTAGTATGGTCCAGGGAACTATACACGATATTTTGGCGTCAGTTATCTCATCGGTACCCTTACTATCGGTCCGCAAGACTTACGAGCTAGGGAAGTGGAGGAAGGGGCACTAACCATCATACTTCCATGTGAAATGCGTATCACGATGGTTTTCCACCCCCTTCGACGTCAGGGCCCCCGCGGTACAAAAGGTCCTGTTTTCCGCATTTGAGGTCTCCTCTTGGCTTTTCCTTATCTTGAATCCTTTCTAAAGTTTTCGGAGATTCAAACGTTTTCGCTTCCCTTAAACTTTCCAACCCCACGCTCAGCTCAATGGTCTGAAGTGTCTCTGCCATAACATCATCATCGATCATCAACATCTCCCACTTCCTCGTTGGCCTACTTACCCCCATGCCACCCGCTCTGACCCCCAGGCATTGAACTCACGGGATAACTTCAACTTCGACACTGTCCCTCCCCAACCGGATCACAATGGCTGGGTCCGACAAATCCACCCCGATATCCCTCGGCGAAGAGAGTCTCGGTCCTCCTATCGAGATGACCGACATAGGGGTCAAAGCTGCTACCAAGACCAAGAAGCTCGCTAACCCCCTAGACGGCCTCTCCCTCGAGGAGCTGTCCATTCGTGCAGAAGAATACTGCAAATACCATAAAATAACAGACGAAGAAGATGTCCGCTCTTTCCGCTTGGGAGCCCAGCTCGCTGGTAACCTCGACAGGTGGGATGCTGTCGAAGGTCTTACCGACGAGGAGAGGACAGTCCTGGAGCAGGAGAGAGACCACAAATGGAAGAACCCCAAGATGCTATACTTGGTCGTGGCCAGTAAGTGATGCGCTTACCCTACATTCAGGAAAGACAGGATCCAGCTAACAGCTTTCCAAAGTCTGCTCTCTTTGCGCCACCGTCCAGGGAATGGGTAAGCCGATCATAGTGTACAACACATTTGCACGTGTTGGTTTGCAGAAAGCTAACATTTGTCGATCATAACAGACGAAACCGTCGTAAACGGTGCCCAGGCATTCTATAAACACCAATTCGGTATCGGAGGAGGTAGTATACGGGACACCTGGTTGCTTGGCCTCGTGAACGGCGCTCCCTATCTTTGTTGCGCCGTGTTTGGATGCTGTCAGTACAAAACTTCGCGAAGACCCGTGTAGAAAACTGCTAACGCGCATCTTTTCAGGGTTAACACACCCGATGAACGAGCGACTCGGTCGACGAGGAACTATCTTTTTGTGCGAAATGCGTATGTGTTTTCCTTTCCTTTCTTGTAATTTTCACCTCGAAAGAATCTGTTAACACTCGTTTAGTGTCTATCTTTGCCTGTATCTGGCAAGCTCTCA
The DNA here is from genome assembly GCA_002812735.1 of Scedosporium dehoogii. Classification (NCBI taxonomy): domain Eukaryota; kingdom Fungi; phylum Ascomycota; class Sordariomycetes; order Microascales; family Microascaceae; genus Scedosporium; species Scedosporium dehoogii. The sequence goes on from PGIR01000025.1 coordinate 122,474, forward strand.
CGAACACCTGGTGGCATCTATTCATCGCTCGATGTGCTCTCGGATTCGGCCTTGGCCCAAAGTCTGCCACGACTCGTAAGTCCACATCCCCAATTAAGCCACCCAGGCGGGCAAGTTGACTGACCCCCGATATGTAGCCATGTTCGCCGCTGAGTCTGCTCCTCCGAGACTTCGTGGAGCTCTCGTGATGCAATGGCAAATGTGGACAGCCTTCGGAATCATGGTGAGATCTTCTAGAACCTATCGTCCTTTCACCTACAGCAGCGTTGCCTGGCCGGTATACTAATACTCGTGTTTAACAGCTCGGATATGCCGCCGATCTAGCTCTTTACGAAGTCCCCGATCTCGGTGGTATCGTCGGCCTTAGATGGAGACTTATGCTCGCATCCGCCGCTCTTCCCGCGATGGTCTGCGCTGCACTAGTCTGGACCATTCCCGAATCCCCTCGCTGGTACCTGGGTCAGAACCTACCGGTCCCGGCGTACCACAGTATGTGTCGCCTTCGGTTCAAGAAGATCCAGGCTGCAAGGGATATCTTCTACGCCGACGCCCTTCTCCATGCGGAGAAGGATGTCGTGCGCAACACCGGGGTCAAGGAGCTGCTGACTGTCCGGCGGAATCGTAATGCATTCTTGGCTTCCGAGATTGTCATGTTTATGCAGCAGTTTTGCGGTGAGTAGCCGTCTTGTCCTCTTGGAAAGAGTGCTGATGAAAAGGTCGCTAACGGTTATTGCGCGAATAGGCATCAACGTTGTTGCGTACTATTCAACCGAGATCTTCCTGGCCGCCCACTTCTCTGAGAAGTCCGCTCTGGTGGCCTCGCTCGGGTTCGGTGTTATCAATTTCCTCTTCGCGTTGCCCGCTTTCTGGACAATTGACACCTTTGGTCGGCGTAACCTTCTCTTGGCTACATTCCCCGTAAGTTCCACTACTCTTTATTCCGCTGTGCCTGGATGACTCCGAAAGCAGACGGCTGGCTGACACACTTGCTTCAACAGTTCATGTCCGCCTTCCTCCTCTGGACAGGCTTCAGCTTCTGGCTCCCCGTGGGCGCCACCCGCATCGCCATGATCATCACAGGCATCTACCTCTTTGGCATGGTCTACTCCCCCGGCGAAGGCCCCGTCCCTTTCACCTACTCCGCCGAGGCCTACCCTCTTTACATCCGCCCCATCGGCATGTCCTTCGCCACGGCGACCACTTGGTTCTTCAACTTTTTGCTCGCCGTCACTTGGCCTAGTCTCCAGAACGCCTTCACGCCTACCGGCGCCTTTGGCTGCTATGCCGGCTGGAACATTGTCGGCTTCGTTCTTGTCCTGCTCTTCCTTCCTGAGACCAAGGGTCACACCTTGGAGGAACTTGATGCTGTCTTCGACGTGCCTCTGTCTAGTCTTGTTAAGTATGGAAAGCGAGAGTTCGTCTGGTTTTTCAAGCGCAAGTTGCTCCGTCAGGACGTCAAGCGGCCGGTAGTGCCTCACGCCGCTGCGTTGAATTCTGGGAACTTCCAGATGGCCCAGGGGTCGGCAGGTGGGGTTTAAGAAAACCTCTTAGGGTTCTCATGTGGTGTCTTGTCCTTGGAACTTGGAGGTTTCGAGTATATATATGCATGCTAGCATGTTATTGATGCCACAAAGATACTTACGCAGCGGATGGATAGGCTGCAAAACGCAACAGAATAGGTAATTAGGCAACACCAAGGCCTAGCCTTTGGAACGGAAGGGCAAATGGGGGGAAAAAAAAAGAGGTCAGGTTGGAAGGAGGAAAACAGAATGGGAGAGCAAAGGGGCCCTAGAGGCGGCAAAGAATGCGAGTATACATTTCCTTGGAATCAATTGAAAAGGGCGTTCAGGAATTGAATCATCAAGCTTTAAACAGACTCATCTCATACATGTGTACACTGCGGAGAGTGAACAAGAGGGGTCATAACTCATCCAGTCGTAACGCGTGGGTCAAAAAAATGCGAAAACCCCGTGTCCTCCTACACACATACGTAACTCAGGAAATCCTCCAAAACGAAGGGCATGATCAACGCTATTCAAAGGTATTCAACGAGGGGTAGTTGGGGCGGACGAGAGGAAGGACGACTCGCGAAGGGAGCGAGAAGCACGCTTCTCCTTAACGCTCTTCCAGTCGGCTTTCCACTTTTGTATGCTGCGCTTGAGGTCTTCATCCATGTTGGAGGGAGGTGGACATTGAATCTCGATAGCTTTGAGAGCAATTCGGAGACTTGCGAGTTCGGTGTCGTATTCGTGGAGGTTTGCTTGCCTGTCGGAAACGAGTTTAGTTGGCCAACTCGAGAGAGACTACTGTAGATGAGACCGAAGGCACTTACAAGTTTTGGACGTGATCTTCGAGAACGATAATGCGCTGCGCCGCTCGCTCGGCTCTATCGATGAGAAGTGCATGGATATGCTAGAGGGATTATTAGTCGCCCAGTCCGTATCCCGGTAAAACATATAAACGGTCCGCGTACCTCTGATTCCTCCTGGCGGGACTGGAGCCGGGAGATGATCGACGTCAGATGCTCACTTAGCTCCTCAGCCTCCCGAGCTATGCGGCTGGCATCCTCGGCGGAGATTGCCGGCTTCGGCCTCCTAATTTGGATTGGTTTCCGTTCGGTTGGAGGTTTCAAAAGCGGTGCCTCTGCAATGGCGTTCGTGAGGTCGGAGACTTGAGATCTTAAGAGGGCTGACAGACTCGTAGCTGGCCCCCACAATATCTGAGTATCACGGCCCGACAGGAAATCAAGGTCGAGGCTCATTGGTCGTGAGCTATTCGGGGAAAGATTTCCCCGTCGAAAGTGCGTACGATGCGGACTCCCCTCGAGGACATCTTCCATCTCGTCCACCTTGGAGTGTAGCGCAGAAAGGTTCTCATCCTTGAAGCTAGTGTCGTCATTGTTAAGGCGTTGCATGAGGTCTCCAAGCCGCTGAAGGAGGACATCTTTGCTATCTAGCGCGATGGGGTCTGGTTCCGATGGGCTATCACCAGAGTGCTCTGCCGCGTTGCTTTCCTCATCTCCATCGTTGGCGTGTTCGTGCGTTTGTTCATGCGTTTGTTCGTGCTCGTCGTCTTGGGTATCGTCAGCCTGGTCGTCAGCCTGGTCGTAAGCCTGGTCATCATAATTCGTGTCGTGTCCTATCTCGACTGCGGGAGACTTGAGCCAGGGCGGGCATGGGGCGCGTGGGGACGAGAACTGCTTGGAATATGGCGAGATGCCGAGTCGATAGAGCGAGACAGGAGACGAAAGTGTGGGCGAGGGGAGAGGAGGTGGTGTGACGACGGCGACAGCCCGTTCAATGGGTTCGATCTCGTCCTGGCTAAGATTCGGCGGAGGATCATCTGTATGGTTCATTTGGCGATCCGAGAATCGGCGCGTTTCATGCGGAGACTTTGGATGGGAAGTTGGGTGTGTGGGGAAGGGGGTGTGTGTGAGAAAGACCACTATGTCCTATAGGGGGTAAGGATGGCGCCCACCGGCGTCGGACGATGGGACTATGGAATCTTCAAGAGTTGTGTGATAATTCTTTTGATAAAAGGAGGCTATTGTTTTCTTCTCTTTTTTTTTTTCTTCTGACCGCCTGATTTGGCAGAGCTCTCTCTCGTCGTAATCGTTGGCGCTAACTGAATTGAACAATGCTCTTTTCCCGATAAGTCAACGGACTCCGAAAGATAATGCACCAAGTATTGTTTCGTAAGGCGGATTAGTATTTTCACTCACCCCACGAATGATGATTGGGAGAACGTCATTCCTGGGCAACGTCGGAGCTTTCGGAGTTTGGCGTTTTCGTTCAGCTCATGATGGTGGATGGAAGGAAGGAAGGGAGGTCTCAGGGAGGGAGAGGTAAGGCAACGCGCTTGCATGTGACATGTGACTGGGGTACACTAGGCGAGACAGAGGCTGGAAGGGTCCATGCTTTGGCTCTGCGAAGTACGAAGTACTTTGTAACTTACCAGCTCGATTTTGGGCAGCCTGCAGAATGTGAGGGCGGATCTTGGAAAGCACAACGGGAAACGGGCCCCACACTGGCTGGAAGCTGTGACCATTCGAAGCTCCAAGAGTGATGCACAGTTGCTGCATTGGAGTGGGGTGATGCGGGGCGGATGGGGAATGTAAGCTGCTGGTGACAGCTGGCAACAGCAAAAGAATGGAAATTACTTGTCCACTTGCGCACTTGTTCCTCATCCGTTTTAGTAGTGTAGTTTACCACATCAATGAACAAAATGCACAAAAAAAAAACACGTGGAAACATGTGGAAGAGACAGGGGTACCAAGGCAGGGACCACGGAGAAAGACGGGCGGAGTACGACGGAGTACGAGTACCGAGTGCCGAGAGCTGTGAGCTTGGTCCAATAAGCCTACGGCTATTACAGTTTGAGAAGCAGGGAGCTTCCCCGGTGCAGCCCGTGAGGCTCGCCAGAATGGCCCGAAAGTGGTCTCAATTTTGAAGAAACTGGTGTGTTTTGTCGTCTCCTGGAGCGGCACAAGTGGATCAACAGAGCCCGGTATTGCATATACATTATCGTATTGGGTAGCATTTAGATGTTAGACTGGTAGCCAACCCCACAGATGCCATGCTGGAGACTTTGGAGTCAAGGTCAGCGCTGAATGCCGTCGCGGCAGGATCCACGATCAAGCCCGGAGTAGGTAGATCGGGAGCACGAGACGATTCTCCTAGTCGAAACATTAACTTCTTGGCCACCACGCACGTCGGGAGTCAGAGGTCTGGAACAACAAAATCGACTCCATCTCCACACGTATTAAATATGTATTGGCCCACCTCCCCCCGATATTCCTACGAGTTATGTACATTTGTATGGATTGGGCTATGGAGCATGTGAGAAAAAGTGAAGCGTCAAGGCCAACTCAAGCTCTTCATAAGAAGAGTTTCTCGGCTCCCCGGCTTTTGACCAAGCCAAAACGAGCCAAGCACTGGGCGCTATTCGAGCAGTGACGGACACATGCCAGCAAGCGCACATGTCTAAGCAGTTGCGGACGCCTTCGTGTTCCACTGATCCGATCCCCGATCCCCGTTGCGGTTGCGGTTCCAGTCACCCCAGTCTCTTGTCCCAAAAACCCGCGCTCAGGGCAAATGGAAGGAACCTCAAAGGGAGACATATTCCCCCACGAATGTTTCCCCCCTCGTTCTCACCTCCAATTGACAAGATCAAATTTGTCTTTGGATGGCCAACCCTGGCTCCGACGTTAAGCCTCACCAAACTGGCCTTTTTTTCTCGCCCTGATTACAATCCAAGGCCAAAAAAAATATAAGGAGATAATCGCCCTCGTGGCTTAATTCCACGCCCCATCCCCATATGTCTTACTGCCTCGGCAATAAACGTACGCTCGACCGACAAAGACCGCGGGGTTGACTCACGCCTACGACCCGAGGGCATCCACTTCCACGCCACTACCAGACGAATTGATTTCATCATACCCTCTACGCCGCGTTTTTCGATATTCTCGACATCTGCCACCCACAATTGAACGGAAACCTTAGCCAAGACGTGAAACTGCCATTGAACTCGACAGGGAGACGGGTCCATTTTCACCAGCGCGCAAACAGAGCCAGGGCAAAGAAATATCAATTCATAGCTTCAAGAGCAGCTTTCATTTTTTTTCTTCCTTGCGCCGCCTCCAATTGCCAATCATTCCACCGCCTTTCGCGAACACACATGCACCAACCGATCACCACTTTCGCGTAACCTCTCGATAGGAGGAGTCTCCCAAGTCGGAACAGCAAGCTATTCGTGTGTTTGGTGGGGTTTAGCAAACCCCCCTCACATCCCCGTCACCATGTCGTGGAGGAAGACAGAACGTTTGATGGAAACCATCAAGCACTATGCAAGCTTCCCCGCTACCGGCGTGAGCTTGCGCCAGATGGTTCAGTTCGGCAAAGATCCATCTGTTGGTGCGTATCCCCTATTCTGACCCCAGTCTGCCTCTCAATCGAGCTTTTGAAGATGCTGCACCCAAGACATGGCCATATTTGAGATTCTCTGCTCGAATACCCGAATACAAGTGCTCACGCCACCTCGTCTTTTATCTAGGTACCCTCTTTCGAGCCTCCCAGTTCCTCTCTGAGGAGCTTCCTATCCGCCTTGCCCACAGAGTCCAAGAATTAGACAGCTTACCAGATGGCCTCGGGGACATGCCGTCCATAAAACGTGTCCAAGATTGGTACGCCCAATCCTTCGAGGTACGAAACAGCCAACCCTAGGCTCGGAGTCCGAGCCAGCAATCCCTCTTAGAGGGTGCTTAAACTTCCCTGGGGGACTGCGGATTCCATTCCCTTCCCGGCCCCATGCCCTTCCCCTAGCTACATGGATATACTGACTCTTTGATTCTCAAGGAAATCACCGAATTGCCACGGCCACGGCTAGACAGTGAGACTAGAGAGCGACTGATGAAGCCGGCCAAGCACGCAAAGAACAAGTGGCTGCCCGAAAACACCCCGAACCCCAGCATAACCGAAAACGAGTACTCCGGCGGCTGGTCGAACCAGCGGCAGAACGGCAACAACAACGGCAATGGAAATGGAAACGGAAACGGTAATGGGTGGTCAAGGAAGTATCATTCCGCAAGGAGATATTTTGCTGCGGTCGACGACGCTGGTGGTAGCTGGCCACCGGAGCTGCATATGTACAATCTCAAGTTCGGAGAGTGCCTCAATAAAATCAAGAGGCGGCACGACGGTGTCGTGACCACCATGGCGCAGGGTATTGTCGAGTACAAGCGAAAGAGGCAGCGCCTGCAGATCGACAACAACATCCAGGCCTTCCTAGATCGCTTCTACATGTCTCGTATAGGCATCCGTATGCTAATCGGTCAACACATCGCCCTCACCTCGCAAAGCCACTACCGAGATCCCACATACGTCGGCATCATATGCACGAAAACCAACGTCCACGAGCTCGCCCAGGAAGCCATAGAGAATGCCCGATTCGTCTGCGAAGATCACTACGGCCTCTTCGAAGCTCCCCGCGTGCAGCTCGTCTGCAACCCCCACCTAAATTTCATGTACGTGCCGGGCCACTTGTCGCATATGCTCTTCGAGACCCTCAAGAACTCGCTGCGAGCCGTCGTCGAGACCCACGGTCAAGACAAGCAAGAGTTCCCCGTGACCAAGGTCATAGTCGCCGAAGGCAAGGAAGACATCACCATCAAGATCTCCGATGAGGGTGGTGGTATCCCGCGCAGCGCCATCCCGCTCGTGTGGACCTATTCGTACACGACGGTTAATCAGACACCGAATCTCGATCCGGACTTTGATAAGAGCGATTTCAAGGCGCCCATGGCTGGATTTGGATATGGATTGCCAATCTCGCGGTTGTATGCCAGGTACTTTGGCGGCGACTTGAAGCTTATTAGCATGGAGGGGTAAGTTTTTGGCTTCTTTTTCTCCCCGTTTTTTGACCTGATATGAGCGAGCGGCCCTCTTCTAACACATCCGCAAAAACAGATACGGAACCGATGTCTACCTACATCTCAACAGACTGTCGAGCTCTTCGGAACCCCTACCTTAAAAACACCCACTCTTGCATATTCTATATACCCATAGATTACGGATTGACAACGAAACCACTCTCTCCGGGCCACGGCTTTACTTCGCGGACGCAGAGGCATGTATTGTAATATGTATATGTGCCCATCACCTTTTCGTCCGCATCGGTTCTCGCACACGCCTCTGGATATATATTCCTACACCAACCCCGGCTCGCACTCACTCTCTAAAGCAACTCACTCTACTCACATCTAGCTCGTTAATGTCTTGTTCTTCTTCTTTTCGCCAACCAACTCAACTCTAAGCCAACTACGACGACCCCGCAAAGAAAAAGAGAGTCGAGCATCCAGAGAGCCGAGAACCCGAAACAATGTCCGAAGAAGAGTGGAGGCCAATCCTTGGCCGATTCAACAAAAAGGAGAAAAACTTAAAGTGTATGAATGTTTGAGATTTTTTGAAAGCATTAAGGGGGTTTTGTGGTGACTTTTTGGACTTTCTTTTTATCGAAAAAGAGAAAAAAAAAAAAAAGAAGCAAAAAAAACTGCATTGGGCAAAATTGGGCGGATGGGGTCTTTTGGGGTGCAGGAATGGGGGAAATAGGCGGGCACATAACTCATAACTTTTTCATGGTCATATTAAATGTAGTTGGAATACCTATCCTCTTCTTATCTACTTACCTTGTACAAGATCCAAGAGAAAAAAAAAATTCAAATGGAAGAAGCACCAGTCACGTTGTGTTTATGTTTTTTGGGGGGGGGGGTACTTACCATAAGACAGAGGACGAAGCAGGGAAGCGCCGGTTCCGTCGTGTTAATGCATTCAGGGGTATTACGATAAGAAGCAAGAAGAAGCAGAAGAACTCTTATGTGTTTCTGGATTCCTAGGTGGGATGATACCAAACACCTCTATAGGCTCGAAACTAGATGGCACCTCGCTAGCAGAAATTCTTCCATGAGGAGACAGGGCCTCGCTGGCCTCCTAGCCCTAAATTCCCCGACTTTGCCATGATCCCCAATAACAGCCCTATGAAACGGAAAGGTGAAGGGAAGACCCTTCGATCAACCATCCTCGAGGCCATAATGAGAACTGCCGTTCAAGGGAGTTCAGTCTCGGAGTCGTCATCGTACTCGGGAGGTCGCTCAAAATCCTCGAGTGTGGGAAGAGGAGCGGGTTCGACCTTACGACGCTAAATATCGAAGAGAACCCAGGACGTTAGCTTATTTACCATAATACTAGAATCATACAACGCATGGCGGAACGAGATCCAAAGACTTACAGGCTTGGCCCACTTCGAACTGGTGGTCTTGGGAGCAGCGGTCTCCTTCCTCGAAACGCGAGGAGCAGGAGCATCAACAAGGAACTCGTTGACGTTGACCTCGGATGCATTGGACGCCCGGCTACTGAGAAGCATGGTGCTCTTGCTCGCGATGCTCGCCTGGTCGTCGTCGTCCTCGTCGTCATCCTCGAAGGGGTCTTCCTCGATAGCCTGTCTGACCTGTCGACCAGAAAAATCCCAATCATCAACGCGGCGAGACGAGCTGCTCACGATGCTCGACTGGTAACCGCCCGCCCGAGCAATGTGGGGAGGCATGAAGGCTCGTCCAATCTGGGAGGAAGAGTCGCCGGGAGCGATGGAGCCGTTATCCGTCTCGGATGGGGCGTAGGAAGAGGTCACGACGCTTCCCTCCTTGGAGCTCAAGATGAGGTGGGGAGGCAGACCCAGGCTAATCTGGCTCCTTTGGTCGAGATGAACACCGCCGATAGACGACTCGGCATCGGCGTCGGTCGAACCAAGAACGGAAGCGGCGTGAGACTTGCGAAACAGTAAGCTTATTTGTCCTCTGGCTGGAGTCTTCGAATGCGTCTTACCTGCGTACGGCTGAAGACTACGGATTGGTTACTTCCGTGCCTATCGGGGGCGGCTGCGTCTTCCTTGACAACCTCGACGTTCGCCTCGTTCTCCTGGGAAAGCTGGAATGCCACGCAAGACTGGCACCACTGATATTCCGTTATCGTGAGAAATTGATGCAGCCTTGCCCGGTAAGACATGGGGTCCGGTCTCAACTTACGAAGACATTATTGGTGCGGCCGTTCTTGCTAAACTCCGAGAGGGGCTTTATCTTGTCGCAAGGACCCCGGCAACGATGCTCCAGGGGGGGCTCACCCTTGTGGTCTCGGCAGGTCATGCCAGTGTTGTGGATTGATACCTTCATGCCACGTTTGACCTTGTGCTCAAAGACGTTCCACTCCCGCTTGGAGAAGCTGCTGGCGGGCTTATATTCCTTGCCGATGGAGCACTTGAACCTGTGGAGATGGTGAGCAGAGTAAAGTTTGGAGGCTGAACCGGGACTACACGTACTGCGCGGAGCTCAGGATGTCGTTCCTGGATAGAGCTTCAAGTTAGATGGTCCCTGGAAGTACAGCTTCCGCCTTAACGGTTTTTCGGTACTCACGGGTTTTGAGCAGGGCCTTTGCCCTTGTCAGGCTTGCCAGGCGAGTTGGAAATTTTGGGAGGCATCTCGGTCGCGCTATGGCAGGATTCTTCCTCTATGATAGAGAGAACATGTGTTAGGCCTTGGGACTATTCAAAAAGGAAGTTGGGGTATCTGGTTTCCTCGACCAAATATCAAGAAAAGGATGTTTTGAAGAATAAACAGAGAATGGGCCTGACCTGGAGCAGTATTTTATTCTTAAAGATCTCGACTCCTTGCGTCAAAGTGAGGGCAAGCAGGTTTCTCTTCCAAGTGATGAGTTCACCACTTGCGACCTATTTGCTCCTATTAGCTTTGTATAAGATCATACCTGTACCTGTGATTGTGCCTAGGTGAAAGAAAGCCAAAGATGAAACAGATTTGATGCTTTTCAAGAGGGAGTGAATCTCAAGATGAAAGAAATCGCAATGCTGTAGTTCTGAGACATGGCAAAGTGAGTGCTGAGGATAATCACATCCCAAGCCTCTGATCCATGTTTGAGAGAAACACTGTTGAAAATAGGAAGAGCTAGGAGCACACATCCAAGGAGCTATACTTACTATGGAGTGTGGAGCGTGGAGCAGAGTGAAAAGTTAGTCTTCCGTAGTAGCAGTGGCCAATTCCCCAGGTCCTTTGAGGGGAGAGGGTGGGAATGTTCGAAGTTTCGAAGTTTGATATCCTGTTGAGAATGTTAGCAGACTTACAAACAGTGATTAGGACCTGAGGTAGCATTTATAGAGAGACCACATACAAGACTTCTCTTGCCTTCTTCGAATGGCAAGATGGAGTGGTATGGAAGAAGAAGAGATATGGATAGGTTGAGTTGAAGAGGGAAAACTGAAGAGGTTCCAGTCACATGTAGAGACAATAAAGACTCTATTGAAGACTTTCTTGAGGTTTTGGGTAAGGTTGTACTCTCTTTTCCATTTGAGAAAGTACAGGGTGGCTCACTATTGACTTAGATGGAAGCTGCGAGCGAGAGAGGTGGTGATCTCAAAGGGCCCTCAATATCAAAATAGGTCCTAGGTCGGATTCGAGTGGTGCCTTCCATGGCCGAGGACTTTAGCCCTAATATAAACTATTCTAGAGAGAAGAAATAGAGGAAATGCGACTTTCCTCGCTTCCTTAGTTTGACGATATGGCGGTGGAAGAACCCGCAGCTCCCCGAGAATGGGATGGAACTCGTGCCGGATCCTAAAAGCTTGAGGCTTGCCTTACATCCCACTTAATATTTATTTAATTAACACCGCGAGGCACCGAGCGGAAGGGAAAAGATTGAAGTCATGGCTGCAGCCACCCGTTGATTATATGCTATGATGATGATGATGATGAGGCGGTCGGTCTGGTCTGTTCCAAGTGTTCACTGGTTACACATGTGGGAGTGAGGTTCCGCAAACGGTTTTATTTTGTCCGACGAGTCAACTCAACCAAAGGATTTGCTCGTCGATATGGCTGCTACCATGAAGTCTGATGTCGGGGGGAAGTTGGTTACTTTAGCATCTGTTTGTCTATCTAGGAAAAGCGCCTCAGAACCCTAAGAGCTGAGGAATCAGCCGCGGCTCCTGGCCTCCGAGAGGCCTGACTCCGCCTGCCTGGAACGGCATTGGAAAGACAGAAACCGAAGAGCTAAGCGAGAGCAAACAACAAGCCAAATACCGACCAAGCTTCAGTTAGGTTGGAACCGGCAGCAGTTTGCCGGAGCATCTCCGCATGTAGGTTGCCCGGCGCCTTTTCCAAAGGAGATCTCTTACCCCGTGGCAATACAGCTGACTACGAATGCGACTGTCGTACTATTCTGATATCCCAAAGGCACACTTGTGTTCCTGCAAGGAGTGGGCCGTCGCCATGCCTCCCAAGCTGAAAGAGAGAGGGAAAAGGTATGGCGTCAGTGTCGGTCAACGCCCGCATGGACTAAGAGCAGGTGCTTCCTAGGGGCTGCGCGCCGGTGGCTCTCCAGGGCTCCAGTGCATAAGTGCATACTTCGACTTCGTACACATACAGTATTAATATTCGTCTGTTCGAATCCGAGGGCCAAAAAAGTGCACTTCTGCCTCTTGTCACAGAGTTCGAGAATCGCCTGCAAAATTGACCGCAAATCGACCGAGCACCGGGTCGTCTTCCGGTCCTCAGCGTGGAGACTGGGTGTGGATCTGCTTAACATCTACGAAAAGTGAAGAGTGAGAAGAGATCAAAATAATGCTTCCACTGTGTCACTTTGCCATTGAGGCTCTCTGGATTGTCCTGGATGAGGGGTGAGCATTCCCTCATCGCGGCAGAGACAGGTGGGCAGCATACTTGAGTGGGCGAGTGAGGTTCTGGACTGACTCTCGCCGCTAGTGCCGCCACACTTTGGAGCCATCGATGTTGGTTGACTGGTAAGAAACATGCCATGTCTCTCTTCGGGCATTCTTTACTTCGTACTTTACTCAAGAACTCGCGGGAATCAGGTGGGAGCTATTTTCTGCGTCTTTCCTTTTCGAGGTCTCGGACGCTGGCCATGAGAAAATAATCACAATCTACACTATTCTAGTGATGGCCTGTGCTTGCATTCGAACGCAAAGCATGCCGCCACAGTCCGTGTGGTCAACTGGAGAAGGGGATGGACAATGCACAGATTTGAAGACTGCGATCGCTGTGGAACCGAGGCCTTCCTGGCTGTGGTTCGTGTAGATGAATGATTAAGTCTATGACCACATACTTCGTAGCTTGCGCAAGGTGCACGAAGATGTGAGGATGCGAGGATGTGTGGCTTGGAAGTCTGTCAGGATTCTCACATGGATCTGAAGGAACCGAGCCCTCATCCTTACGAAGAACAAAGTAGAGGCGCCGCACTCAGAAACTTCCCGACAAATTTTCTTACTTACATGCTGCCATTTCTAGTGTCTACTTCGTAGGCCAAGCACTCAGGCTTGAGAGCAACTGAGGGATGGAATTGCCGGCTTTGCGCATGATGGACTATGTATGCCCAGCTCCGACCCTGGCCAATACCGCCATGGTTCCCAATGAACGGGATACCCAGTCCAGTCCATGCCCCGACGACTGTGACAGCTTTCTCGATACGGCTGACCAAGACGTGAGAGCTGGTGGCGGGACCGTCTCATTCATGATAAGCGAGTTAGCGCATACACTAATGCCACCATGGAATCCCGACAGAAGGCTTCCGGAAGCACGGTTGAGCCTGGATTTGGTTCTGTTATGAAAGTATTTGTTTCGATCGGTAATGGGTAGTGTGTACTTCGTAGGTGTACTTCCTGGGCCATCCATGCTTCTTTTTCTCCTATCTTCAAGTTGCTTTTAGCCAAAGCTTAGAAAAAGGCCCGTGGAACCCGCGAAACGCGGAGAAATTGTCAAACAATCTTTCCCCAGCACCTTGTAATGTTCTGCTTGGGTAGATTACTTTGCGAACGAAATAACGCCGTTGACCCGTATTCTTCGCTCCACGAAGTATTGGGCTTGATTCTTTGTGACTGACGCTCTGAGAGAAGTTTTGGTGTCGACACCCTGGAGGCAATCAGGAAAAGTTTGATGGAGAGCCGAGGAAAGGGTCGGTCATGGATACTTCGGTTGCACTACAAAAATAAATAGAGTTTAAGGTATCGGGTACCATCCCTTCGGTCATTTGGTGCGGGCAGGACCAGCCCCGCGGCTCTCACACCGTTCCAACCGTTCCAATTTATCCATTGATGTCAAGCCGACTCCGTTGGTACTGAGGTACCTCATGCTCCATACAATGAGCTGCACTCCTTCAGGTACTCCGCACGCTGAACTACAAGTATGCGTGGGGCTCCCGGATCCCCAAGTCAGGTCCACAATTCGGGAGCGCCCTGTGCCCCTGACGGCCTAGTGTCTCCGCATCGGCTGCAATGCAGGCACCAGCGTGGGAAGCTCTTTGGAGGAAAGGAACAAGCAGCATGCATAAATGCTGGGAGCTATGGAGTAAAAACGCGAGAAGGGGTGTTTCAGGCAGGAAAACTGCCACTTCTCAAGGACAGTTGTGACCAAGTACAAACAGACAGCACTAATTGAACTGGCGTCTCTATTGTCTGTGCACCGTCCTAAATTGCCACAGAACCTCAGCATTTTGGTAAGAGTACCTGTAAGAAGATTGATATTAGATTGCTGATCAGCAGCAGTGTAAATCCTGCGAAGTACTTTGTAGTGTCCATCTCGTGCTGCATCGACAAATCTACTTTGCTGTGTGAATGATGAGCGCGGGATGGGAGGTACATTCCTCATGCCAGCCCGCTTGCCAAGTTTTCTTGACCTGACGGTTGTGGCAGAGCGTGTGTGAGCAAACATGAACACAGAAGACGTGCGCTATTATTAAGTATCTTCCATCCATGTCTTGGATAACATCACCTAACAGCCACTGGACCCTTCGTTCCTCCACTAAAGATGGAAGCAGACTCATTCGCCAAGACCTTGCGTCGTCTTTCATGCACCGGTTTGGTCAGGCCTGCAAGGTGTAATGAGTGTGATGGGATGACACTCGCCATGCTAACCTGGACGTATCACCGCCTGGCGCCGTTTTTCCCGTACTTCCTACGAAGACGACTGGTTGACCGGATGGTATTACGGCATGCTGTTAATGTTCAAAACTGGCATGAATGATGAGAAACGATTGGGATCAATTCCAAACTTCGGTATAGCTTCTGTGGACCTCAGTGGTTCAAGTACACTGTGTCTAATGCGGCTTCAATTCACTGGCTACAGCCACCGGAGTGTCACTTTTACTCCTTGCTCAGAAGTACCTAGTTCTCGGCAGTCAAACTCTGACCTACGCGTCTTCAACGCGTGGCACATTCTTCCGCCCGCGAGGCAGTGACCGAGGCAGATTGGATTTCACCACATTATTTTGACCCTCGAGGCACACGCCTGAGGAATACCTGTGGAAGTAATCACGGAGATTGCGCGTACAAAGTGGTAATTCTTCCGTACGCCGTTCTCGATACCGGTTCCTTCCTGAGGTATGGCGAGAGCATCAGCTTGGATTTGTACCTCAGACCCATGTCCTCGATCGGGAAGTTCCTTCTGAAGCATCGTTATGGTGGTACAAAAGAAGGTGTGGAAGGTGCCGACGAGCAAATACACTACTTCTTAGACGGTAGGGTACAAACACAGTATCACACAGTGACCTCGGAGTTTACCTTCCTCCTACAGAGAGGACTTGGCGATTTAAATAGGGGGCTCTTGCTTTTCCTTGCCTTTCTTCACATCCACTTTGGTCTCAACGAAGGCGACCAACACGTCAAACTTACGATACAATCTCAGTCTCAATATGATAAGTGGAGCTGTCATGGTGGACTTTGACTTGAAGCAATCAGGGTCTTATACTCAGGCCTTGAAATCACAAGCATCCGTTCCGTTGTGCTCCTTCGTAAGTCCCTTGAGCTGTGGCTGATGGTCGACTTGAGAAGCCGCATTCCTCGCACTGTTAAGTACAGTGTGTACTTCTTGCCACCTCGCTTAGCACGTGGCTTCCACCCTCCCAAGGAACACATTCTCCTCACAAAGGTACAGAGTGTACGAAGTATTGATGGATGAGCTTTGCAAATGAAGGCACTTCGACCAGCCTCATTCGTATGGTCGAGACTCGGGGCGTTGACACTGTATTTCGAACTGTTCCACGACGTCGGATGCCGCCATAATTTGAACATGACGCCGCCACGATGACCTGAAGGGGAGGTCTCAGGTAACATGGCGCAGCCGCGACTTTGAATGGGAGTTTGATCGGACGAAGTTGCTAACGGTTAGTGTTTTTGTCAACTGCATTGATATCCTCCACATCAAGTATCTTCATTGGTTCTTCTCCCCCAGGGTCTATTGGATTCTGGTTTGCTGGCTCAGTTGTCCTGGGTTCATCGCGGTGCAATATTTCGCTCAGCGCTCAATGTAACCGGTCCTTTGTTTATTATCTTCTTCTCCATGTGGATTTCTCCGTCAGGAAAATGTGATTGTTCAGACTGACTGGGCCCTGGGGAAATTGTTATTATTTCATACTATCGCTCCGAAGACTGCGACCCTCCAGGTTCAATGATACATTAATTGATCTCGTTCATCGAGGAAATCTAATTATACAAAGTAGATCCACGACCAAGAAATTGATTCGTTCTACGAAGTACTTTGTCGCCCTTACTCACTGTTATGAAGAGCTTCGTACATGTACTTGAAGGATCGGTCTTCATTTGCTGGCCCACCAGGCGGACTTCGTATACCTCTGTACTCCGTACCCTTGGAGGCATTATTCATGCGGGACCCGGGCTTCTCGAACTGGTCGCTCTGCTACTTCGTAAGTACGGAGTAGTGTACATTCAATTCTTCACCTGTTGAACATCGCTCCTGCGAGGACCCAGTCTTTGGAATTCTGCATGTACTGCCGAAGTACTTTCACACGTTAACAAGTCCTCCATCGGACAAGGGAGAGGATACTCCTCTCCTTGTATCTTCTAGGATAAAATAGACTTGTTTCAACCTCAGCGCTACACATAACTTGTACATTTAGTATGAATTCAGCGGACTGCCGCATTTCAGTACCTAGGCCACTCAGACATATACAAACAGGACACTCCAATTGTGCCTTCTCTACCTCCGAAGGTTGAAGCAATCTACTTGCACTTGGTAGAGGTTCCCTATTCAGTACCAAGTCAAGGTTGTCAGCGTTCCACCGTCTGGGTGTGTCTGGCGCTGTTCCCGTTCATCAGGTTTCCACTTTAATCTGCGACACAATAGCGTCTCTCTGCCGCAAAGGACTTGGAAAAGCATCGACCATTACCCTTCTCGGCACCTGCCCCCTTTCCATCCATCCCTTTTCTCCTCGCCTGTGGTGGTTTTGGTTTTGTTCCCCTTGATCGCTTGGCCCAGTTCCTCACTTCCCAACCCTCCCCGTTTTACCCTCTGTTCGAAGTACGTCTTTCATTTCTTCGCGACATTGCACTGACGCTACCCGTGGATGAGCCTTGTTGGTCAACACATGGAGACGCAAACCAGCACTGGGAAGAAGGAGTAGCACGAGAGCATTGATTGAGGAACCGCGATCCCCGGCGACCTTGAGCCAAAGTCAGCCTGAGTCCTTTCAGGAAACTTCAGCCGGCAATCACCAAGTTTAATATCACAATTGCAATAATCCCATCGTTTCCAAAATCCCCTTGTTACTCGTCGCTTCTTAGCATTAAGTGGTCGAACAAAGGCGCCTGTCGATTCAGACCCTTAACCACCCCAATTCCCCTCCCCCTTCGTTTTCTCCCTCTCCATCGTCGACACTACGGCAAACACCACTGCAGCCCCCAGTCGCCCCAACATTGTGGTTCCAACGATCCACCGGGGGCCCTGACTCTCCATCCCCTTTTCAGAAGTTCACTTTTATTCGGGGCCTTGTCAATCCTCTAGCCCTTTCTGAGTTGGACCTTGCTCACTCCAGTCACTCCTTTTTTCATTTTTTTCTTCACTCTCTTTTCTGATTACCTCTTTCCCCTTTTCTGCTGTCCTTGCAGACTCTCTTTCACGCGCCTCATCACCACCCACCCTCCTGCCATCCCCGTTCCTCGTTGGCCATACCATCAGCTCCTCGTCACCCAAATCGTCCGCCCCGAACAACTGTTTCGTACCAACAAAAAGGAAACAAGAAAATATTCCAATGGTCTTCTCGATTTAAAATACAACCATCAAGTTACCGCTGAACTGAATGCTCGAGTAACGGTGAGCAGCTCTTCGATAGAGCTCGTCTTTCGTTAGCCACCGCTTTGGCACGGTGCCAGGCTTTTTACGCCCGCCTGAAAAACGATAAACAGCAAACCTCCCGATCGATCCGACTGCATTGTTTGATCGTGTGGATAGTTTGTTAAACAAACCCCTCATATCGATTCTTCTCGATGTCTATGCTCCTTGGCCATTCGTCCATATCGCCTCTCGCGGGGCCTAATTCCATCTCAATGTCGACTGTCGCAGCTCCCCCTTCAACCCACGGCCACGATTTGGTCCGTCGGGGTTCCTCGCACAGCTCAAACCATCTTGCGCTGGAGGATCGCTTCGAGGTGTTGAAAGAAATTGGAGATGGAAGTTTCGGTAGTGTGGTGCTCGCGAGGGTGCGAAGTGCTGGATCTAATGTAGCACGTAGAGGCACAGTGGTGAGTTTCTGCGATCGACGGACGCCGTTGGCCCCGTTTACTTGTTAGCGGGATTTCCTAATTATTTACCCCATCATTCTAGGTTGCTATTAAGACGATGAAGAAGACATTCGAGTCTTTCACCCCATGCCTTGAGCTCCGTGAAGTGGTTTTCCTCCGAACCTTGCCCGCCCACAGCCACCTCGTTCCGGCGCTCGACATCTTCCTCGATCCCTACAGCAAGAAGCTCCATATCTGTATGGAGTACATGGAGGGCAATCTGTACCAGCTCATGAAGGCGCGAGACCACAAGTGCCTTGATAATGCCAGCGTCAAGAGCATTTTATTCCAGATCATGCAGGGTCTGGAGCATATCCACGCTCATAATTTCTTCCATCGCGACATCAAGCCTGAGAATATCCTCGTTTCTACCTCGGGCCACTCTGACTCCTCTAACTCATTCCGCCGGTACTCGGCTCTCGTAACACCACCATCTACGCCACCGACATATTCCGTCAAGATCGCCGATTTTGGTCTCGCTAGAGAGACGCATTCCAAGCTTCCCTACACCACGTACGTGTCTACGAGATGGTATCGTGCTCCGGAGGTCCTCTTGAGGGCGGGCGAATATTCGGCCCCCGTCGACATTTGGGCCGTGGGCGCGATGGCCGTTGAGGTAGCGACGTTAAAGCCCCTGTTCCCTGGTGGTAATGAGGTTGATCAAGTTTGGAGGGTGTGTGAGATCATGGGAAGCCCCGGAAATTGGTACAACAAGGCTGGTGCTCGGGTCGGAGGTGGTGAATGGAGGGAGGGGACGCGGTTGGCTGGGAAGCTCGGTTTTTCATTCCCCAAGATGGCCCCCCATTCCATGGATACTATTCTCCAGTCTCCCCAGTGGCCTGCCTCACTGAGCCATTTTGTCACTTGGTGTCTTATGTGGGATCCCAAGAACCGACCCACGTCGAGCCAGGCGCTCGCGCACGAGTACTTTACCGATGCTGTCGATCCTTTACGACCCAAGTCATCCGCCTCGAGGATTTTGGGTCGCAAGCAGTCCAACATTGATCATAGCCGTTCCTCAAAGGATACTGTTGCGACTCTCTCTACCACCGGAAAGCAATCCTGGTTCCGGAAATCATTAATTGGCCGCTCCGAAGGCATCGCCGATCCCGTCGTGACACCAGTTGTGACAAAAGAGAGTTCTGCTCCTCGCCCTTCACCCGTTCCCTCAACAACGGTCAACAATGAAGTCCCGGTTGCGAAGACGAGGACGACGGCTGCAAAGAGGACGACCTGGGCTAACAGTCCGTCCAACGCTGCCCCGATGCCCATTCTCCCTACCATCCGACCCATTTCTCCCCTTTCCGACGCCGTGACGGCCCAGGCAAACAACGCGGCGGCTTATAATGAACAGCAACTCGGTGTGGATGGAAAGTCGGGCAAGAAGATTGGCAGACAGCTGTCAGTAGCGTCGAGCACGAGCCACTACGCCGAGATGCACAGGCAACAAGCTGAGAGGGCACTTAACGGTCACACGGGTCTGATCTCGCCGCCGAGCGCTCAAAAGGAGAGCTTTTTCTCTCACCTCAGGAAGAGAGCACGACGGTTCTCTGGGAGGCACCAGACGCCCATCTCTCCTACGTACGATGACCTGGAGGCTCAGGCGGGATGCGGACCCTGGGCCAGCAATAGGTCGTCAATGATCATGGATGCCCAGGCACATCCGCCCCCGAAGCACGAGGTCTACGAGTCTCTTGATAAGGCCCTGAGGGACGTTCAACAGCACGAGTCCCTCCGACCACCCGTCCCACCAGCGCACCAAATTGCGGCTACGACTGGTATCAAGAGGCACCACTCTTTACCCAAGTATCAGCAGCCAAGGTCTGTCGATAACCTCCTTGGCGCAGCTCGGGCTGGCGCAGGGCCGGTGTCCAGCCGAACTCGACGATCCCAAGCGGCTCAGGGTATGCGACAATACGACGCTCCGGACGAAGAGGACGAACTTCTTGACGAGGTTTTGAGCTCAACCCGACACGCTATTCACCGATTAGAAAAGGATGGAAAGCCCGCCCTCCGGCAATCAGCAAGCAGCGCAGCGATATCGAACCCGTATCCGACACCATCCCCCTCGGCTAGCGGCAACGCGGTTCTCTTCGGCGATGGACAGGTCGTCACTCCCAAACCCCTCAACCTCGCAAAGAAGCCAAGCGGAACGGAGAACAAATGGCCTACACCTCCATATGAAGAGAGTGAGTGGGCCGCTTCCGCCGCAGCCAGCATCTGGGCAGCCAGCAACCGCTTTTAAACCTGGAGCCAGGGTACTTCATGAGGCCTTGGGGATCGATCCTACTCCGGTCCAGAGAACAAGAAAAGCTTTTGAGACGCATCTCGAGTAATTCTTGGTTTGCTTCCCTTTCATTTTATTGCTTTGTTTTATTTATTATTTTATTTCATCTCTTTCCTAGCTGGCATGAAGGGGGTTGGGACTTTGCACAGGGCATGGTGTTTTCGGCGTTCTTCAAGTTTTTGTGTGGTGGACATTGCATTCTCTCGCGGGACTACCCAAAGCTGCTCTAGATGAGGCACAGAGAGAGACGACAGCGGCGGGTCTCAAAAGCAACATTTCTTGAATGAATTTGCGGCGGACATGAGATTCTCTTGTTTTTTCTTTTTTCGAACAAGCAACGATGATGGACACCCACCCAAACGGGCTGATGGAATCTGTGTACCTACCTCGGTTCATGTTTTGTTTTGTTCCTTTTTACTTTTCCTTGAACTTCTTCGACTTGCACTACTGCTACCACTATACCAACCTCGTTTTCTTTGTCTCTCATTTCTCATCTTTGTTGACTGGAATACCCGAGAAGATAAGATCGCCACCACTATTACTATTATAACTCATCTCATCCATTTTCTTTTGTCTACCTCATCTTCTTTTTGGTTATTATTTTTTTTGTTACAAATAACTCAACAAATACCCCTCAGTTGATATATACACATATTTATATATCAATTCCAATACCCAACCTACATATAGACTGAGAAATGAGGCTTGGTTCCCGGTTCTACTCCAGAAGAGGGAGCAAACGGTGTTCCTAGGTCTCATTACTTTCTTTCCTTCTTATTTTCAGCTGTATCCAAGAAAAGAAAATTAGTATCTTATTTTCCCCCTTTTTTTCCCCCTTTGTTTCAAACTTGTCGATATGGTGTTTGGGGTGCAGAAAGGGCGTGAGTAGCCGAAAGGTGTCTTTTTTTTACCTTTTTTCTTTTGTTCTTCTTGTCTTTCAGCGGCATCTATCTCCCCGTGGCGTTGGATAATGTTCTGCAAGCTGGCTGGAAGGCGCTGACGAGGTTGGATAAAAGCGCCGCTGGATACGACATGGCATCTGGATGTGTCTCTTTTTTTGAGCCTCGAGTTGTTGTTAATCTTGAGATTTCTTCTTTTTGTCGTTTGCTTCTCGCTCTTCTCGACGAGAGTTGGGACTTGTCTGTTACTTCGATATAACAAGGTTTTTTAATATCAGATCGGGAAGCCCATGGTTATGGTTGTACATAGCCCAAGCTTGCTGCATAGATATCTCTTTCTGGTGTGCTTGTCTCTGATGGCAACTCCAATGTGCCTGAGAGTTTTCTGCAGTTCTACTGACCCCATCCCGTCTCTGCGCTTCAATTGTTCTCATTATCGTCCCTCCTGACAATCGGCTCGACGGTGGCCGAAACTACTACCGGGATGGTCCGACCCCCCAAAGGGAGTCTTCCCCTCACCAACGGCTCTTGGAAACCCAGCGATATCCCGGTTGGAAATATCCTTTGAGGAACTATGGGACTTCCCATCTTGCATTGAATTCGAATTCTGGATTGCTGTAAGAGATGTTCCCCTCACTTAAAACTAACAGTCAGCTACTTTCAAAGTTCCAATTCTTAGGTCTAAAAACCTACCCGGCAATGATTCCTGATTTTATCTCGTCAATGGAGGTCGTCAGAGCTTGGTTTGATCTGGCCAGGTTGTTGAGGAAGTCTTCTACTCGGCGGAGCGTTTGCGTGATCTCGTTGGGCTCCTTGAACTGCGGTGTTACGACAGATACCCCCGTGAGGGCAGTCTGTCGATGCTGGAAGGGTCCCCCACCAGTTGTGGCAGGTATCAACAGTATCGGTAGTCACAATGTAATGCCCCAGTAAGTCATGATGGGGCAGGTTGTCTCTTCTGTCTTCTGGTGGGTTGTGTGCAGGAGGGACTTCTTCTATACATCAGCTGTGACCATGTGGAGCTCTGGCCTGTGGTGGGAGCTGGCGATGGCGGTCGGTTCTGGCGGTTGCCAGTTCTGCCATCCTTCACTTTCGTTCGTGTGATATGCGGCCAAATTCTGGCATCTTTGCATTTCTTGACTGATCGAAGCAAAACAGTGAGACATCTCAGGAAAATTGGGTTGTTGGTTCATGGTTCTTGGTGGTATGAATTATTTTCTTGATAAGTGAAATTCAGTCACCATAACTCTCCTTGATGAGTAATAATACTGGTCCTACAGTTTTTCCTCGCTGCCTTAAACTGTCACTTTGACTCCTTCGAAATGAAAGGCGTAAAGAGATACGATCGTATAAAGGGTCTCTCTTTGACAGCCTCTCCATCCAAACATGCCGGCGCTAATACTACCCCGATTATTCTATCCAGCTTAAACGCAAGCAGCCCCCAATCTGGTCATTTGCCATGCTCCCTAGCTCGAAGATTCAACTGCAGGTATGGAGCATCTTATCAGAGCGTTCAGCCGGGTCGGCGCGGGCCTCGATGATCCAGACGCTCTCACCAGCTTATTTTCTACTCTTGAGCAGTCCGCTCTCTCCAGCCCCAACCCGCCATCTCTGACAGATAAGGATCGAGGCCGCATCCTCGATTTCCCCGAACTCGAGCAACTGCTTGCTAGTGTTGCGGCGTCCTCCTCTCTCACAAAATCAGATCTTCTGAAGCGCGCTGCAGAATCCCCGCAAGACCTCACAGAATCTGAAGTTCACCTCTTGCACCAGCGATACTGGGTCGATCTGCCCCCAAAGGTATCGAAGGCGCGCTGGGACGTGCATAGAGCCCTCGGGGACCGGGCCAATGACTTCTTTGCGCGTCTAGAGGAGATTCGGGCACCTTTATACGCCGAGAACGAGGCGCAAGCCCTGAAAAACGCCAGTCAAGAGTTTGTTCGCCGCTTAGGAGAAGCTTCGAGAGAGACGCAACGCAAGGAAGACGAGGCTGCGCTGGCACGGGCACGTCCGTGGGTGCGGCGCTTTTGGGAGGAGGGTAAGGGCCGAGATGACTGGGGTTACGCAGTTTTCGTAGCTCCCGGATTTGATGAGCAGAGGATCGACGACTATTGGAGTCGGGCTGGCCTTGTTATACAGAATGCACAGATTGCGGTTGGGTGCGGTCCTACCCTTAGAATGAATTGGAAGCTACGGTTCCTTGACTGTCCTGGTGGCGTTAATGAGCCTGTCGACCTGACGTCGGACGAAGGCTACGAGGAAATCTTTCGAGGGCTCCGCCACCAATTTGCCCTAGTTCAGGACAAACCGGAGAACTATGGCTTGAAACCGGGCATCCTAAAGAACGTCATTCTCGTCGTCGACACGCAGGCTGTGGACTCGGTGCTCTCGCGAAGTGGTCTTGTCGATGAGATGTGGGTTTGGGCTCTTGATCCGGACTATGCTGCCGATGGTCCTGAAGGCACAGCAAAAGATGGATATAAAGGCTACTTCCGGGCGAGGTTGCAACAGCTCCCGCATAATCTCTTCAATCTGCGACACTTTCACGAGCAAGAGCATCCCATGAAGGAGCTTTGGATGGCTTCCCAGCAAAGTAGGGATAAGTTATTTGTATCTGTCGACCCCGAGGAAGTCGGTCTCTTGTCGGCGTCTAGAGACATTGGCAGTGCTCTGAGGATCTCGCGGTAGCAAATAATAGATCAACGTAAAATTGTAGGGAAATGTTTTCGTCTTGTGCGTCTCCGAATCGTCTGTCGAGAGCACTATCTGGCCGCCTCGCTGTTTGTATCCGCTCTTATTAGCCAGCCGCGTCGTCTGCTCACCACAACCACCGTATATCAGTCCATTGCTGGCAAGTGATGACCACTTCCTCACTCGACATGCAAAGAGATGTCATCATCGTCGACGCGTCTGGTTTATTTCATCATTCCTTTTTTCCTTTTTTCCCTGTCCAAGCGAAGCTGCCTGATCCGAGCTGCCGAAGCTTGCAGTATCATTATCCAGAGCAGGGGGAGTGATCAATGCTTCGTGGTTGCCTAGACTTCCAGGCAGCAGAATAATAATTGATCTTGACAATTGATCTATCAATTGTCGATTGTATAAAGGACTACTTGCTTCATTTGAAGAATTGAGAGGCTTCACAATTTCCCGTTGTCCTCGTCGAACAAGATTGATAATTGATCTGATTAACCAGACCAGGCGTTTTGGTCTGTCCATCATTGCGCTTCGGTCGCTGTCCAGTCCAGGCCCCTACATAGGCCAAGTTATAGTGGTGTTGATCACTGTCGACACGCCGAGACTCTTCGTCAGACGCTCAATTGACGCTTAAGTGACCCCGCCTCTAGAGCATTGCTAGCGCGTGCTGGTTTAGTGCATTCTGTAAGACTGCGAACCAAGTCGAACCTTTCGCATTCGAGGAACATTTCAGCCCTAGGAAGTCGCAGCCCTTGAGCTGACTGGTTGCTAGTAAGGAGTTCATTGTTGGGTCTCTCGATTCATCCTGACCTCTTCCGCCTTCATCCCATCTAGCTCTTTGATCCTTTCCGCCTTCACCACCGCTTCTCTTACTTACTTTTCCTAGGGGCATCGCCCAGGAAGTCTAGGCGAAGAGACCCATTGGCGTCACAACTTCCGATCTCCAGCTGTCACCCCTCCCTCCTCGGTCCTCGAACAGCTCGTGCTGAGGCTCCTCCCGCGCCGGCGACACCAAGATCTATACGTCTCTAGGTTTTTGACTACGCGAGAACGTTATCCGCCCGTACTCCTACCGCTGTCCCCTTTCCTGTCTGCGTTCTCTGGCCTCGACCCCGTGTTCATGGCCAGACACCCACCCTAGCTGGGTTAACGTCGAACTCCGCGATCCTCGCCCCACCAACCCATCACGGACATTAAATCTCACCACACCTCACCTCACCCCCAACTTACCCCGAGTGAGAGAGAGGGGGTAGAGCAACCATGAGTCTCAACCTTCCCATCCGCTCAACGCCTACGAGTCGGCGAAACAAGGAGAGCAGAAACTACTTTACGAATTTTACACCTGCCTCTGCCGTCGGCGCTGGGTCCGGAGCTGGAACTGGAACCGAAGCTATCAATGGTCCTGTGAGGGAGCCTGTACGGGAGCCCAAACCCGCTGCGGATCGGCTGATTGTTGGCGTGGATTTTGGGACGACGTTTTCAGGGTTCGTGTCTCTATTTTTATTTCTCTTGTTCTTCTTTCCAATGCCACCTCTTTTCTTTGTAGCATTGTGGGGGACTTGCATTATGGGCTTCTCCATGGTGGGGGTAAGAGAGTTTGAGAGATGGAAGCAGCAGTGCTTCTGACATCTCGTCATCCTCGCGAGCGCCAGGCACAAGTTTTCTTATGCCTCACTTCGTTCAAGCTATGACAAGTCTCATTCATGTGCTATTCACTAATTAATCTACAGGGTGGCTGCCGTTTACACGTCAACTCCTGACGACGTCGAAATCATCAAATCCTGGCCTGGCGGCAACGGTATCACCTCTGACAAGGTCCCCACCGAGATCGCCTACGACACCCCGGCCAAGGCCGACCACGACGCCCCTCCCGTCGTGAAATGGGGCTTCCAGTTCCGTCCCGAGGAGAGCCGCCTACGGTGCATCAAGCTCTTCCTTGACCGGTCGCAGAAGCTGCCGTTCTACGTGAGCCCCCTCGAAACCGCTGCCCAGCTCAAACGCTTCAACAAGAACGTTGTCGACGCCGTCAGCGACTATCTTACGGAGGTGTACAGGCACACCATGGACACCCTCACGAGGCGCTACGGCGAGTCCTTCATGGCGAGCACCAAGGTTGAGTTCGTGCTAACTTGCCCCGCCGTGTGGTCCGACGCCGCCAAGAACACGACGCTTCAGGCGGCTGAGAGGGCGGGTATGGGTTCTAAGTCGGAGATTCAGATGATTAGTGAGCCCGAGGCGGCGGCGGTGTATACGCTCAAGGCGATACAACCGAATCACCTGAGCGTGGGAGATAACTTTATCGTCTGTGATGCTGGTGGTGGTACTGTAGAGTAGGTTCTCTCTTTCGTTCTTTCTTTCTTCTTTCATCATGTATCATGTCGAGGTGTGCTAACTGCTCCCAGTCTTATTGCCTACAAGATAATATCCCTAAAACCCTTGAGAGTCGAGGAGTCCGCCGTCGGCACCGGCGGTCTTTGCGGAAGCGCATTCCTCAACTACAGGTTCGAGGAGCACGTGCGGAACCGCATCGGGCAGAGCAAGTTTGACGAGATGAAGACGAAGAAAGGGAAGACTTGGCAGATGGGCCTACGGTACTTTGAGGAGTTCGTCAAGCGGAATTTCAACGAAGACGAGCACCAAGAGGTCAACGTTCCGTAAGTGGTACCACTCAACTCTACAATTGCTTTCGCTGTTTCTTCTTACGAACACACGTCCTCACACGGAAAACAGATTCCCCGGTCTTCCTGATGACGAAGAAGCTGGCCTAGACTCCGGCTTCCTCGTCATGACAGCCGACCAGATCAAAGACATTTTCGAGCCTGTGGTAAAAGAAGTTTGCGACCTCGTCGAAGGTCAGGTCGATGGGCTCCGCGCCAAAGGCGGCGTCGTCTCCGGCATCGTCCTCGTCGGCGGCTTCGGGCAGAGCAACTACCTGTACCGCCGGCTCAAGGCCCACTTCTCCAGCGCGGCACCCCCGCCGTACAGCGAGAGACCTACGCACGCCGGCGCCGCGTCGGCGGATTCGCGGGGCTCGATCGAGGTGATGCAGCCCGTGTACGCGTGGACGGCCGTCGTGAGAGGCGCCGTGCTGCGGGGCTTGGAGGGGAATATGGTGATTAGTAGGAAGGCGAGGATGCACTATGGTACGTCGTACGCGACGGTGTATGACGAAGAGAAGCATTCGGTGAGTGAGAGGTATTGGTCGCCATTGTGGGAGAGGTGGATGGTGTCAGATCGGATGCAGTGGCACATTGCCAAGGTATGATTCCTCTTCTTTCTTCCTCTCCTTCCCCCCTCTTCCTTTCTCTCTCTAACAGCTACTGTCTCCAGGGAGAGGCAATATCACCACTCCAACCCATCGCCTTCCACTACACTCGAAACTTCCGCCCAGGCCAATCCCTCGTCGTGACGGACGACCTCATCGCCTGCGAGGCTGACGACCCACCTTCGGCCTCCACCCGCGACCTCGTAAACGTGTGTACATTGACGACAGACCTCAACGCCGTTCCAAGGAGCCTGTTCACGCGGTTGACGACGACGAGGGGCGTCGAGTTTGATAACCTCGATTTTACGCTCGAGATGACGGTTGATAGTGCGGGGTTGAGCTTTGAGCTGAAGGTGGATGGGGTTAGGTATGGGAGGGTTGAGGCGGAGTTTCATGGGGCGTAGCGCTTGCTTTTCGTGCCGAGAAAGGGACGAGGAGGAGCGCCATTGGTGGAGGATGGAGATATGACGTTTATATCGTGTGGAGGAGTTTTGTATTGGGCGTGTTTACTGTCATGGCATTTGAAACATTTGGGCTTAGATGAAGGAAACCCTGCTCGCTCTACATACATTGTGAGTCTCTAGGATACAGCACCTTGGGACGGGATCCTCCCTGCCCCTTGTTCTGACGTACCCTGTCCGTCGTGAATGTCAAATGACCCCGGCCTCCTGCATGATTTGGCCAGCCTTTCCGGAAAAAAAAAATCAAGGCGAACCCAAGTTCCCCGCAAAACCTCAGGCTTATTTCCTAATAAGAGCTACCTCTGCGACTCGTGAGACAGGTCTTGCTCGAGAGGTCATCAAGCGTCACTAACACGCCCTGTCTTCATTCCAAACACAAACCGTTTGGATGCAGGATGCCATACGGCTCACCCGGAACGAAAAAACTAGGCAGCAATGAAAGTGAAGAGGATAAAAGTGACAAGCTACACCGCCACTTGTTTGTTTCTTAAACCCCCTTTTCTCCTTGCTTGATTTAGCGGTGACTGCCGAAGGAGTACCTCAGTATTATGTATAAATTATCGTTTAGCCCAATCGTGGGAGGAGGGAGATGCGCAAGGCTCTGATCAAAGGGCGCGGCACTTCACTTCTCCTCTTTCTGCAACCTGCTTGTGGATTTATTGGTTGGTTTCTTCACTTTTTGAGATAATATTGAAGTAGAAGTTGTTTTCAATTTGGATATAAATAAGAAAGAAAGGGGTATGATAGCTTTCCTTTTTCTTCCCTGGTTTGACATAAAATTTCCCTCATGGACGTTGACACTAACACCGTTTTGCTGTTCGACCTCCTTGAAGCATACTATTTTCCACGCGACAGCAATTTAAACAGGAAAAAATAAACGAGCTAGAAAAATAAAACATTTCACGAGACTCCGAGAACCTGAACTGAAACTCCTTGCCGGCTGAGATGGGTGTATATGTTGATGATGAGAAGAGGTCGTTATTACACTTGTAAGAGAGGGGATCGTGGGCTTCGTTACGAAATGAAGAAACATAAAAAGGAATAACGGCGAAGGGGGAAAGAGAAACAATCTGAAAGACATGGCCACGGCTAGATGCCCGATATAGATGTGTTTCTGGGCGAAGGCTCTTGGGGAGATACCAAGAACACCCGGCCGGATAGAAGAGAGGCCTCCTCTGTCAGGTTTGAATGGCTAAGTGACTCCGATAGAACAGGATATAAGGGGAGAGGACTAGGCTGACGATGAGAGAGACTTAGGACGCTAAGCCCGCTAAACGTCCTGAAAGGGAAATGGATCGATGACCGCCAGAAAGAGCCAAATAGCAAAGACGATCACCAGGCACTGCTGCCGCTGCTGCTCAGGACAGGCAGGCCCAGACAAGCAAAAAGGCCCTGGTCAGCATTAGGCCTTATCCTTCTGCCGCTTACTCTGCTCTCGCCTCCGCTTCCGCTCCCTCTCCCGCCTCGGATCATCCTGCACAATGATCCTACTCCGCTGCTCCTCCTCCCTCAACATCTTACTCGTCTTGGAATTCAGCGGCCTCAACCCCTCAATCTGGGGCACCTCGTGCGTATTCTTCTCGCGATCGAACACGGCCTGGGTAATCATGCCATTACTCCACAAATGCTCGAGGAAGTAGAAATCGGGCCTAATACGCCCACGCTCGCCCTCGCGGAAATGCCCCGCGATATGCTGCATCCGATTATCAAAGTTCTTGCGGCGATCGCCGTCCGTCTGGGTGGCCGCGTCGAATTTGAAGTCATCGCAGAACCAGCACACGCAGGTGGGCGGCAGGTTGTTGTCGAGGTGGGCCTCGATTTCGTGTCGGATCCACTGCTCCCACTGCGTGAAGGGGCAGAACACGTGGGTGCATTCGGTGTACCGGGAGAATTCGCAAGGCATCATGGGCTGTCCATTCTGCGCGGATATCTCGGTTCGTTCGTGGAGGGCGTGTAGCTCGTTGTCGGGGAGTTCGCGCTCGTCGGGGACGCTGAAGGATGCGGTCGACATCGAACCCGGGCGTTGTGGGCGGCGTTGGCGATGTTGGTGGGGTTGTTGGGATGATCCGCTTCGAGCACTGGAGGGGCCCGAAGAGTCCCAGATGGAGGTCAGCTGTGTAGTCGCCGACGAGGATGCCATGCTGCGAGGACAACTTCTTAGGGATGGGTTCGCGGTGCCGGGTTTATGCGCGGGATAGGCGGCCGAGTCCTCGTTGTCAACGTTGAGCCATAGCCTGGGGTTACGTTTGGCTTGTTGGGTGAAGGCGAGGAACTCGGTGATGGTGTCGATCGGGTTTGGGTGCTGCGACGGAGCCATGGGGACCGTGGAATTTATGGAGGAGATGAAAGGAAAGGTAAGGGAATAAAAAAAAATGGTGATGTATTTTTCTTTTGCTTTTCTCCTCTTTTGTTCTCTTTTTCCTTTTCTTTTTTCTCCCTCTCGCCTTTTCTTTCCGAGTTGATATCGCGTTGAACACGCTTCAGGGAAAAAAAAGATGACGACGCACCAAAAAGACAAAAAGAGGGAGTGATGCAATGCAAGAAGGGACGACTGACACAAGGTGATGCGGGGGCTTCGAAGGATTGGGCGAGTTCTTTGGGGAGATGCAGACAGCGCCAACCAGCGCCAACTCAAACGTACAGCGGGAGCGGGAGCGTCTGAGACTTTGGGCGCTGGGCGGAAGTCGACCAATGGCCTGACTCTTGTTGTCGGCATCTTCCCTCTTGTCTAAACTAACTTGAAGGCATTCGTTCCTAAAGGCCACAGCAAGCATCAACTGTTCGTTCTGAAAAAGAAAAGAGAAAAAAAAATTGGAAAAATAGATGTACCTCGACTTTGACCTTTTTATTTTTCATATTGACTAGAAGCAAGAAAGAAGAGAAAGAAAATGGTACGGAAGCTGGGGCGGTCCATCTACGGGCCGCCTGCTACTTGGGATGAGGAGCGTCATGATAGATTGATAATACCAAAAGGCTCCTTCCCCCGGCCGCATCGTGAGATATTTTCCCAGATCATTTCTCATAAACCATAAACACCCAGAGAGCGATAGATAATATGAAATATGAAATAGAATAAAGAAAACCCAAATAGCTCATATCCTCATAAACCAAGTCTATCAAACAAAACACAAAACTCCACCCCCAAGAAACCCTCACTCCTCCGGCCTACACAGAACCCTGGCCTTCGCAATAACATTCTCAAACTGCAAATGCCCCCCACTCTCATCCCCCCTCTTAATCACCCCCGGAAACGCCACACACCAAATCTCCCGAGCCGAGAGCCCCTCCTCGTCGTCCTCCTCTCCGCCCAGATCCTCCATCGTCCGCCCGTCGAACGTCGTCCGCTGGTGCGCCACCATGCCCGGCATCCACACCCGGAACTCGGCCTTTTGCACCGCGAGAAGCCGCGCGAGGTCGACGGAGCTTTGCACGAGGCTGCGGAGCGTCTGGTCGCGCTGGGGGTTGGGATGGTCGTCTGTTAGGGCGTCGAGTGTCGTGTTGATGCGGGCGATGACGGATGCTGTGAGGGATTCGGTTTCGAGGGCGAGGCGTTTTGAGGAGTCGCGGCGGAGGATGGAGAGGGTTGAGGAGCGCCATTGGTTTATGGGCGCGTCTGAGTCGGCTAAAGACATCAAACCAGGGTCAATATGGTTGGTGATACAAGGAAGCGAACAGCGCCATCTTTCGCGGAGAAAACTTACCAAAGGATCGGAGAAGATCCTCCATCTGTTTAAACCGCTCCGTTTGCTCCTTCGAGAGACCGACATAGTAGGCATTAAACACCATGTCCACCAGTATCCCCGAAACCACGGACTGTAATAGGTGTACCTTGGCCACAGGTGCGAGCTCCTCGTACATGGGCACAAGATTGTGAAGGTTCTCCAGCATCTCTGGCGAGGCATTCATGAGATCTACCATGGCCCTATTAGTATGAAAAACGTCGCGAAGGCGGGAAAAGAATGACGCGAAGGAAGCAAAATAAAAAGAAAACCCACCCAGCTTCGCTTTACGAAAGTTGACAATAACCCAATTCTGCAAACTATTCGCCAACTTCGCCATCCCCTCCCCAAACACCTCATCTGTCGTTTGCGCATCCGACCTCGTACTCGTGCTAACCCACTCCTTCAACCCCCTCACCTGCGCCATCAGCTCCGCAATCTCCTCATCCCTTTCCCTCACCTGCTTCCTCAAGATATCCCACCCTTCCCTCAACTCCTCCCTCTCGCCCCTCCGTACCTCCACCTCCGCCCGCAGAAGCCTCAGCTCCGTGTCAGCCCGTAGGAACTGCTGGTTCAAAGCGCTGTGCTTGTTCTGCCAAAACGTCGCCGTCTCGCTCTCGTTCTGCGATAGCCTGTCCAGCTCCTTGGCGAATTCCGTCTCCATTACACTCAGTTCCCTCTGCAGCATGGCGATCTTCTCGTCCTTTTCCTTGAGCGCCGCCACCATAGCCGCCGCAGTAACTGGCGTGGGCGTCGATCCCGAAGAAGACGCATTCCCTTCCTTTCCAGACCCGCCAGAAGACCCCGTCTCGGGCCCGTGTCCGTGTCCGTGTCCATCCTCCGCCCTATCAGAGGACGACGAACCAGCCGGCCCCGCTTGAAAGGCCTTGGGCGGCGGCGCAATCAACGCGCCCTTACCCACACTCCCACTCCTCCCTCTCGACCCTCCTCCTCCTCCCCCCGAGCCCCCGCCGGAACTGGAACCGCCCGTCTTCGAAACATGTAGACTCCTCCTCTTCTCAGCCGCTGCTGCCGTCCCCGCTCCCCCGCCCGAACTACTCATCCCGGCCGCGCGCAGCTCCTTCTCCCTTCCTCCGCCGGCGCCGCCCCGCCGTCTGTCTCGATCAAGCGACGATATCCCTTCCGCTATGTGCGTCCTCCCATAGCCGTGGCTTCGCGGCCGGGGGAACGACGCTGGTGAAGCCTCGCTGTGTGTCGCCGGGTGCGGAGCTTGGGGCGCTGCTCGACGACTAGTATTACTGGGGAGGATTGAGGGGCCGGAACGGGCAAGCGCTGCCGGTGACGGAGCCCGATCGAGAAGGGGAGTTTGGTCTTCTTCTTGGGTTTGGTCGGGATAGAGCCAATTCGGTCGGCGATTCGATCTATTCGGGCTGCGCTGAGGGCTGGCACTCTTGCTCGTCGATGCGGCCGTTTTTGTATTTCTTGTCGAGTGATTGTAGTTTGAGGTGCTGGAGCTGAAGCTGTCCAGGTCGTCGTGGATGCCTGGATGATGCCCCGCCGCCAATTTGGCCCGAGAATGTTCCCGCTCCCGTTGTGGTGTCGGCGGCGAGGGAAGGTTCCAGGGCATAAGGCGCTGTAGGGCAGCGGGGAAGTTTGGGGTGTTGGGGGACGTTGGGGGCGTTTCGGAGAATGGGGTTAGCGACATCATCCCCTGTAAGCTGACGCTGACATCTGAGAGGCGCATAATAATATAGATAACTTCATAGGCAACATTTGAAGGTGAGCGGCTCAGACTTCACATTGACTGGTTCCTCTGCTCTGATCTACCGCCGCTAATGCGAAGTTTCGTGCTGTTTTAAAGTTGTCTGGGGACAAAGAGTTCCTCATTCGATCCATGTCCCGTAGATCGAGCTTTACATGCTGGGGCAGAAAATAGGCATCCATATTTCGGCCTCTTGTGGAGTGGCACATTGATTTCCAACCACACATAATACCTGACATGATGTTTCGAGTCTTGATTATGACAGGCTAGATTCATTGTTCCCAAGAAATGTGATCGATTCATACTCCGGCTCCTCGCATCATGATGTCCCGGGAATGCGGGCGGAGGCAAGATCCCGACGCATGCCGTACGATGCCCTCCATGATCCATGACAACCGCATAGTAAACGAGACCCTCTCGTTTGATAGTTATGTTCTACTTATTGTATGACCTGTCAAGAGGATTGGGGTTCCATCCCATATCTCGTCTCTGCTCCATCCCTTCCACATAACCCAGAAGCATATCAACACTCAGCCTACCAAAGGCCATCACCATCATCACCGACTCATCCGTCCGCATCAATCCCTCATACCATCCCACCCCCAACACCTCCCCTAGAACCCAACCTCCGCAACAACCTCATACGCCTGCCCATCATCCCCATCCACCTCCCTCGCCCCCATCTTACAGATCGCAACCCCTTCAACCACATGATCATCGATCCAAGCAAACTCCTCATACCGATCCAATATCGCCCTAGCATCCAACACCATCGCCCTCGTCCCCCTCCCCCTCCCATTCCCATTCCCATTCCCATTCCCATTCCCTTTGCCTCTCCTATTCCCCCTCGAGCTGTTGCCGTTGTTGTTATCCTTGACGTAAATCGTATTCACCACCGTAGCATGCAAAAGCAACGCCCTCCCGTCATCAACAACCAACCCAGCCTCTCTAAAAACCCCCCTCACCCTCTCACAAAATGGATACAACAACCCGCCCTCATCCACAGGCGCCGCATATAACACCGTCGCCTGCGCCGGCTTCTGCATCGACTGCAGCCCCCTGAGCGAAATCGCCAATCTCCCCCCGCTCGCAGAAGAAGCTACTACCTCCACCCCGTCCGTAACCGCCGCCGTCACCGTCAGCTGCTGTTGTTGCTTTCTCTTCTCCTTCTCCGCTTCCCGCACCGACTCCAGGATCTCCCCGAGCTTCAACCCCTTGAGCAGCTCCGTCGCTTCTTCGAGCTTGCCGTCCTCCTTGAGGCTCATCACCCCGAGCGTCAGGTGTAAAGTCCCCAGTGGCCTCACGGCGCCCAGGGGTACCGCGAAGCTGTTTGGGCTTGTGATGTCGTCGCGGAATTCGGCGAGGCGGAGGGAGAGCTGTGTTCGCGAGACGGCTGTTACGAGGGGTATGCAGAGGAAGTGTGTGAGAGGGGGTTTTTTGGGCGTAGAGGCTGCCATCTTTCGGATCATATGTGAAGTCCTTTGAAAATGTTGAATTTACTTCAGTTTCCTCTTGGGGAAGCCAAATTGTACGAAGTAGTAGTGATTCGTAGGTGCCCCTGTGAAAAGTGCAGGTTCGGGCTTGGAGTGTGGAAAAATGATGGATTGACTGATGCCTTGTTTGTGGCAAAATTCTAACCGAGCATGAACTCGATGGACACTTCAATGTTGTTTCTTACTGCTGATGAGAGGAGGATGTACTTCGAAGTGAGATGCATTCGCTAAGTTTTTGCATCTCGTCCGTTTTCGTCAATTTCCTTTCCCCTTTGCCCCCTTCATTTATTTTTCGATTCCATAGATACACGATCTGGGTGTTACACCAACAGAGCCCCAGTTATCAATTTACCCGAAGCTGTTGTCAAAATTTAACTTTGCAGCTCTTATTCTCTCATATCTCTTGTTTCTCGAGATTTTTTTTTTTTTTTTTTTTTTTTTTTCCTTTTGGGCCTTCTCCCCCGTTCTTGAAGTACAAGGAAGCCGGCTCTCTCAACATCGCCTTGTAGACGCCTCAAGGGAAACTGTCGATTATGGCAGAGATGAAAGAAGCAACATGAAGTGTCCAAGACCAAAACCTTACGTCTACATAGTTTTAAGCATGAAAAAGAGGGCTGCTCGAAGCGAACTTGATATCTACTACTGAAAGGGATACTAGTCACTAACCCCATTTTCTTACACTTCCAATATACAAGCAAGGCTAACTTCCAAAAAAAGCACCTCCTCCTCTGCCAATCTGGGGGAGAACTAGGACACCAGGCAGCGTTGGACCCGCCGCCAACAGTCCTGCCACACAGCGCCTGCATGGTTGAAGGACCGAGGCATCCAAACTGTTGGCTCCTCCTCGTCCATGCGCACACCATGTCTAGAGGCTCGACGAATCCATGAAACTTGTTCAGAGGTACAGTAGGGATGATGTAGAAGGGTTCAATGATACATGATGAGAGAGAACTCGATGTGTGTCCAAAGTGCAAGTCAGGGGTTAAAAGAACAGTCCATGGTAGGTTTTCCACCAGGAGTCTATTCAAAGTGCAAAACAGCACACCAACCCACCACCACCTCCCACTCCTTCCCTCCTTAGCAATCAGCCAAGGAGGACAATTCATTTTACACATGTCATTGTCGAGGCTGCCAATTCCGGTATCGAGTAACAACACAGCCCCGGGGAAGAAACAAAAGCACAAGCAGGTACAAGAGGGCGTATTACCTGGCGCCAGCCTCCTTCGCTGTATCCTTAGCTGTAGTTGTGGCTGCATCATCGCTGGCCTTAGGTCCATTAGCCTTTTTCGTGTCCAGCTCGGCGTCGCCTGCGCTCTTGGCCTCTTCCGTAGAACCAGGCTCTTGGGCCTTGCCATTCTTCGACTCTTCCGCCTTATCCTCTTCGTCATCTTCTTCTTCCTCCTCTTCGTCCTCCTCTTCGTCTTCTTCATCCGCCCTGTAAAACCTCTTCAATGCCTTGGCGATCTCGTCGAAGTCAACTCGGAGTTCTGTTAGAGTATTCTTGATGCGCTTCAGGCATAATTCCTCGTCGGGCTCGGGGGTTCCATCCACGTTCTCCTTCAAGCCATACCGTTGGATCTTCTCGCAGCTGTCTCGGATCTTGATTAGACCTAGAGTCGCCGATGATCCCTTCAGATAGTGGCCTTTCGATGAGAGGTCTGGAAGGTCTTGTTCGTCTCTATGGCACAGATATCCCAAAATTAGCCACGAACCAAGCTGTGGGTAGATGGTGACCGCCATGGTCATATAACGAGGCCATCGCTACGTCGCAGGGGCCGATAGGCATACGGCAATCAACTGGGTATTTCACAGCGAAAGTACGTAGAGATCGCTGCGCAAGCAATACCGAGCGGGATCTCGGATCGAAGAGGAGTGAACGTACAGGCTTTTTTGTATGCGCCCAAAGGTATCTTCAGCCTGCTCGAGGAACTCGAAAACAAGTGTCCGGCTAAATTCCCTCTCCTGGTCATCGTCCATCTGCAAGATCTGGTCGAAGGTCGGGATGTCGATACTCTTCGAGAGGTCACCGAAGAAGGTCCTGAGCTCCTGCTCCCATATTTTTGGTCAGCGCCCCGTTGGCTTCAGAGATGTCTTGTGCCACGATAATATTGTAGGTTTTGCGACGCACGTTTTCGGAGGCTGCCATTTTCAAAATAGAAAATAAAATAAAATAAAATAAAATAAATAAGTCGGTTATGGGAAGAAAATAATAAGAGGCGAACGGGCCGTCGAGCTGTGATGTTCGATTATGGGGGGGGATCGGTTTATTGATCTCAGAGGCGCTGCTGCGGGGTTGAGGTTCGGCCGTGTAAGAGGCGACGATAACCTTGTTCTCGGAAGACGATCAAGTTCTCGTGAAAGAAAATAAAAAAGGACCAAGAGCTAGCTTGCCTCTAGAGCAGCGAGTAAAGTTAGAGAGGAAATACAAGATTTAACAAAAAAAAAAAACTCAACGCGTAATTAGTTGGTTAGGTAGGCCAACGAGACGCGAAGATGGCCCCATCGTGTGCTCAATCAAGGCGCGAGAGGCAATGACGCAAATCCAATTCACCATTGATGGCATAAAAAGGAGATTAAACCCCTAAAATGTGATCAAGCGCCAAGCCGGGATATGTGCCATGGTGGTCACACCGCTGGGATTGGATAATATCAAAATCGCTCTTACCTGGCCAAGTATCGTCTCGTGATGCTTCTGCTTACCCTTTCACAAGAGGTTAGCAGGAGGGATGGTCGTGGTGGCGCGGAGAGAGATTGGCAGAGTGGACAGCTCGCATGGGAAGATTGATAGTTCAGTGTTTACTTTTCAAGACAACCTTGGTAGGCAAATAGGCCTCTAGCTCCAGGACGTTCGGAGAGAGCGACGAACAGAGACAAGATAGCGTAGAGCAGAGCGGGGAAGCGATGTGGGCGTGAGCTGGTGCGCGGGGTTAAAGGGCACTAAGGGGAATAAGAAGTAGTGACGCAACGAAGAGGTCAAGAGCTGGGCTTTTGCGAAGGAAAACACTGGCAAAACAGCTGCAACGACGTGGTTGAGGCAAGGGAGGCTTTCTTTCTGGATGATGGGGGCTTTCTCTCGCGAGACTTGTAGACAAGAGAGAAAATGAGGAAATAAATCAAAAGGTTCTCTTGGATCTTGGAAATAAATTCACCTTTCGGGACTTTAGGAAGATGGAGGCGGTGGAGGGGCTCTTGTTGCTATTATAAGGAGACTTGAAGAAAAAGTGGCCTTGACTGGGTGGGCTGCAAGTTGGCGGGAGTTGGTTTTGATCAATCGCGGCGTTCCCTCGCTTTACCCCTCGACCCAGACATCCACAACCAAGTCCACATCCAAGTCCACATCCAAGTCCACTTCGACTTCCACATCCGCAGAGACACACATACACACGACCAAGCGCACCACCCACACCTTCCGCACATCGACAACGTCAATCTAGACCGTCTACAACTGCAAGTACATAGTGTACAAGCACGGAAGTACATAGACGCTGGCTGGTCTGTCTAGACCCTAAGAGACCGCAGCAACGCAGGCAACTGCTGCCGCGACGACCTGCACGAGCGAAGTACTTTGAGCGGGTTCAATTTGCGATGTGGGTCGAAACTGCCAACTTGACAGGACTTAGACGTCAATATTGAATGTGACAGGGTCCCAATCCAAGGACAGGACGGACCTAATCTAGTTTATCAAGTCTATGTGAGTAAGTGCACGAAGTACAGATACTCCACCATCGAAGTGAAAGGACAGTCTTGGCTATAGGAGATGTGCGCTGCTTGCAGTGTACATGTACTCGAGTCCTCCGAAGGCTAGCAATGGTTCATTGGAGCAATCTCAACGTATTGAAGACATCAAAAACAAGACCCAATAAGTTTGAGAGGCGTCGCGAGCCTCGCCCCTTGCCCCATCTACATTAATCCATCTGTTGAACGCATTTACCCTCCTTCCAAATCTTAATCCACTCTTAATAAGCGAGACCGGCTTGGAGGTGCCAGAGACCCCTGGGATGCCCGTGCTGTTTTCGTCTATCTGCCCATATGTTTGGGATCCGCGGGGGTTTTTGTCAGTGTGTGGCTGGGTCTTTGCCATCCTGTCTCACATACGACCGCGATGCCCTAGACGATCAGCGCATCCCCAAGGGAAACCAAAATCAGCTCTTAGACGGACATGGGTCGCGATCAGCATTAGTGGCGCATGCGGATGGGTAGGCTCACGTCCGTCACTTCTCTCCTGATGTCAAGAGTTCCCGTCGGCTAGACTTGGTATGTGCGTGCTCAGTGAGCCCAATGCATCCCTCAGGGAAGCTTGCTTCCCAGGACACCCATTCCCCGTTCCTACCAAAACAGCACGCCTATCATGTAGCACGCATGTACCTGGTTCAACGAGTCCCTAGGCACATGGTGATGCGCCTTGGGCAGCGATCTGCTCCTCGTGGTCCTGTATATATTGACCTGACCTTCGATAGAGTGCGATGGTCATCTAGCGGTCGATATGTTAAACTTACGAGGCGTACCAGTTTACGGGGAAGAGAAGCCTGTTCTGCTGCGGAAATCTGTAGGCAAAGGGCTCATATTTTCCCACGAGTTTCGAGACGTCATTCCTTTCAAACTTAATGATGTCGCAATCTACTTCCTAGGGATATCGTGGCAGGTATCTTTCGGATGGGCTATCCGAAGGTCAAAACACGCCAACCAAGGGCGTCAAATCCCGCTGGGATTGGGCAAGGCTGTCTGAGGGGGATACAAGAACGTGTTATTGCCAAGGATTATGCTGATGGTGATGGACTGTGCAGTTCGATCCCCCACCAGAGTGAGCTAGGGTCAACAACCACTCCATGTCACGATTTGCATGGCCCGCTGTCCTTCTCTGCTCCGTACTAGTGTATCGGCCGCCCCCTATCTCCGGACCGGCCTGGCGCACAAATGGTCTTCTTTCGTTGTTGTACGAAATATGTGCCGAGAAATCACGCCTCTCGGCGGTGGTTGGCTTCGTATGTCGTGTGATGATGTCCACACTTTGTACGTACTTCGTACGTACGGAGTACGTGTGCAGAGTAGGCATCCTATCAACAACCAGCACTGGCATCCCTGGCATAACTCAAATTGGTAGCAGCGTGTCAAGAGTACGAAGTAGTGCGTGACTAGTACTGGGAAGTAGTGGCGTTCAAGCCTTCGAGGTAGGGGGCGTTACAGGTGGCTTTCCACCTACGGAGTATGTCAAGGTATTGACTGGGGCAGGAGTAAGTATTATAAGAGAGCATGCCGAGGAGTCCAAGAACCCCTTTCATCAGCCTCTTAACAAAAACCTATTGCCTGGACTACAGTCAGAAGGAGCACGACTGCTTTCTTGAGAAGGGCGCTGTGCTACAGAGCTACCATGTACTTCGACAGGGCTTCTCTTCCCAGCTGCTGTCAATGTCATTTACGGAAATCATTCTTCCCAGGGTGGAAATAATAGCGTAATGTCGATGCACGACCCTCGTCTTGCAACCCAGCTCCAAGGCAGCGGATCTGGGACAAGAACGTAACCTTGAAGCCCCAAAACCAAACATAAGAACCGCATCTTTACAGTGACCATTCTTGTTTCATAAATTTTCCAATAGTACCAGGAGAGATGACAGAAAGTATAGTCCCTTCAGCGATCCCCTTCTGAGCCAAGTTTAGTTATACACAGTCGGGATGTCGAGAGATCTGGCTAAGAGATCTCGAGGAAGCCAGCACCGTGGTACAATATAAGAGTTACTTGGAATGTTATTATTGTACTTGTGCTTCGTACTTCATACTTGGTCGGGATTTTTTTGCCGTGTCTGGACAAAGTGGTCAGTGTGGTAGGGGGTGGTTCGGGTTATTATTAAGACGTTACCCCTCCTTGGGTCCAAACTACGTCATAGTAACGTTAGTTCCCAGGTTCAGCAGTCACACATTCACCGGTTTGTGAACACTGGACCAGAATGGGCAGAGCCGGGTGGTGGCACAGCAGGTACCTTCTCCATGTAGTGCCCATTTCCAGAAGGAACATCGAAGAAATGATCTCTTGATGTCCCTTGTAACTTCTGAATTCAATTAGTTCAATTTAGTTGTACACCGAGTTCGAACATCCAGGGAAAATCGATGCATTGAAGCAGGGACGATGGAGGAACAGCGAAATTGTGATGAGGTGGAGAAGGCGGGGCTACGTTTCTATCATCTGCGTTTACTGAGTCCCTGGTTCTATTAGGATGCCTTTTTTCAGCTCGCTTGACAAATTTCTCTAGCTGGGGCATTGCAAGATCAATGGCCCGGCCCTAATGCGGTCCAAGATCGTGCATGGGAGACCAGTCCCACGACGGTCAAATCTCAAACAACATTAAAGAAATATCCTCGACTCGCCTAGCCCCTAATGTTATTCGATATCCCGGGGAGTGTTTGTGCTAAAACTGCCGGTTCTGTACCATCCCAAGACGGTCCTGTGCAGGCCTCCCCCCTTTCCCCCCTTGCTACCGTGCTGAGAGAGAACTCACCATAAGAAAAATAGGCAGTTCCGAACTAATAGTAGCATCACTGGTTACAGCGGACAAACAAGTCAAACAATTACATCTGTCGCTGGTAACCGAACGCTGTCTTCAGCCCGTTTCTGGGCAGTCCCAACCTTGTGGCTGGACGGGGCTTCTGGAACACCGCTGTTACCTCGAAAATGAGAGCCACCAAGCTAATTCCTCGGACTCCATCTCAAGATAAGGAGAGGTTGACAGCCAGCTGCCTTACCGGATGCCCCATCCCCAATACCACTTGCTCGCTGTCTACCTAAATCCTTCGGAGATAAGGCTCCACGAGAAAAAGAGCCACCCAACCATCAAGAGTGGGACTCGGGTTTCGTACTGAGATGGGACGGATTGCGAGCATCGCGATATATTTAGAGCCGCGGAGCGAACCCACATCCGATCCTTACCGTCAAGAGCACCTGTCTTTCCCAAAAATCTCATTCATGCTTGACAAGTCGAGCTCGCCCAACGGAGCAGCAACCCTTCTCTCCCAATGTGGCCCTCCGTTTCTACCCCTCGTCTCACCTTCACTTTTAAGCTCTTAAGCATGAGAAATGCCAAAAGAAGTTTGCCAAGGAGCTATCACTTTCCTGTCCCTCCCGCCCAGCATGCAATGCTACTGCGTCCGAAGCCCGCCCGTCTAAAACAGGTTTGGGGTCCATGTATGACCTCGGAACGCCCAAGGACTAGTCCGAGCATCGAGAATAGTGGTGCCCATCGACATGTCCAGGGGGGATGCAAATCCTCATCTGTGCTGTAGGGGCTAGCGATGGTCGCCAACTCATCATGCGCACTTTCGTGGCGTATGAGTGGCTAGGATTCAACGGAGAGGAGAAGAAACGCTTCTTTTCTGTTGACTTCTGCCCGCGTAATGTAGCCGAATGCAACTCATTACTAAATCGACATAGCCTGGGCCGTCTCCTCCCTGCAACCATGACCGCATACGAACAAAGCAGGTGTAGAAATGAGCATGACAAACATATATTGAAGTAGTATCAGGCGCACATATCTCGGAATCATGTTGATTCAATATTAAGTGATTAACGAACTCTCAGATCTCTTCCTCTAGAATAACACCGTTGTTTCCCATGCAACACATCTGAAGGTTGCTATTAGTATCCCAAAGTGAGCCCGGCTCGGCCTATCCCATGCTGCCACAGTCAACTCCGCGGGGGTGTTGGGGGGGGGGGGGGGGGGAAGCTTCCTCTGTGTACCAATAGGCGTTGAAGACCGGGCTTGGAGTGCGGGAGGATATCGCTGGCAAAGCGTCTGGATGTGACCCAAGAATGGCGTAAGCGACGGACACCTCGGGAGGGCAAGGCGACGCAAGGAGGCTTGCTACCGCAGACCTTCGCTAGGTGATAATGTGGTGTGGATGCAGAAACTACTCAACCTGCATGAATCTGCCCGTCGAGGGTTGAAGCAAGTCTCAGAACGTTCTTCTGTGTAGCCGTGTACTTCGATGTAGCGAATACTCAAAAACCAGTTATCCGTCTTTCTTTACGCCGGTTTATGAGAAAAGACGACTTTTGTTTCAAGTCATACTCCCTCAGAGTATCACCTTGGAGGCCACACTTAACAGCCACGCAGCATCATTCCATCCACCTTCATCGGCCTGTGGCGGAGGAATCGGTTCCTCAGGGAGCTTCGTCAGTCTATCTAGATGTCTCGCCGAAGAACTCCTGCTGCTCGTCGCCGGCCTA
Organism: Scedosporium dehoogii; assembly: GCA_002812735.1. Classification (NCBI taxonomy): domain Eukaryota; kingdom Fungi; phylum Ascomycota; class Sordariomycetes; order Microascales; family Microascaceae; genus Scedosporium; species Scedosporium dehoogii. The sequence continues at coordinate 165,368 of PGIR01000025.1, forward strand.
CCCTCCGTGTCCGCATCGGTAGTGTCATCGTCGCTTTCTGATTCGTCGTCATCCTCCTCGACTGCGAAAAGCGACCACCCCAGAACGCTGGCAAGCCAAGAGTCCCTGCCGGTCTGACCTCTCCGGACTAATCTCCGGACGGTAGCTTCGTCATCCTGAGCCGCCTCTTTGCCGAGGGCTTCGAGGCGTTCATCAAGGTTGATGAAGTCGGGGCCGGCGATGTAGTCGTCGCCCTCGGGACTTTGAGCAAAGTACTCATCCAGGTCGGCCCGGTCCACCGGGGTGAACATCCGGGCACGGCTCTCGGGTCTGCTGTGTGATCGGCTGTGCGGCCGGCTCTGGGACCGGCTAATCGACCGGCCATTGTGGCTGCTCTCTGAGGTCCGAACATGGTTCAGATTGGCAAGGCTGCCCCTGCGACTGGAGTGTCGGCTCGCATATTCCCTCTCACGTTCAAGCTGCTGCTCAAATAGGTCCTCGTCCTCATCTTCCCTAGGAAGCGTAAGACTGGTCGAGCTAGCTCTCGACACCAGCCAAGCCTGGCCCTTGAATTCCCTGGCCTCGCTACTCATCAGCGCGCCGGTTCGGAAAAGCCAGTCCCGATCAGCAAGATCTGATATTAAAGGTTCTTCTTTCCGTCGTCGGACGGGGGAACCGGTCCCTGAAACGACCCCTCGTTCTCGGATTTGTGTGGTGGATGGCGCTAGGTGAGTCGCAGATTTGCTCTTGGGGAGGGTTGTCCCTGATATCTGGGAGATGCGGGCACGCGTCGGGGACCGAGCTGCGGAGCGGGAGAGTAACCTCGGAGTAGTCGGGGCGGATTTCCCCTCGATGTATGATACGCTACGTTGCGAGCGGTGTCCAGAATAGGCATCAGTGTTGCCGTCCAAGTCTTCGAGGGGTAGTCTGGAGGTTAAGGGCGCGAGGGTAAGTCGATTGAGGTTCGTAGATGATCGGTTCTTTCGCCGAGCGGCGTGTTGATTGAATGCCTCGTCCATGGCTCGCGTCGTGAATGTAGATTAAAAAAAATCCAACACCAATGTAGATTCAACAAGGGGTGGTAATATCTTGAGATTCTGGGGAAACAGGGGGTGTTCAGCTGCAGGGCGAGCCCGGCAAAGGGGATGAATATAAGAGGTTGGATGGCTAGAGCGAAAGTCTTAGTCGGCAATCGGAGGTGGAGAGAGACATTCGGCTCGGTCAACTGATCGCCAGACACACACCAGACAAGCGAGGCGAATTGGTTCTGGAGAGGGTTAATGGAGGCAATTCAACACGCCACAAAGTTGTCGGGAGAGTCCAAGAAAAAAAAGAATAATTTTTCTTTTTCCAGATCCGTGAAGTTTTCGTTCGGATTAAGCTTTGATTGCCTTTTCGATCTCGGATTCAGCTGGACACGAGATCTCTTTTACGACTCTGACCTGCCCATTGTAACGTCATGCGGTAGGACCGAGAGCAATTGAGTCCATTGATGCCGAGGATTTTTTGCATCCAAGGACCACTAAATCCGGGCTCAGCGTCACTTGCCGTTCGCTGGGCTGGAGACGGTGTTGATAAATATCTTTTACTGTGCATTCCAACTTTGGAAGGCGGTCTGCCCTCACATCCCACCCTGAACGGCTCTCATTGGTTGGATTTTGAGATACAATGTGTAAGTTATGAACACCGTACTATATACACACTTACAGTGGCAAATAGAGTGAATACTATTGTACTCAATACTAAAGATTTCTGTACCACGAACCACGATGACTCTGCCCTCATCCAAAAAAGTATCAAGATTTCTCAGTGACTTTCAAGGCTTGTAAATCGAGAGCTTCAATATCACAAAACTGCAACCCATCCTCAAGGATAATTCTGCAGCTCTTTGCACTTGCCCGCGATGCGTAACCTGCGTACCATTCGATATGGCTCGTGGGAGCATCCAGGGCCCATTACAGCCACCTGCTGGGACCCCGCCAAAGACGAAGTGATCTGCGCGATTGGCCCAACTGAAGAAAACTCTACTATAGAGCTCGTGAGGCTTGGAGAGAAAGGATCAGAAATGTCAGTCGAAAAAAAAGGCTCTATGAGAAAAGCGTAACGGAATTAACCTGAACTAACTTCATGAAGTGTCGAAAAGTCCATCGCGTCCTGGGAGCTTCAGGTCGCAAGCCCTGATGCGCCAGTGGATAAGGTTTTGAGTCTTCACCATGCTAGCGATACCCTCACTACCTCGCTTATCTTCGCAAATGGGGACTTCGTAATAGTGAGGGAGAGCGAGTCCCTTGATCCTGAAGACGGCCCCCACATCGAGATTGTCGGCAGTATAGATGACGGGATCGCTGCCGCCCGCTGGTCTCCGGATGAAGAGCTTTTACTCGTAATCACCAAAGCCGATGAGGTTTTGTTCATGGGCCGCGACTTTGACCCTATCACGCAGACTAAGATGACAGTTGACGACCTGAAGATATCCAAACATGTGTCGGTAGGATGGGGCAAGAAGGAGACGCAATTCCAAGGACGCGGCGCAAGAGCTTTGAGGGACCCCACGATACCTGAGAAAGTTGACGAGGGAGTGCTAAGTCCGAATGACGATAACTCCACGGCTATCAGTTGGCGTGGGGACGGCGCTTACGTCTCGGTAAACTCCATCCAAGATGGCAAACGGAGAGTGATTCGCGTCTATAGCCGTGAAGGTGCGCTCGATAGCGTCAGCGAGCCTGTGGATGGGTTGGAAGGTGCTTTGAGCTGGAGGCCGTCGGGAAATCTCATTGCGGGTATCCAGAGACTATCGGGCCGTGTCGATGTTGTGTTCTTTGAGAGAAACGGCTTGAGGCATGGGCAGTTCAGCTTGCGCTCCACGAGTGAGAGGATAAGACTCGAGTGGAACTCTGATTCTACCGTCTTGGCCGTGATATTCTCCCATTCTGTCCAGTTATGGACGATGGGTAACTACCACTGGTATTTAAAGCAAGAGGTTCCACTTGCACCGTCTGAGGTGGTAGGGCTGGCCTGGCACCCCGAGAGGGCCCTTCGGCTTACAACTGCTACCAAAGGTATGAATCTGCAGTCGTTCTTATGAGAGGAAAGCACGCTCACACATATCAATAGATGCGGTGCTATTCTCCGAGTACATTTTCACCACAACGCAGGGGACTCTTGCGCCTCCCAACGATTTCGGCGCCGCCGCCGTCATTGATGGCAGCACTATCAACCTCACCCCTTTCAGGACAGCGAACATTCCTCCCCCCATGTCCATGTTCCAAGTCACCGTCGAGGGCAATGCTATAGATGTCGCCCTTGGCCATAACGACGATCTTGTCGCCATTCTACATACCCGAGGTGTCGATGTATACTCTTGGACAACGAGAAATGGACGCCGGGTTGCCCCCAGCCTAGTTGCAAAGGGCTCTATTACAGACTCTGACCAAACCCTTGGCAATGAGTCAGTCCTGCAGATATTCCAATCCGGCGAAGGCGAATTCAGTATCCTGAGCCAATCGTATACTACTCTTGCACGGCCGTTCGTAATCGATCCTTCGAACACTCGTGTACAGTGGCTCGACCCGATCTCACTCGCTCCGGACGCCTCAGTCCTGTTGGCAACGACGTCAAGTTATGTGGATGGAGCCACGGTCAAGGGTTATGTGCAAGGTCGCGGCGGAAGTGTACAGGCGGTATTTGGAGGCTTCGCTGAACCACTGGATCTCAAGTTCGCCAGCCTGCTGCCTTGGAACCGAATCGTCGCTGTTGGTGACGAGCTCCTTACCATTGGACAGACGAGAAATGGCCTCCTCTACGCCGGTAACAGGGTCCTTGCAAGGAACTGCACGTCCTTCTTGGTTACCCCCAATCACATCATTTTCACCACCAACAACCATTTGGTAAAGTTCATTCACCTCGATGACGTTGAATCTATGGAAGCCCCAGCAGACGATCCCGAAACCGACGAGCGGTGTCGGAGTATTGAGCGAGGAGCTCGACTCGTCACTGCCATCCCCACCAATATGAGCCTTGTCCTGCAAATGCCCAGGGGCAACGTGGAGACCATCTTCCCAAGAGCCATGGTCGTTGCCGGAATCAGGAAGCTTATCGACGAGAAGAACTATAAGCGGGCGTTCTCCTACTGCCGTACACAGCGAGTCGACATGAATATTCTTTACGATCACCGTCCGACGCAGTTCATTTCGAATGTTGGCCTGTTCCTCGACCAACTGGAAGACGTCACTTATATTGACCTCTTCCTGTCGTCTCTCAAGTATGTTCTCAGTTTGCAACCTTTGGTTTTCACCCCTGTAACGCATACTAACTAGAGCCTAGGGAAGAAGATGTCACTCAGACAATGTACAAGGATACCAAGCGTCAAAACGCTGCCGTTGTTAACGGCTTTGGCGAAGCAGCCCAAGAGCAGGACGCGGAGCAAACTGAAAAGTCCACCAGCAAAGTAAACAGGATCTGTGATGCGGTTTTGCGCGGCCTCCAGAGCCGCAAGGCAACGAACCTTCAAAATACAATAACGGCCCATGTCTGCAAGGTGCCGCCTGCTCTTGAGGACGGCTTGAGTCTCGTTGCTGGGCTGATGCGAGAAGACGAAAGTCTTGCGGAAAAGGCGGTCGAGCACATTTGCTTCCTAGTCGATGTAAACCGGCTTTATGAGCATGCCCTTGGCCTATATGACCTTGAGCTCACATTGTTGGTAGCCCAACAGGCGCAAAAGGATCCTCGAGAATATCTACCCTTCGTTCAGAGCTTGCACGAAATGACAGAATTAAGACGGCGATTCACTATCGACGACTACCTGAATCGATGTGAGAAGGCGCTCTTACACCTCAAGGAGCTTAACGCATTCGGTGAGCTGCAGAACTATGTCGTCAAGCATAGCCTTTACCAGAAGGCTCTAGAGACATACCGGTATGATCGAGAGCGATCCAACGTGATCATGGATTTATACGCAGCGCATCTAGAGTCCAAGTCACAGTTCAGGGAAGCGGGTTTGGCGTATGAGTCGCTGGAAAATTATCAGAAAGCTACGAGCTGTTACCGATCAGCCGGTGCTACCTGTTGGCGGGAGTGTCTCTTCACCTCACAGTTGCAGACGCCTCCGATCTCAGGTGCAGCTCTTGGCGAACTCGCGACAGATCTAGCGGAAGCATTGTGGGAAGCCAAGGACTATGCCTCGGCTGCCACTATCCACGACGAATACCTCTCTTCGCTCGAGATGGCCGTCAAGTGTCTTTGCAAGGGCTACCATTTCGCCGACGCCATGCGCCTAGTCGTCCGCAGGGGCCAGCCCGAACTACTCCCGACGGCAGTAGACACGGGCATAACCGAAGCCCTGAGCAGCAGTACCGAATTCCTAGCGGACTGCAAATCGCAACTCAAAGCCCAAGTCCCCCGCATCCTCGAGCTCCGAAAGCGCGCCGCTGAGGACCCTCTGTCCTTTTATGAGGGCGAGCGGGCCGGCGGCGGGGACATCCCCGACGACATCTCCGTGGCCGCCAGCTCGAGGGTCAGCACGAGCGCCAGCTTGTTCACGCGGTATACCGGGAAGTCAGGCAGCGTGGGCACGGTGGGCACGGGCGTGAGCCGCGCGACGAGTAAGAATAGGAGGCGAGAGGAGAAGAAACGTGCCAGGGGCAGGAAGGGAACGGTCTACGAGGAGGAGTACCTCGTGAACAGCGTGCGCAGATTGGTGGACAGGGTCGAAGGCGCCAAGGGCGAGGTTGAGAGACTTGTCTTTGCGCTTGTGAGGAGGGGGATGCAGGAGAGGGCCAGGGCGGTGGAGGCTCTGATGGCGGAGGTGGTGGCGGCTTGTAAGGTGGCCATCGAGAAGGTGTTCCCGCAGGAGGACAAGAAGGAGGAGGATGGGCAGCAGGAGGAGGGGGCGTTTAGGCCGACTGGTGCTGATGCTGTGTTGCATGATTTGTTGGAGAGTCAGGGGAAGAGGCAGGAGCCTCCCGTGATCACTGAGGTTCGTAGGCTTACGTTGCTTGGATAGAGAAGAGATGCAGGCTACGAGAAAGATGATTGGTAAAAAGGGGCGTCATGGTAGTTTAAAAAGTTATCTATCCTTATTCATACAAATCTCGTGGTCAAACGAGACCCGAGCGCATCTCGCAAGAGCCTCCTATTTCACCTTCATCTTCCAAACCTCAAACCCGAAGAAAAGATTTGCGGCAGCAGGTAGACGAAAATCGACATCATCGAGCTCACGGGACTGGGCTGTTTATACCAACCGGGACCTCCTGGCCCGATGTATGTCGCTTTATTGAGAAAAGTCTCTTCTTGCGTCCGAGATGACTCTCTCAATTCCGGTACAAGAGCACAGAGTTGCAGGGAAAAGAAGAAGCAAAAGACAAACTAGAGCGTGGAATACATTGTATAGAATACACTACCTGCACAGCCTACACGAGGGCGCACAAGAACAGGTCTATATGCAAATTCTTGATACAGCATCTTTTCACCCCTCCAATAGATCCTTCACCAACACCCCGAAAAACGTACACATAAATCGCTTCCGCCATCCCCATCCAGGGTCTACCTAACCTCTTCTATCACGCTGATTTCTCAGACGTCGAGACCGTAGAGATACCCGACGACTCCAAAATCCTCGTCCGATTCTTCACAATAACAGCGCCAATCTTCTCCATCATCTGCTCCGTAAGCACAGGCTGTCCGAGACCCTTCCTAATCTCCCTCTGCTGCCTATTAAACTCCTGAAGAGGCGTAAGCATAGTATTCACGGCCTTCCTCTGCTCCTTGATAGCATTAGCCTCAGCCTGCTTCTTCTCAAGGTACCAAGGTTCGTGACGTGTCCTGAAGCGCGAGAACTGGTTCCTCAGCTCGTTGATGAGAGCCTCAGGCATGGGCGGGCGCAGAAGCGTAGGCACAAAGGTAACGTCGGAGACCTCCTTGCGGGCCGTGTCGACCTTGTGCTGGACCTCCTCGGGGTCGGTCTTCTCGGGCCAGGGGATGATGACGTTGAGGCCGGGCACGTAGCGGTCCCATTCGGTGGCCTTTGTGAGGCGGTCGCGGCGGACGTTGGCGTGGCGGAGGGAGCGGACGATCACGTCGCGCGTCGTGCCGGTTTCGGCGTCGGTGATGGGGTGGACGAGGCGGATGGCGGAGATGGGGATGGCCATGGGCGCGACGGAGCGTTCGGGGTAGGTTTGGTCGCCGCTGACCTTTTTACCGATGAGCCATTCGGGGGATTTCGCGACGAGCTGTTGTGTGAGATGTTAGCGATCTGGGTCTTTGTGGGTAGAATTTTGAATCTGAAAGTATTCGTTATGGGCCTGGCTATACCTTTCCGTGGTCCTTGAGTTCAACAGTTCCCGTAGACTTGTTAATCGCCGAAATGGTATCGATATTCCCCTTGTCATGCCCCTCCGTAATCACAACCCGATCGCCCACAGCAAGGTTCAAGAACTTGGCACCCCCAGCCCAGCCGCACCTCGCCTCGAGCTCGAACGGACGCAGAAGAAAATCGTTCGTCTGCCTCGCCGTCCTCGCATGTTCGGTTACAATGCCATGTCCGATATTAGTTGTCCGGTTTGGGGCTATGGGACCCAGCTCCCAGCGCTCGTGGCGGGCGCGCCTCGCTTCGGCGATGTTCCTGTTGAGGTCCTCGACGCCGGCCTTGGCGTGGCGGATACGGTCCCGGAGCTCGCGGCGGTAGGCCTTGTTGGCTTGGTTCTTGAGGCGGCGGGTGACTTGCCTCTCGGCCTTGATGGTGCGTTGAACGAGCTTGTCCATGGCGATTCGTTGGAAGGAGGGATATTCTTCGAGAGGAATTGGTCGAGTTCGAGAAGTAAGAAAGGCAGCTGCAGGGACTCGTACAAGACCCTCCCCTCTCTTCTGGCTGCCTCAACGGTCGGTATATCGGCTAATTGGTGTTGGGCGGAGAGAATGGCGTCCCGACGCTGCTTCGGTTGTCGATGAACATCACGCCAAAGTCGAATCTTCAAAAATTCTTATCACGGAGCTGCCAACTCACGTGCGCGACCTCTGAGAAGCAGCGAGCACGGACCATGGGATTTTGTAGATTACCTCACTCCATACACTACAGTGCTGATTCCCTTCCACTTGCACACTGTTTAGACGACTGGCTTCAATGGCTTCGATGGGGTCTGTGTTTGGATGATGGTGACATCTGGTCGTCTGGCCTAGCCTGCCTGGGCACAACCTTCCGCTGGGAAACGAAACCTAGGCTGAAGCACCAAGCCACTCGGGATTTACATCATTGACAGTAATCTAGTGTCGGGCCCGTCGTCTCAAGGTCGTGAGGAGAATACGAGTCTATTGGATCGCTGCCAAGGTCTTTGACTGGACTTTCTGTGGATCTCATCAGGCACAGTGATCCAGTCAATCCCGAATCCAAAGAGCAACCATGGAACAAAAGGAGACGGTGAGTCCGCCCGATCGGTTGCACATGACCCTAGCAGCGCTTTCGCTGCAAGTTGCAACGGAGAGCCGAGAAAGTCCTAGGACCCGACCCGATGCGAGTTGAGTTGCATAGGACTTTGGGGGTGGCTCCACAGGCTACATCGTCTCAGTCCCCGCATTAGACCGAATATGTTGCCCTGTGTTCTGGGATACGCGTAATCAATACCAAGACCGCATTTCGATGTCGTATATCAGTGGTTGAGGGTGCAGGAGTGCCGAGCACAAAGTAAGAATATTGAATCTTCCTTGTCAAACCAAGGTGTCGGTGTAAGACTGGCCTCGTCCTGTCGAAATGCATTCCCAGTCTGGGACTTGGCCCTATGAAAATGCATTCGCCGCAATGCTACTGGACGCTGGTCGATTCAACTGCGAGAGATGCAGCATCGCATTACCGCATTCGTTCTAGGGGTAATAATGGCCGTTGGAAATGTCGACATCGAAATCATGGCTCCGGCTTCGACACACAATTCACATCTCTATGCCGCAGATCAAGCCACACGGCCCCTAAAACCGCGTCAGCCGCAACACTTGTAGGACGTGTTATCAGCTCTGTGTTTCGGGTGACAGCCAATTTCTTTGGATCTTTAAGCTCGCTTGCTCAGCCTTCTTCGTCATGTCCTAGAAAGATGTCTGGTCTAGTCCATTAGCATCAAAAATCCAAATGGAGGGTACTGCGGTAAAACTTGAAGGTGGTTGCACAGCCTGGCCGAAACGAACCTACGAAGTAGGTTTAATATCTACACTAGTATCCACCAGCCAACATCTGGGCAGTCCCTGTCTTTCCAGAGCCCCCAAGTCGGGTGCAAAAGGATCCAAAGTCTAAACTAATTCTCTGAGGTCATCGAATCCAATTCTTCCCCGAGGGTCACGACGAAGTAACTTCACGAGGCCTGGCTGCCTCCCGTATCCACTCGGCGTGCACTGTCAGCACACTGGCTCATCGGTGCATCGCCCGTCTCGTCTCGGGGCTCCCGTTCGAGACGGACAATTGACCTAGGCCACATGAAGCATTAGGTACGAAGGCCAAGGCACTTTATACCTGAAGATAGGGTAGGTGGAGAAAGTGGACAAGAGGCCGAAGACGAAAGAGTAGCCAGAGATTAGACGATATGTTTAACATCTCCAATAGCTACTGGCTTTCTGTCACAACCGGGAACAATTCCTGTTCCATATGGTAGCCATCTGGCCCACAATCAAGGCCTGGTCTTGACCACGATACGAAGTACTTCGTACCTTACATACCTTATAGGGGATGGTGGCTACTGGCGAGGCCAGGATGATGTGCTGAGTTCTTTCAAGGGTCACCGAACAATTTAGTGCCAGCAATTCCAGGCAGCCTCTCCTCTTCCGTGGACACTGTTGGGCGGTTCCGTTCCCAAGGGACGCCCTGAGTGACTAAGAGAGAGCCCGTGCTGATGTTGCCCATCCCTGCGGGAAGTGGGTTTGCCTGCCACTGCAATGTTGATGATGGTGGCACCCCAAAGAGACACGGGCCAGGCCAAGTACTGCAGGGTGGTCACTCTGCCTGCCAGAGGGCTTCTTGACATAATTGATGTCTACTTCGTACTGATGCTTTGATCTAGGGCCAGGAATTTTGGAAGACCGAAGACGTGACCAGAAGTCCTAGAGAATGATCCACGGTGACTGTGTATGGATAAACCACGAGATTTGTATGAGAGCGGGAATATGGTGATTCAGCTGTGCTGTCTGCCAACATCGAGCATGAGCACGGGGAGTGAGCAAGACGGTTCAAACAGTTCTTCCATCGATTATGAGCTGACCCCCTGCGCTGGGTCCGGTCCTGTGGTGTCCTGCCCTGCCTGGGTTGTTGAGCGCCGCCTTGGTTTCTCTTATTTCGTACTGTGACTGCGTGTCCTGGTACTTTGCCTAGATAGGTACTTTCGGTACAGTGCGGGAGAGTGCAGCATGCTGCGTATCATTCCGTCACCGAGGCACCCAGAGGCCTAGTCACAGCCCATCTAGCTCGGAAGTCGATAAATTCATACTGTTCTCGGGTACCTCTAGACTAACGCCGATCAATTGAGTTGAGATTGGTGTGTGCTGCCTATGGTCAACTCCGTAGGACCATTGAAACCAGTGGCGCCAGCAGCTCAGGCCTGAAGTTTTATTTCCATCAGCCCCAGGACTCCTGCACCATTTACTGGAGCCCACCCAAATCTGCATGGACTGTATGAGTAAATCAGCTTATTTCGAAGGCCTACACTATGTAGATTAGGTTCAGGAGGCTATGCCGTTGTTGTTGTTATTGTGCACCGCCTGGCTGCTGGCTGTACGACACAGTCCTCGGCCAGTCCAGGCGGACCCCAGTGGACAGCCCAAACCCAGCCGGCTGACTGATGGACCCAACATCAATCAATTGATCCATTTGATCCCCCATCAATTATCAATTGCCCAGTACTGGGCTGGGGTCTGCGGAGGCAGCGCTGCATCCAGGACAATAATACAGTGCAGAATAGGCTCCAGCCGGACACAGTTGGTCGCCGACGCAGCAGCGAGTATTTGTATTTGTACCTTCTGCCTCCATCCCCTAAATGTACTTCCACATTTGTATCCTCAAAACAGCACCTTCATCCACCTCACTACTTTCCCACCTTCTACCTTCCCTGCTTCCCCAACCACAAACTCTCCTCTTCTTCAACTTCCCCCTTCCCTTTGAGCATCAACATTCCACGAAATCTGTCCGTTCGCCCTCCAGAGCCAAAACAATCTACTCGAGCATCTCAATTTCTCTCTCTTATCCTTTTCAACCACTTCTCTACACACCTAAACCATGGCCGAGATCCGCCGAAAACTCGTCATCGTTGGCGATGGTGCCTGCGGTAAAACCTGCTTGTTGATGTGAGCAATCTCTCTTGGCCCCGGACCCCCCCTCAATTCCATTCCCATCCCAGCTTATTTCACGAGCTTTTGCAAGTTTTTGCATGCGCCATCATCAATTCTTGCATCTTCGAGTCGATGCTTGAACGACGCAAGATTTGCTACAGTGTCCTGATGAAAGAGAGAAGCTAACTCGTTATCAGTGTCTTTTCTAAGGGTACTTTCCCCGAGGTACGCATCATCTCGCATTCTATCTGCCCCCTTTTAGCTGCACGCCAGAATCAACTGCTATCCGCCCCAACCCGTCATCCATCGATCCCTCGTCATGCCCCCATTTACCGTTGCCCTCAGTTCGACAGTCACATCTCGAATCGCCCGTGAATTTTCGCTGTCCATTACAGCTACAATGTTGCTGCAGAATTTCAACTTCGGCAGAAAAAAAAATATCTGCGTGCGTCTTATTCGAACAACAAGTCACTAACAGCACTCGGATTGCTAGGTCTATGTGCCCACCGTCTTTGAGAACTATGTCGCCGATGTTGAGGTCGATGGCAAGCACGTCGAGCTAGCCCTTTGGGATACGGCTGGTCAAGAAGACTACGATCGTCTACGCCCTCTATCCTACCCCGACTCCCACGTGATCCTCATCTGCTTCGCCGTTGACTCGCCCGACTCGCTCGACAACGTCCAGGAGAAGGTATGTTGCATTGATAACAGTCAGCTGATGAATACAGGGAGATTTCCCTTGGACTCGGACTCGTGGCGTTGCTGCCGAGTCGACAAAGAAACAACGGGGAAAGAGCAAAGCCCAGTATGCTAACGGTTATCAAACTCGCTTTGTAGTGGATTTCCGAAGTTCTTCATTTCTGCCAAGGCCTTCCCATCATCCTTGTCGGCTGTAAGAAGGATCTTCGATACGACCCCAAGACGATTGAGGAGCTTCGTAAGACGAGCCAGAAACCCGTTTCCCCCGAAGAGGTAAGCAACAACAATTCAAGCCCGGCTGACGCGGTGGTGAAACGAAACGACTCGTGCCCAGGTGCCGTGAGCCATGACCTCTTGTTGTGAGATTGCTAACGTCATTGGAACATGTAGGGTGAGGAGGTCCGAAAGAAGATTGGCGCCTACAAGTATCTCGAGTGCTCTGCTAGGACCGGCGAGGGTGTCCGGGAGGTGTTCGAACACGCCACCCGCGCGGCTCTCCTCTCTCGCAAGGCCAACAAGTCGCACAAGAAGTGCTTGATCTTGTAAACAAACTCTCATTCGGAAAGCATTCCACGAGCGGCCCCCAGCTCTGTATACGACATCTAATCAACATAATGATGCGGTCGCCTCTTCGCTTTTTCTCGGCATGCTCTCATCACGACGGTTGGGGACAAGTACTGCCACTTGGGTGAAGGCAAATGACGCACCCGTGAGGGAGCTCGTGGGTCTTCGTCGGGGCGACTCTTGGCTTCCAGAAGTGGAAGTATCAACATTGTCTGGCAGCACCCAACGACACCTTCACCAGCTAGCGCATTGTCCTTGACCCTAGTGCTAGGGGAGGGAGACTAGTTCTTTTTTCCGCTTTTCTCTTTTTCTTCAGCGAGGATTTATTGGCTTTATTCCTTTTTTACGTTTAGTTTCCTTCCCTTACAGCCCCCCCACAGCGTGATGGAGAAGATGAAGCAATAGGGTGTCACAATTTTTTATACCTTCGGCGATTGGCAACAGCAAGATTGTTTCCTGACTTTTGATTGACCTCTATGTCTCTTCTTTCTCTTCAGTTCGTGTGTCTGACTTGTACACTTGAGCCTGCGAAGAAGGCGAGATAGAGGTAAATACGGGAAGGAAAGACGGCAAGAATGATGTCGAACGGAGACGGGAAAGCTCGTAGTCGCCAAGACGGGGCTAGTACATGTCTACGTTGCGTGTTTGTGTGTCCATGTGTGAGTTGTGAGTATCAGCGTGAGTTGTGTGTTTGTAAGTGAGCGGCCGGATTTTCTTTTTCTTTTATTTCCTTTTTTTGCTGTTCTTTTAGTTGTCGTTGGCAAAGTGGAGGACTGGGAGGAGGCGAGAGGAAGCGGAGATAGAGTTTGGACACGGTTGAGTGGTAAGGCGAGGAGGAATGGGAGATGAGTGCGGATTGGGGATTCTGGACATTCTGGTTGGGGGAGCCTGCCTGCTTTCTCGTTTCTTTTTTTCTTTACACTTGTACCTCTGGAGGGCAGTCACCGTACCGTATGAGGAGGAAGGCTTCCCCTATTTTTGTTTTTAAACACAGGCGTGGGCTATATCATACATGTATTTTTCCGTGTCTTTTCTTTTCTCCTAATCTTGGAATTTTTGTTGTTTCCCCCTCGATGTCAGTTACGAGAGAGTTGTCTACCCTACCCCCAGTTGACTGAGAGGGCTACTGCAGACTCCATATAGCGCAAGTGACATTGGCATTCGACACACTTCTGGATCCGTCGATCTGCATGTGGCAGGATGTTGGCCATGTATCCAGTCACACGCCTAGGGACGCAAGGGACCTGTGGGTATAATATGACCTGCAGTCTTTGAGCACTCACCCTAGCTGCTGCTATGGTCGTAATGTTGGAAAGGAAGGATAGGCACAAATTAGTACATGGAACAGGTCCACAAGCCGCAGGACAATTTCGAGCACGATGCAATGTTTTATGGATGCGTGGATGCTATCAGTCTGTGTGATTGATATCAAACTTGATGTGATCAACATCGACCAAGACCCAACTCAACCCCCAACCCGAACCCCATGAACCCCATCAATGCAAGTGAAAGAGAAAAACGTTTAACAAATTGTTTGGTATCCGCCATCGACCGTCATAACCGCCCGCCCGCCACAACCCCAGGAACAACTGGAAATAAAAAGGTAAAAAGAAGAAGAAAGAAGAGAGAGAGAGAGTGGAAGACGCGTCAAGGCAAATCCGAAGTCAAAAAGAGGTAACACACGCGTGTGTATGTGACGATGGTTCGCTCGTGAAGAGAAGTCGTGATAGGGGAGGAACGGGCTTTAGTTGGGGCAAGTCTAGAAATTCAGAGAAAAATACAGTTAGTACATGAGGGAACAATAAAAGAAAGAGATGTAGGGAGGGGGAGAAGAGAGAACATACGGCGCCGCAAGAACCGCAAGTCTTGGAGCTGCCGGCGGCGGCACCGCACTTGGGGCAAGAAGTGTGGAAGTTGACGAGTTCCTGCATGGTGACTGTCGTTGGTGGGTTCCAAGAATTTATCTTTGAAAATGAAGTTCGAAGTTCCTTTTGGGGGGTTTAAAAATGAGAGAGAGAGAGATTCGGCGGTGGGACGGACGGGAGAAAGAGAGAAGTGCTGAGCAAGCTGGGAGGGTGGAAGGTCTCTTCAACTTATACGCAGATTATGGCAAGAGTGTGTGTGCAGGAGGGGGTGGGGTGGGTGCGGGGGTGGGATAGGATGGGATGGGATGGGATGGATCGACGTGGTGTTGGAGTTCTCGTTTTCGAAACTGGTGAATGCAGAACCTCAGCTTACAAGTTGTGACTGGGGGGGATTGCATGGAAAAGTGGTCCAACGATGATGGATTTTTCTATTTACTGGTCTGACCTTTAACGTGAGGAGTTACGTCGGGAACATTTTTTTGTTAGAGGCGGTCAGTTGGGGATCTTCGTACTCGTTCTGATTTCTGGGGAAGCTCGTGATGTCTCCGCGGGGCAGCTCCGTTCCTTCCTCTCGAATTCGAGTCAACAAAACTTGTCTTCTTCCTCAAGGCTCTGCCCTCTATCTTGCCATTGCCTATTCCTCTTAATCGTCGTTGGCAATCCCCTCCCGCAGAAGCCTGACCAAAACGAAATGCAAACAACCGAGATAATAGATACGAAAACCAAGACGTTCGGAATCAGAACTGCACGAAAGCAACCCTCCGTCTAATCCAATCCAATCCAAACTAAGCATCGCGTCGAGGCGAAAGAAACCACCCCCGCCCTTCTGCTTCACCCACACTGGCCGCATCGTGAGCCACTCACAGCGCTGGTATTTGATCACACAGACCTATCATCTGCCGTGCTAGGTTCCTAGATTAGTTTACGTTTTCCCGCTCTCCCCCGTCGGAGGCACCTTTCTTACACTTTGTGTGCCTTTTCCGCCTTGTTCTCGTTGTCTAGACCTTTGCTGGATCCACTTGGGTTCTTTTTCTTTCCGCGAGAAGCTTCGCGAGCCTGTTGGAGCCTTGATCCTCGGCGTTTGTGTCCGCAGAAAGCCTTGGCTGGTTGTCAATCCCACATGTCACGCTATGCTCTCTCTACCTCGCTTACAGTCTGCCTGAGGTGGTAGCGTCTCCTGGCTCTGCGTAGATTACCTCGTTGCCTATTCTCTAACTCTCCTTCTCAGAGCGGCCTGCATAACACATAACACTATGGATGCCAGGTCACTTATAGTTTATATATTACGACGTTGATATTCTACGCTAAGAGAAAGGCTGCCGCCAGGCACATTATCGTCCCAGGTTCCAAGAAACATGCTGAACCCATTTG
This sequence comes from Scedosporium dehoogii, assembly GCA_002812735.1. NCBI lineage: Eukaryota > Fungi > Ascomycota > Sordariomycetes > Microascales > Microascaceae > Scedosporium > Scedosporium dehoogii. The sequence continues at coordinate 181,138 of PGIR01000025.1, forward strand.
ATATCCTCCATCTAAAACCATCCATATCAGACTCCATGCGACATGCTTCCCGTTGCTTGACTTTCACCCCATTTTTTCTTCTTCTCTATCCTTGTAAGAAAAAAACACACACACGCGCAAAACAAAATGTGTTTCCATCCATAACATGACAAAAGAACAGTTAAATGTAATATAACAAAAAAAGGAGGGCCTCGTAATAACAACAAGTCTCGCATTGGTTTCGCTTTTACTTCTCTTACATGCACTGCGCAGGACCCCCCTCCCCGCTAACAATCCTCTCCACCGCCTGAAAAATACTCACAACCAACACCAAGCACCCAAACGCCACGACTCCCGCCGCAACGTACGTCTTCCACGACCTCGCCGTCAACTTAATATAGCACAGCGGCGGCAGTATATACGCCAGCGCACAGGCGCTCGTAGCCCCGACGAGCTCGAACACGGCGCCGAGGTCGCAGGTGATGAGGCTCAGCACCATGGCCGAGACGACGAGGCTCGAGCTGAAGATGAGGTGGAGGTTCATGTTGAACGGCTCCCCCGGGAAGAAGTAGTTGAACATGACCTCGCGGCAGACGAAGGCCTCGAGCGGTAGCGTGGTCAGCATGTTGAGGCCGAAGCAGAGACGGGCGACGTTGACCATGGTGTTGTCGGGGGAGAAGTTGTTGAGGACGTTGCCGAGGGTCTTGTCGCCGAAGACGAGGAAGCCGGAGAGGGCGAGGACGAGGCACGCGAGCATGGAGATGCTGGTGGAGTAGTGCGTTACGCGGGAGAAGCGGTCGATAGTGGGGGTTTTGAGGGAGCCGTAGATTAGGAGGGAATTATGGTGACATACGAAAGCTAGAGAGCATGTTGTTAGTAACGGGTTGGGGAACGAGGAGGAATAAATAAAAGAAAGAAAAAGAAAAAGAAAAAGAAAAAGAAAAGAGAGATGGCTTCTTTCTTACCGAATGATATAACGCCAATGGCCTGGAAAATGCCGTCGTTTATAAATAGGTGTTGCTTGGTGATAGTCCCTCTCTCTTCCTTCGGGACGAGGAATCCTTGCACCACGACAGTGACCACAATCACTGCCATACTGACGAGCGCGAGCGTGCTAGCTTTCGCAAGCTACCAATCCGTCTTGTTAGCCAACTGAGTTCTCTAAGTCCCACAGACGACTGCATCACAAAAAAAAATCCAAACCCCTCCCCTCAACCTTCTCCTCCTCTCTTATCCTGGGGGCTCAGACTCGACTCACCTTTGCAATATCTCGATACAGAGTTAGCGGATAGCTAATCCCCAGCACAAACACAACAATCACAACCCTCCTATCCGCCAACAACCCAAACACCGGCATCTCCGCCAACGAAGGCCAAATCGCCTGCAGCACATGCGGAATGGTGTCCCCCACAATCACCCCGAACGCCACCATGCCCCCGAACGCAAACGCCCACTGCGCCACCGATATGGCGATCAACCCGGGCCGTCCGAAACAGTGCTGCACCGTCCCCTGGAAGCTGTTCGCGCCGCTGAGCTTGCTGTTCACGACGATGAGCCGTATCGTCCAGTCCACCGCGATCGTCAACCCCACCAGCAGCGCGATGCCCGCCACGAGCCCCGCCTGCCGTAACGCGTAGGGCTGGCCGATGATGCCGGCGCCTATGATGGAGTTGGCCATGTTCATGAAGGCGGACCGCAGGCCCGATTTCGGCCGGCGTCGCTCTTCTTCGGCCCACGAGTGTACGTCGCCGTCGCCCCAGGGCCCGTTGGCTACCGTTACAGAGGGGGCCTCGATGTCCGTGAGGAGCGGTCTCCGCGTCTGCGAGCTTCTCGTATCTTCGCCGCTGTCATCATCGTCGCTATCGCAACCCTCGAGAACTTCAAAAGAGGATCCCCGTTCGTCGTCCGTCGACTCCCGGATGGTATAGTCGCGAGGCGGCTCCACCACCGAGGGCGTCAGGTCGAACCGCACTCTATTCGCACTGCGCGGCGTCCGCGGCGACGTCACCAGCACCGGCGACGGTATCCGCGCCTGTAATCTCGGGGAAGGCTTGGTGCCCGGCGGCAGCGGCTTCATCATGCTGCCGCCGTTGGGCGCGGGCGCCGCGAGCCCATGGTGGTGGTTGTTGTTCGCGCCGCCTTGGGGGAAGTCGAGCTCGTCGTCGTCCGAGTAGGATGTTCGTGGGGCGAGAAGGCCCGTTTCCTCTTCGTGCGTCGTTGTGGTAGCGGTTGAGCCGTCCTCGCGCCTGGAGGCTCCGTCGGTCCTGGCCTTGGCCATTGTGGTGGGCTACGCTGGCATTTTGCGCACAGGAGTGACGGTCCTGTGTTCCGTTTCTAGCTCGGGGGGAAGGTAAGCTGTGGCTCGTCGGTATTTCTATCGGTGGTAGGGGTAAGTCGGGAAAAAAAGAAAGAAAAAGAGAAGAGCTGACGGGGACGGGATCGTATGTGTGAGGTCCTATCACCGGGAAAATTCACCAGAATCAAAATGGCTGACGGGTTGAGCAATGTAACAATGTGTCGTTGAAAGAAGAAACGCGGACGGGTGCGGTGCCAGAGCCAGACGGGGGGTGCGGAAGTGACGGAAGATGCCGAATCAGGGGGCGAAATAAAGGTTTAATGTTACAGCTCCAGCGCCAGTGAATTTGAAGGTGCCAGCGTCAATGCCTCATCGAGGTACCTCAGCACGTTGCACACAGGCGGAATCCCGCGTAACTCGCAAACTCGCAAACTCGCATTCCCCAAGCCGCGTGTGTATTTGGAGAGCACACATGCACTATCTGAGCTTATTCTGGATGTGCTCTTATCAATGTCTCATGCCTTGCTCTTTATGCTTCGAAATGATAAGCTGTGCTCAAAATCAACACCGCCGCGATGCTTGTACTTGGTACTTTATAGGCTCTCAATTCTCTCCCTATGTTGATTTACTTCTCCTTCGGTCGTCGCCATTGCCCGCCACCGAGATGATTTTTGCGGAATGCTTCTGCATACGAGATGCCGAGCACTCTTCGGCTTCCTTCTCCTGAGCCAAGATTGCTCGGCCTCCCGGAGCTTCGGGGTGAGGTAGAGTCCCTCACTCAGACCCAGGGCCGACGTGCCCCCAGAAGACCGAAGATCAAGATTGATTGATATTACCACTTGCCCAGGATGAATTAGTGCCGCAGCCAGCAGGGTTCCCTAATATCAATCATTCCAGTCTTTAATGACCCCTGAAATCCTAATCATCTGGGAAAATCGATGAGTTCAGGAGGCGGTGACATCAATTGATGATGAATTACTTCGTACTTCGTATGTCGCAACTCGTACCGGAACCGACATTGCAGAAACAGAATCCCTATCCAAATTCCATTGCAATACGATACGGAGCACGCAGAATGTTAATCCTTCTTTTCAACTAATCCTAGTCTTATTACAATGGTAGTACAGGGTGTAAAACCAGAGCGGCGTCTGGGGGGATTCTCCATCCCCCGCCACTCTCTTTCTCCCTCTCTTGTATATGTATGTCCCAGACCCAGAAGAGTTTTCCTCTTCTCTCTTCTCCAGCCATCTCGGGTATCATTTGATGTGTAAAAACAGAATCGAAGTAAAACCAAACAAGCGAATGTAGCCCGAAATACCGTTAGATGCCTTTAAAAAAAAATGTGTGCTTTGCCATCTTTCCATGCCGATGTTGCAAAATGTAGTGCTTTTCCTCCTCTTTTCATGGTCGAAAAATAACGATTGTATATGCAAAGGCATACGCGCCCCTTGCGCTCTCGCCCTGCCTGGGCTAGATACCTATCAACGCAAGGAGCCAATACTCCACGACTCCATTCTCCAGTACCACTTCCTCCCTCTTTATACACATACCCATCAATTGATCCTTACAGCACACGGGCGAATGTGGAGACAGCTAGTACGATCATCCACAGATAACCGTGAGATAACCGCCAGGATAGTAACCCAGCTTGGCTAGACTCAGATTTCGATGAGTTGGCGGACTCGGCAGTAGCTGCAGCCTCCTCCGCACCGCCCGAAGAGCCGCCCGCTCGCGAAGTCTCGGGGCCGCCAACACCCATGGGTGGCACGCCCGCTGTTGTCGAGACCGAAACGGGAGACGATGTCGTTGGCTGGTTGTTTTCCGTCGAGCTGCTCGGCGGCGGCGCGGGAGCTTCAGCAGATCGAGAACCGAACCCTAGTCATCACTAGTTAGCGTATTTGAAATATTGCAGAACGATTAAACAAAGTGATGGCTCAAAAGCTTACCAATCTTCAGCTCGTCCATGTCAAAGACGGCATAGACGTTCTTCAGGAAGACGGCTCCAAGAAGCCAACTATTGGGGACAACCTCGTGACCGTAAATGTTGCTCTTACACAAGCCATTCTCGGGAGGACCACTAATCCAATCTGCGGGTTGTACATTGTAGCTCTTGCCGGAAAAGGTAAACGTGATGGATTGAGTTGTGTCGCAGGGAACCTTCCAGTTCACGCCATCTGAACTCGATGCCCCCTGGATGAGACCGTGGAGAGCTTTCGCGTCCTCTGGAGGTCCAAAAATAAAGGAAGTTCCGGTGTCGATGTAGCCCAAACGGCCCTTGATTCCTAGCGTCTTATCGCCGGCACCTAGGTCGTCCAGGGGGATGGCCCAATCGGTCGTGGTCTTCTGCGGAACGCTGGTGTAACTGATATCGCCCGTGTATTTCTTCTCATTGATGCCACCCAAAGTGAGCTCGCCCTCGTTCTGTCCAGAGGATGCGCGGTTCAGGTAGACGGAAAATACGTTCGGCTTGAGTTTGCCCGATTCCTTGAGCTTGACAGCAAAGGTCTCCGTCTTAGTCTCCGTCATGGACATGCCGAGAATGCCGTCGAAAGGAAAATGCTTAAAATCATCGGATGTGTGATCAGCAACGCCGAACTTCATGGTGACATCGAAATCGCCGAGGTGAATCGAATCCTCGACGCTGGGGCCGGTTACGGATCCAGAACCGTAGTTGACGGAGAAATTCGAGTCAAGACCCTTGGCCGAGGTCGACTTGGACACATCGAAGGTATCGTGCAACGTACAGGGATCCGCCGTGCAATCCGAGCCCATGACCCAGGTCGTACCCGCACCCGTGTCGAGAAGCATGTACATAGGCTCCTTTGTCGAACCTAACTGGGCCTTGACGAAGTAGGCGTAATCTTTTCCGTCTTGGTAGATACCGATCGCGTTCGAGAGTTCGGGCTTCTTCGGTTCCACGACGGCGTACTGGTTGTCTCGCTTGTTGGCTACCCGTGCCGGGAGCCGAGTCGATCGGTGTCGGACGTATTTTCTCGATAGCCACCGGGCCTCACGAAGAACATCCGCCTCGGTTGCATCGCCGACCTACGGGGAAATGATGTCAGTTTCAGAATGCCGCGTCCTGTGGAGTCAAACCTCATACCTTTCTCTCGGTTACCCGATGAATGTCTACGGTCACGGGTGACCTCTTCACCTCATCTCCAGAATCGACAGTTGATCGCTTTCCCGTCTCGGCTTCGTCCCCACAGCTACCATCGACTCGGCATGGCTCCCAGATGAACAACGCATTTGTGGATACGGCCCATAGCAAGAGCTGGAGGAAGACGAGAGAAATCTTCATACTTGGTTGCCAAGATTACAGCTCACAAAGTTTGTTCTAGCGGCGGGCAAAAGACCCAGCCAAAGACAAGCTCCCCGATGATGTATGATAGCTGTTAGATGGTGGGCATCTGGCAATGTGAGAGAAAGAATCTCTAGCAAGCGAGAAAAACCAGCCACAACTTCCAATTAAGCAAGTATGGACTACTCTGTAGGTTCACTGTTTGGTACTGGTCCTGCAGTCGGTCGTGATGGGTGATGCAAAAAGGCGATTAGGAAGAGCGTCAAGCCGAACAGAACACACAAGCAAAAGAGACGAGAAAAAAAAATCGATACAGAGAAGCGAAGAGAGTTGTTTGTAAGCCCAGCCCTGGAGAAGAGGGATATGTCGAGATTCGTATGTTCGGGACCGGCCACAACTTGGAAGACAATGCTTGACTACCAAGAAGCGCAGAGAAAGGCGGCGGGGAGGAACAACGCGGACGGGGGATTTATAGAGGGCGGCTGAACGAGCGAGACTCCATTCGGCTCAAGGATCGAAGTGTTGCGAGGACTATTACGAGATTATGCAGCAATGTACCGGGAGAACGGGAACCGAGAAAACAACCCAAAACTGGTTCATGAAGAGACGAGGCGGAAGCTAGTGTATCAAGAGATGCACGCTCAAGGAGGTGGGCGAAGAAGAGGAACGGGGCCGTCGGACCTTACGGCGCAAGACTGACGCCACGGGGGAAGGCGTGGAGAAGCGAGTGGAGCGTTGACGACGGCGGCGGCGAAAGGCAGCGGCGACGACGACAACAACGATGTCGTTAAAAGAGGGTAAGAAGGGGAGCGAGAGGGGGAGGGGGATAAGAGGTAGTAGAGGAGAGGGTTGGCTTCTCTCCGAAGTATCATATAATAATCATCAGGGTACAATGGGGACTACGAAGTATGTCAGTCTGCCCAGTCCAGAGGCACAGGCGGCGCGTGCAGTCGTGCAGTGCATACGAACATTGAAGTATCCTGCACATCAAAATTCCCAAGACCACAGGTCGTGTTCTGTTGGAAAGTGGATACATGCCAAGTACTGTATACATTTGATTTCACGTCATGAGGAATAACTCTAAAGTAGACTATACAACGCCTGCCATGTCGTATCTCGGGCCGGGGTCAGTTGACAAGGTACTCCTCGCCTCGTATGTTGGTCCTCGACAAGACACCACGAAGTACTTCATGTGGAGAATGACACTCAGTGACACTCAGAGACACCTCGACAAATGTGCCCTGGCACAGACAGAAATGTGGAGAGTTACTTCGAACCATAGCTCTGTAGTGTACATTTTAGATGACCCCATGGCAGGGGACCAGGGCATATTTTGACTTAAATTTGATGAAGTGCTCAGTCATGGTGAGCCCTGGCTTAATCGTGCACGAAGCATCAAGATGTAGTTTTACTAGCTCATGGAGACCACCTCGTCGGACCCTTCCGACATTTCAGTTTTGTGGTGTTGTATAGTTGTAATCTAGTCCAGCTTTTCACGGGCCCCAAAGCTCCAAAGCGAACCAGCCAGCCATACGAGGTTTTTAGTACGCAACACGCAATCCACAATATCTTCGGAGCACTACATATTAGTTAGTATACAAAGTCAAAAACCCGGGGTCGAAGGGGTCGAAGAGAAGTCCGCAGAAGCCGAGGAGACGGGGCATGTGGTCCAATCGCTTGGCGGCGCCATCAGATTTCCCTAGCATTTTCTCCAACCTCGTTTTCTCATTTTCTCGTTTACTGGCCATTTGATGCCACCCAAGGCCTGCTGCTACGAACCCTTTCGGAAGCTGCATTTTATTATCTTTGGTCCCACCTGGCCCACCCCGGCTCAGACCATGACGAAATGGGACGACGACATGTCCAGCCGAGACTTTCGAGGTACCCTCCAGCTGTAGAATATCTCGCTCTTATTGGTCGCCTGTCGGAAAGACCGCTGCACTGTCTCCACGTGAGAAGTAGCTCGAGGTCTCGCATCATTGGCGATTTGCAGGCTCTCCCCTTTTCACCCTGGGCGAGGAGGGCAAGGATCTGCTGTTAATTAAATAAGCTAACCCTGTCGTCTTGGCTGAAGCCACCATTGGTCAATTGTTTCTAGAGGAACCAGCCATAAAATGTGTGTCCAGAGAAGAACGTCAAATCCAGGAACGTGAACCCTGTGCAGCTTGTCACCGGGTTTGATTAGTATACGGAGTAATCAAGATAGTTTGCAAGTTTAATTCATTCCCCAACATTTCAGCATCTCATTCAAGCCATGTCCGAGTGCCAGATCGTCGTGATCGGCTTTGTGCTAGCAGTCGACTTGGCACATTCGAGATTGGGGTTGCACCGAGTGCTTAATATTCCGGGATAGTGTTCATATCCTGTGATCCTGTGTTCTGCCCTCTCCATCCTAGTGCTAACTGATAAGACCGACCTCATCTCAAACCTAATACCACATGGGGGCACAGTCCAATAGATCACCGCCTTTGCCCTCACCCCTGAGTCAGGCATCCCCCACCACGTCCAGGTCACCTCGCCTTGGACCCTGCCTTGTTAGCCTCGATCTCAAACCGCCACTCCAACTCAAGAGCCCTTCGCAAAATTAGTGCTCGGGTCTTCTAACCATCAAGATCTATCACTTTTTCACCCCGCCGGTTCGAAGCCAATACGCTAGGCTTCGGATGATCATTCATCATAATAATACCGTCAGCTTTGATCGCTCTCGGGCAGTGGAGTAGCTTCCAGGTTTCCAAGGTGGAAAGATTGGCATTCTACTCCGTATTTCGTACACTATTCAGATGTACGCATCCGCATACTCCACAAACCTAGTTCGTAGACCGAGGGGAACTTTCTTCTGCTGCACACCATCTTCCAGAACGGGCGGCTGCAAACCCAAACTCCGAGAGACCAGGACTCGCACCGTCTAAGACCTTATGTCGACCTAAATTTCCCATTGGTGGTCAGCGCTACACTCTTGGCTTTTCGTGACGGGATATGGCGCTCATCAGCGATTATTGATCGAGGAATACGAGGCTCGAAGGACCCAACCGCATTGGATATTTCGATAAGCCCGCATGGCACACCTGTTCTCACCGGGCTGGTATAAGACACCAACTCAAACAGTCTCTGGGAATATTACTTTGTGCATACCTCATCGCCTTGTCACAGGGACGAGGAGGGATGAAATTATTGCAGCTCAGGGAACACTAACCAGCTTCGTCCTCCTTGCTGCTCATGCTCAGGGGTTCGACCTCCAGCTGTCTAGCCTAGTGTAAGTACTGCCAGTAAATGTCCATAATATTACTCCATACTCCATCGACTGATCCTTGAGCGCTGAAAAAGCCTCAAGGCTCCACAAGATGAATATGCTGGGATTTGTGAATGAAGTGGTGGGACAGTACGAAGTACTTTCTAGTGTACTTTCCACTTCGCACAGACGCAGACCTTGGAGTGTCATCGAGAACGACACTCCGGGTCTAAGTCGGTCCAAGTCCAATTGCAAATGCAACTCTCGGGAGTATCGGGAGCACAAGTGAAAGTTGCACACTACGTTGCAGTGGGGGCAGTGCCAAGGTGGAGGCCATTCATGTTCTCTATTGATCCTTCAAGATTCCCTCCCCCGAAATGTTGATGAGAATTACCCCCAAGGTCGATCATCAGGTCTTGATAAGCCAAATTGAAGGAAGAGAAGCAAGAATCCGAGATGTGAAACGTGAGCATGCATGGCGGCGGATATTTCTCCACAAGTCAAGGAACAGTTGTCAGTCGCCCACAAAGCACAGCATGTGCATCCTGCCTTGTGTGAGAGACTATTTCCACGTCGTGTCCACTCTACAAGTTGGGCTCAAAGTTGTGATATCCTCAGTCACCAAGTACAACTCTAGTAAGGAGGTGGCTGCCAATTAGTGAATTAGTGGGTTACACATCGAGATCCTGCTCATTGGAGTTAAGATCATAGCTACACTACCTTCGTACTTGAATCTAGTCTTTAGACACAGACGGTTTCCTTTCCAGGGTAAGATCTAAGCTTTCGTGATATCAAGTGTCTACTTAAACGATACCAAAGAAGCATTCTTGCCAGTACGATACACAGTCGTGAGCCCGTATTGTGGCTACGTATTATGACGCCGACAGCTCGGAACCCTCCACTGAGAACACGAAAGGGCCATGAAAAATCTATTGTTTCCACATCTTGTTTCTGTGGCGTCAATAACATGCCCGGTGCTCGCTAATTTGAGCAGAATTGGTCGACTTGAAACGTATTCAGACCAAAACAAGTAAAACATCCCTTCAAGGCAAAGAAAAACCAACGGGAGCAAAAGAAAAAAAAGAAGGCAAGGAGAAAAAAAAGCGGGCCCCTCAGTCCAACCTCCTCCTCGCCTCAAATGCCTTGAACCACTTGCAAGCCAACCTCGCCTCGTCCTCACCCGAGCCGAAACAGCTAAACATCCTGCCGCCAACATCCTCCAGCAGTGACAAGTCTGCGTGTCTCAGAAGGCCGTCGTCGTCAGCAGCTAACGCATGAAGAAACCACCAAACAGATTCGTTGCGCCACCTGAATGACTCGGCCATCTGGATTACGGAGCCAAACACCGCCGAGGCAGTTTCCTGCTGCGAGGGTTTCGTCCTGCGCTTGCTGCTTAGTAGGAAGTGGAGAAAGCTCCAGCCCGAGATGTCGTCGTGGTGTTTCAAACACCAGCCCTTGACATCCGTACTCATGCCGTGTAAACTTGTGCCGGCGTCCGCAGCCTCCCTCGTGTTGAAGAAAGTTGTGAGGAGCCAGCGTGCGTGGCTCCACGCGTAGTAGTTCCTCGGATGGCGCTCCCCCGAGACAAATACCACCTGCCTGAGGTCGGCACGTACGTCGATCTCGATGCCGTGTCGCTTGAATTGGTCCAGGAGCCAGCGCCGGTGACTCCATAATGTCGGCGACTTTGTATGTCGGTGGAGCCGGCTAGTCAGTATGCTGTCGAGGAAATACTTTTCCCCTCTAAGGCAGGAAGCAGCGTCCTTTCCATCACCGAGGTCCTGAAGAATGGCCCTCTTCCTATAGTTGGCGGCCGTGAGATGCTCCGGGTCCGCCAGCAGGAGAACTACAGTCGCTTTCCGTAGCTCCTCCGTAACCAAAGCCCGAGGCTCGCTACGTTCCGTGACATTCTCTTTCAAGCTCCTGTAGGCGACCACAAAGGCCTGGAACAGGCGAACTTTTGATATACCGATGTCTTTCCCATCTCTCACGAAAAATGTCTCTGGAGGTAAGTGGTGGGCCTTTCCAAGAAATTCAATTTCAAGGAACGCACCGTCCTCCGCCGGACTATCGAATATTCGCGAGATCTCGTCGAATACTCTCTCAGGATCTCCCTTGCGTAGTGACTCTAGGACATCTTTGTCTAGCGCGCGGGACATGATCCTCAACAGATCATCTGGTCTATGCCAGAACCAAACCCCAAGGAATGCTAGCCGCCCGCGGTGGTCTTACTTGGTGTTCCTTTACGCCTGTGAGGTGATAATAAAGTTGATGAAGCTGGGGAACCCCTTGCGTGATAGCGGTTAGCTCGTCATGTTTTATTTCATCAAGGGACTGGCATGTATGGTCTGTACTTTGGATCAATATGCCGACAGCCAAGAATGTGGTGGTATTAAAAGGGAGAGATGACGTGCATGTGCTCACGATGGAATCTGATCTGGTTTAAATGGACAATTTAACCAATCCAATATTCAACACTTGACAGAGGTGGAAATAGCCCAGTCCAATCCCAATCCACCAACCTTCAAATCAATTCAAACTGCCCACTTCGTACACAGAAATGCGGGGGGTGTGGCGGTGCATTCAACCCACCATCCATCAAACCCAATGCTTCCCCTTCGTCTCACATCTCTCTGAACACCACGTCCTTATTTGGCCTTATTTTCCCCGCCTTCCTTCTTCACGATGGCGACGCCGATGAGAGTGTTGGGGAGCTTCAAGCCGACTCCATTGGCATTTTTTCCTGTGGCTATTCCAACAAAGTAGCCACCCACGTGGAAACCGAAGCCTCCAACCTTGTTCCCGTCGTCCTGCTTGGTAGGGGCAGTGGTTTCGGTCTTGTTTTCCTCGGGCATTTTGTTGAGGCTCTGTGTATGTACTTTTTTGTTTGAAAGCTTCAAGCTTCTCTCGAGAGTATATCTCAAGGGCTTGTTTTGTGAAAACGCAGAAGTGGGCGGAAGTCGAATGTTCTCAAGCCGTGATAGAGGACTGTAGCTACTTGTAAGGTAAACGCTCCCGTGTTTGCAAATGCTATTCCGAGATTCGATCCTCGATAACCGACGCAGGTGAGATTCGGAATGAGGTTAAAAAAGAAGTCTTGCTTGTCCTCTTGCATGCCCTCGGACTGGGCGGGGACGGGTCTTTTATAAGAGAGAGCATGACGGACACTGAAATAGGAAGCTCGCTACTCTATCTTGTTGTATATGTTTGGCATACATTATCTGATTTAACCGCCAACGCCATGCAGAGATATGGCGACAGTGGTATCCGTCGAACCATCCTGCTCATTAAAAGGTGTGCTATGCCCTCCTCTTCACCATGGCGAATATGGGACATGAGATGGAACCACCACGTTGCACGTTATGTTGGAGGCTCCTGGCCGCTGTTGCAATTCGCCCGGAGATATTAACAAAAGGACAATGTAAAGCTGCTCGTTTGGTTAAAAGAAACGACGATCGAAACACGTGGAGGACTCCAAGGAGGCATGATGTTGCGCTGGGAGTTCCTTGCGATAACCTAGGAAACTAAACCCATTGTACTTCTGTTCATTCACTCAATCTGGGCATTTCTAGCTTATCTACGGTATAAACCGGTGTTTCTTGTAATTTGGACAGGATCCGAAACCCCATTCCCACGGAAATTCATATTGTAGAGTATTTCCAGTTAGGCTCCTGCTCCAATGGTCGAGGTCCAATTTGTCAGGGCTCCTTATAAACCCAGAAAATCTGTACCGGTCCGGTAATAAAGACTTTCTTGATATTGAACTTGCACTACTGATGCGACGGCGAGAATTAAGCAGGTGTGCACTGTAAATGAAGAAGACCCTGAGGCGCATTCTAAGACAATCAGTTGCGATTCTGATCTTGAGAGGATCTGAGGTGTGCCGTTAATGCACGTGACACCCAAGCTCCCTCAAATCGGGATCAGGATCCCTCATCAGAACAAGCCACAACTACATCACCACCAACGAACACACGACCAACAGGAAAAGTCCTCTTAATCCCCGGACTCGACTGAACCTGGGCAAACACACAGCTCGCCATGTCGCCAAATCTACTCGTGCTCATCTTCGCGGTTGAGCTCTTCACCTACATTGTTAATTCCGTCGGTGCAGGTGCAATCAACAGCCTAGTACGTGTCACCAACTTCACCCATGGCATGGAGCTCCCATTAGTCCGAGACGATGCTAACCCTGCTCTCCTTCTAGATATGGGGCCTCCTGAATCGCCTTCCGATCGAGACGTCGAAACTGGTAGTCGAGAACCGAAAGATCCAAAAAGAATACCTCAAAGTGCGACTCGAGTTGAATGCAACCAGCAGCCAGGACCAGTTTGCGAAGTGGGCGAAGCTGAGGAGGCAGCATGACAAGCTGCTCGAGCAGCTTGAGAAGAAGAGTACGCGCCGAAAACTACCCTACCCAGTGCCGTGAAGGGGAAAAGAGAGAGAAGCAAAAAGAACAACCCGTTATATAGATGGGGACACGGGGATGGAAATACTGACCGACTCTTCTTCCACAGAGGCCGAGATGACCGCCGCGAAAACCAAGTTCGACAGTAGCATCAGCATTGTCCGACTACTCCTCACGAAAGCGCCTCATTTCCTGCTACCCATGTGGTATGCGAAAGAGCCTATGTTTTGGCTTCCCCAAGGCCTCTTCCCTTACTACGCCGAGTGGTTCCTTTCGCTGCCCAAGGCCCCTCTTGGTAGCGTCAGCATCCTCTCGTGGCAGGTGGCCTGCACCGTCGTTATTACGCTGGTCTCAGACGCTCTCGTGGCTCTCTATGCCCTTGTTGCCACGTCAGCGAGCAAGGATGCGGCGGGAGTGAAGGTGCCCGGAAGGACGGGATCGCCGGCCGCTGGCCAGAGCGAGAAGAAGGAACTATAGACTGTATGCATGGTACGATAGAAGGCATTATGTTTACGAACAAGAAAAAAATAAGCGCATTGATTTTCATTGTTACGGCGGCTACCGGAAAGCTGGAAGCCGGAAACGAAAATTGGTATCATTACGAAATAATGTATCTCGTAGAATTTGACACAAAGCTCTTCATTTGACGAAGGCTCTGCAACACGACGGAGACTACTCTTGGCAGAGTATTTGGGATTTCTCTAGGCATCTTATTGACTCTAAGGACCACTGCGCTCCTTGCGGAGGGTCTTCAAAGCTTCGAAAGCGCCAGCGGTCATTGTCGGACTCGATATTCGGCGTTTGGTTTCTACTATTCGTATCGTAGGAGCTATTGCATCCAAGGACCTACCATTGTTGCATTGGCATATAGAATCTTCTTCTCAGATTAGAGCCTTGAATGCATGTAGTGTTGCTCATCTTAGGGCGTCCTGGTTTGGACTGAATGTTGGATTGTCTTGAGGATTTCCAGGTTAAGTTTGTGGCACTTGGGAAATTTTTCTTCGGATTGATTCTTGTAGTTGATGGGGAGTACCTGTTATGTAAGCATTTGATTTCAGAACAGAACTGTAATCAGACAATTGTGTATCAGGGCGTTGTGGGGCAAAGCCGCCCAAATCTAGGCTGACTAAAGGCGGTGCCTGGAAGCTCCAGAGGCCAAGGCTGGTCCACTGAGGTCATCAATCCAGCGTTGCATCGCCGTGCCTTAAATCTGTCCCTTCGAGATCGCATCCTTCAAGAGACCAACGTTCCACAACAACTCATGTTCCAATCCGCTCCATAACTAACTCCAAGTTGAAATTCAGCCCCGCGCTGTCCTACTGACACCATGGGCTCCTCAACCTGGGAAAAGTGAGTTTCAGCAAGCATAAATATCCTGCTCTAATACCACACGCGATCCAGCACTAACACGCACGCTCTCCCCCAGCATCCGAGGACTCGTCATCTTCTTCGGACCCATTCTCCTCCCCAAAGCCATCTCCTACTACCGCCAAGTCCGAAACGCCCCTCGCGCACAAGGAATATCCATCCAACCCCTCCCACCTTCCGCCTCCCGCGCCCTAACCGTCCTCCTCGGCGTTGCGCTCCTCCTCTTAGCTCTCACCCTCCCCGTCTTCTCCCCCGAGAATGTCTTCACGGCAACGCAATCCCGCCTCCAAATCCCCCCCGACGTCCTCTTCAACCGACTCTCCACCCTCCGCCCCAACGAGACCCTCACCCCGTCCGACGAGGCCCTCCGCGCCCGCTTCGTAAACATGGAATCCCGCCTCCTCTACCTCAAGTACGGGCCCGACGTCATGACGGGCTGCACGTTCTGCTCTTCCGAAGACCCCAAGGTCTACTACTTCTACGCGCTCCCCTCCCTCCTCGCCCCTCACCTCTTCAACCTCTTCGCCATCGCCCTCGTCACATCCAGCCCCCTCTCCCAAACGTACGGCGGGAAATGGAGACGCCCCGCCACCATGGCCGCCGTCGCCCTCGCCGCCCTCGACCTCTACCTTGTCAACTCGTACAACGACAAACTGAACGCCCGCGCCCTGCGCGTCGGTGAAATCGACTTCTTCTACTGGCGCGCAAGGGTCTACCGCCTCCTCGTCCTCGCTGCCCTCGACGGCCTCCTCGGCTGGCTCATGTACCTCTCTTCCACGCACCGCGCCTTCGTCGACGCTCCTAGCCCCGCCGTGCGCGCCGAGGCCGTCGTACTCAGTCTGACGAAGCTCAAGGCGAAGCTTAATGCTTTGGGGACGGTGATGAATACCGTGAGTCGCGATGACGAGCTACGGCGTCAGAATGCTGTGTATTGGGTTCAGGAAGGGAATCTTATGCGCACGGTTATGGAGGAGAGGGAGGTTATTGAGAGTGTGAATAATGCGTTGGAGAATGGGAGGCTTAACGTTTCTGCTATTTCGAAGGATGCGGAGAGTTATGCTGAGCATATCACGGCAAATTTGAAGGCGGAAGAGGAGAAAAAGACTAAGTAGATTGGATGATTGTTTTCTTTTTCTCCGATCTCTTTTTTCCTTCTTAGGTTTTGAGGTGTTTTGTACATGTAAAATTCTCTCTCAGGCTAGATTTTGAGTTTGTCAGGAGTTGGCGAACATCATGTTTCGTGAAGCATTTGAATGTCATGTTGGCTGGCGAGGTTGGTCCGAGTACGAGTATGTCTCCTACTTCGCAGTTCAAACATTCAGGAAATCGGGCTCCTTTGAATAGAAAACAACCAAACATACAACTCGAGAAGTGCAATAATGATTATATGATGCCGTCAATGTTCTTTACAACCATAAGTCCATACCCTATAGCATAACGCCCTTTGGAAACGAAGAAAATCGCCCACAACACAAGATCAAAATGAACAAAAAGCGAATCCCCTTTTAACCCTCTAGCCAGCCCCCGGACAGTATCTGAGAACCCACAGACTAGATAGTTGTAGTATGCCAGCTCTTAACACACACACAGACTTCATTCGTACACTCAACCTCCGGGGAAGCGCAGAGTCTTCTAGCCCCTAGCATCATTCCTCGTGCCCGCTGTCGCCGCGCTTGACGCGCTATCCTTCCGCGACCGCTCCTCGGCGCCTTCTTCGGCGCTCCTCTCGAGGAAGCCGGCCCAGAGCTCGGCGAGGGATTCCCTTCCGCTCGAATTCTCGACCATGAAGTCGGTGTGGAGTGAAGCGGTGCTGGGCGTCCGCGTGAAGGGGGATAGCGGAAGCTTGAGAATGCTAGAGGACGTGCCGGGGCGGGCGAGGCCTGCTTGCTCTCGTTGTTCGTCTGTCCAGTTGAGGTAGCCGGCCATGACTTGGAGGATTTGGAAGCGCTTGGGGTCTGACCGATCGAGAGTAAGGAAGTGGAGGAGGTGGTTCGTGACGATTTGCCTATAACAAGTTAGATAAATGAGGTGAGGATGACCAGAGCGTAGCCGGTATAGTAGTAATAATAACATACCTGTCGACGCTGTCCTCAGGTTTTGTCTTCTTGAGATACCTCAGAGCCTTGGTCAAGTGGTCGTTGAGGACAATAGCCTCGTGCCGCAGCTTGCCGATAAGGAGGTTCTTCTCCTTGACCTCCTTCTCGAACGGGATACATCGCTCAAGCTCATGGCGGAGCTTAGCCTTCTCCTCTTCCGCCTGCTGTACGCGCGCGTCTGCTTCTTGGACGGATTTCTCAAGAGTCTGGACCTGCTCGACCATTTCCCGGAGCTCCTTTCTTCTCGCCTCTTGGATCTCCTGCAGAGCCCTCTGTAGGTTGTCGAGTGCGTTAGACTGCGAATCTCGTTCGGCCACGGCGTTCGAGTAGGCATCCTGTACGGCAGAGACTTGGCGCTCAAGCTCCGAGACCTTTTCCTCGAGGCCGTCCTTCACGGACCTCTCCTCCATGGCAATAACCTCCCACTCGCCCATTGCATTCGTCGTCATGTCGACCTCTTCCTTGAGATGTGCCACAAGCTTAGTAAACTCTTCCTTCTCCTTCAGCCAGTTCTGCGCCGAGAGATTATTGCGACTCCGGAGACTCGTGAGCTCTCGCTCCGCCTCGTGCAGCTCCTCCTTTAACCTCCCAACCTCCTTTTCTGTCGCCGCGGAGCTATTCCTGAGCTCCTCATTTTGCGCTTCCAACTCGTCTACCCGGTCTTTGCTCTCTTCTAACTCTTCTCTATCGCGCTTTAGACGATCGCTTAACGTAGACTTTATCTTCTCCACCCTCTCTAGTAATGTCTGATACTGCTCTTCGGCGTTCTCCTTTGCGGCGTTCGCTTCCTCGACTTCGGTATTGAGCTGTTCGATCTCGTCGGCATGAGATTTGTTCAGGTCTTCGAGCTGTTTTCTTAATTGCTCGACCTCCGCATGGAGGGATTCTCTGTCTTTCCCCATGGCTATTAGCTTCGAGGATGCATCGAGGGTCGTCGACTCGACGGGTTCGACAGGTTCGACGGCTAGAGTATGGCCGTTGCTAGCTGGCGTTTCTTCGGGTTCTGGTATTGAGGTTGCGGTTATCTCGTCCGTCGTCGTCACCTCGGGATTTGGTTCGTCGTTAAAGGTGTCCTAATCGTGGAGATTGGGGTTGCCCCTCCGCGTTAGGCTGTCCGTGGCGGCAGTTTCTCGGAACAAGCTTCTAGAATCATACCTGAACAGGGGTTCCAGCAACTTCAGGGACCTCGTCTTTGTCTCCGGGTGCATCGCCATTGCCCGTATTCACCACAGGATCTTTGGGCTTGTTCGCATTCTTCTTCTTTTTACCACTTTTCTTCTTCGCTCCTGTTCGGTCCAATAGAAGAATAAGGCCATTAGTCCCAAGATAGCTTAGCTGGCCTGTATGCACAGCAGAGAATACGAAAGGAAGGGGGGTGAGGGACTGTGATTGTTCTGCGTATATGCGAGTGGGGGCCCTTCCTGGTCCCGCCACGTTGGATGGAGGACACAGTTTTCTGGTTAATCTGAGGGTGCCAATCGGAATGGAAACCTACCAGTTGCAGCCGATCGTGTCGGGTCAGTTGGCGCAGATGGTGACATGGTGGGCATTGGGCGCAATGGTATGGCGGCGTTATGGAAGAGGCATCGGGAGGGTTCGCTGGTTTTTCTCGGGAATTTATTCCTGGAATTGTCGCCGGTATGGGACTCACGATGTTTGAGGGAGGGTTGGTTTATCGGACGCAGTTGAGGATGGACACGCACTAAGACACGGAGTGTTCAATTGTTCTCCAAGTCCAAGCACATGGAACACGAATCTTGAGGTTCGACTACGTAAGCGAGTTTGCGATTTTGTGGCAGAAGTATACAATTGCAGTCGGATGCCCCCCACCACCAGGCAAAGACTTATAATACGAAGGAGGCAATTGTTGGGAGGAATGGGACTATGTACAGACTGAGGGCGGTTTAAGCCACCTTGGCTTGAAGCTATGTCATTTAACAAGCATTTCATTTTAGCGTCCTGAATTGGGCTTGAAAGCTGTTCATCTTGCCAATATCCAGTCGCCTCGAAGCGTCGTCTCAATTCTCATTGTCACTTGGGGCTTGCAATATATGCTTAGTCATCAAATCCTCCAGAGCGACGATAAGTTTCTTTTCTTTCACCAAGCGCCAGGTCGCATGCTCTTTTTTCCTCTTCCTCTCCATACATATTTTCATCTTCGGTAACCTTTCTTTTGAATAAGACCATTTTTATGGCTTCTTCATACTCGTAACCGAAGTAGAGAGACACTACCCTTTATAATCCCACGGCTTGCCTATTTTGCTACAGGTGTTGTGGGTTCGCTATGGGTTGACATGTCATGGACTGAAAAGAGAGAGGAAAAAAAAATGAAGCCATGCGATTATATGCGAATTCATGAACCTAGACTAAACTCCCGTGTAATACGTATGAAATAACCAATCCCTACGCCTTTGACTTTCCTTTCTTAGCTTTTACACTTTTTTTGGCCTTGGACGTTTTGGTCGCCGACTTCTTCTCAGGCTCCTCCACAACCTCGGGTTCTGCAGGGGGCTCGGGAAGCGCCTTAGGAGCCTCCTCGACCTCTACAGGCTTCTCTTTCTTCTCCTCCTTTTCCTTCTTCCCCTTCTTCTCAGTCGTCTCCGCCTCCTCCGTCTTCTCAGCTGCCTCTTCAATCTCGGCAGGCTTGTCCTGTGTCGCCGGCGGAGGAATGGCCTTTAGAGTAGGAGCATCAAACTTGTAGCCAAGCTCCTTCAACTTCAACGCCTTCAGCGTCCTTCTCCTCTGCTCCCTCGTGACTCTCCTCTCCCATGCCGATTGCGTCGCGGGCTTATCCAGCTTGTTCCCGATCATCTTATTCCACGGGACCTTCTTAAATCGGCGATTGGCTCCGATCCAAAGATCCTTGTGGACCCTCTCCAGAGGAACAACCTTGCACTTGAGAATGTGGCCAAATAGGAGGTAGTTGTCCATGGTCTTGGCGACAATTTCGGCCGTCGTCTCCTCAGCGAATTCGATAAAAGCAAAGTGCTTGCTCGCGCCCGTCCTCTTGTTCCTCGACAGCCTCAGCCTGTTAATGGGACCGAACTGCGAAAAGTACTGCCTCATCTCGTGCTCGTAGAAACCGTGAGGGATGCGACCGACGTATACGATGCCGGGCTTTTCGTTTCGGGCAGCCTCTATCGCCTTCCTTTCCTTCTTGCTAAGCTTGGGTATCTTGCCGACGTCTTGGCCTTCTTCGAATTGGGCCATCGCTTGGTCGAGTTCCTCCTGCTCGTCACCGCTGTCGATTTCAGCGGCTAGAGCCTCGGCCTCGTTGTCGCCAGCATTTTCGTCGTCTTCCTCGGCGTCGGAGGTGTTTTCTCGAACAACGAGGGCGGACTCGGCAGCGGCGTCATCGTTCTCAGAATCGTTCGCTACTTCTTCGGTCTTCTTGCTCTTCTTCTTCTTCTTTGAGGGCTTCTCCTGCACTGTTGTCTTTCCGGCATTCTCTTTCTCAACTGCCTTGACGGCCTTCAACTTCTTTGATTTCGAAGCAGGCTCTTCCTCGGAAGCTACAGGGAACAAAATTGAAGGTTAGGTCGGCTGTTGCATCTGGGAGGACGAAGTCGTCGGTGTTCTTACCCTTCCGCTTCTTGGCTTCAGCAAGCTTGGATTTGCCGTTCTTCAAGGCGGCGCCTGCTTCCGTTGTTAGTAATTTTGAAGACGAGATTAATCTCTTTCTGTAATATACCTTTGGACTTGACCTTGGGTTCGACCGCCATTTTGTATAATTGATGGGGGTATCTCGAAATGGTTTCGGCTTTGGAGGCGGGGACAGGACCGACAGCAAGACTGCCAAAGAATTTTGACCAAAGGAAAAAAAAAACCTTTTTCTGCCAGTGAATTTCTTAGGGCGGTGAGTTCGGTCAGAGGATGATAATGGATTCCCATTGGATGGAAGTCTCGGTGTAGAGGTGGGGTATATTTAGGACCAATCATGTGCTCTCGATAGCCCCTGCTCTGATTAGAACATTTCAATCTCCGTTTGAGCCTCTCCTTCCAGAGGGGGCGTCTTGCACTTTGGCTCAAGAACAAAGAGATATTGAGAACGAGGTTTCGAATGGAGTTGAATATGTACGAGCGACTGAAATTACTGCTTCGACGAATTTCTCTCTGCATCAGATAAGGAACCATTGATGCTAAGCTAGAAGAACTTTGATGACATACCTCACCTTGCCTACTGATTGATTGGAAGCCTAGACTCTCCTCCCTTGTAACAGTCTCAGCATCTACAATTTTTGCCAAACTTGCTCCCTTCAACAGCGCTTGCTGTTCGTAGGAACTCGACATTGTTGACTTTAAATTTATATTCCATCGCCATCTGTAATTCCAACTCGTCGTCCTTCCTCGAGGCACCAGCGCAACGACCATTATCATCAACTTCTTCAAGCTCCCACGATGGAGAACCAAAACCAAGAACTCAGCCATGACGACATCTGGGATGACTCCATGCTCGTGGATTCATGGAACGAGGCGTTGGCGGAGTACAAGGTAATCTCAAAAAAACCCGGGATGTTCGGATCGAACAACAAGCCGGTGAGCATTCGTAGTTGACAGGTTCTCATCTAGAAATATCACAGCATACACGTCACGGGCCTCCGGCCAGAAGAGGAAATAGAAGAGGGAGAAGAGCAAGAAGAGATCCGGACAAAGTGAGTATCCCAAATCTTCACAACGGCAGCCGCGCGTCCCCCTTAAGGCATGAGCTAGTTCGTCGGAGGGATCCCACACATAACGAAATCGATGTTGAAAAGGGAACACCGAATCTGAGATAGAGTGATCTACGTTAGGACCCGTGCGCCGATGGAGGCGACGACACATGCGCAAGCTGAGATAGGCGCCGCAAAGCCTACTACCATCGAGAGTGAAACGGAGGCGCGAAATGATCGCTCAGATGTAAGTAAGGCTGCTGCTCACTGTCTCCCTCTCCCTTTTCCTGCATTGCTGCTACCCGATCCCGGAGGATACCTTGAGCAGATCCGAGTCGATCAAAAAAGCTTGGTATTTTCTTTCTGGCAGTTTACGTGAACGGAGGGCTAAATGATCATACTTCTCTCTGCAGGCCGGTGTTTCGGAGCATCATACCCGAGCTGCTGAGGAAGTACAAACGCAGCCAGTGGTGTCTGCTCCGCCAGGTCTATTGGGCTCAGGTCAGTGCTAGGCCCTTTTTGGGCGATTTTTTTTTTTTTTTTTTTTCATCCCTTCTCCGGTCTTCTTTGCTAATTTTAGGGGATCGGTCATGGTGGCTTAGTGCAAGACGAAGGTCTCAAGAGACTTTTGATGTCTTGGTATTACGCAGGATACTACACAGGACTATACGAAGGCCAGCAGAAGAGGAAGGAATCTTCAGGATGACAGGGTATGAAATGCCAAAGGATACGGGATGTCAAAAGTCCGTAGTTTGGTCAAGATGGCAGGAGAGTTCGTTGTGGGGGCTCCAACTAGACGGCTGTCAGGTTTGGGAGGTGGCAGTACACCTTGGCAGCGTAACTGATCGACAGGGAAGCTCAAATTCTGTAACAAGATCTGTTCCAAAGCGTCGACGGGAAAGCGCCTTTCCAGTCTGAGGATGGGAGGGATAATCCCGCTCGCCACCGAGGTAGCGTTGAGGCTAAATTCCACGCTGTAACGGTATTACTGTACTACACTAAAAACTACACTTGCCCAGCTCGAGTTATCTGTGATATGGAGTGAAAGGTTGCCTACTTCGTAGATTTTAGAGACACTGGCGGTCTTGAATCCACGTGCTAGCATGGAAGGATTCTGCGGTGCAGGGGCCTCGCAGGCAAAGAGGGAGCTTGACCCTCC
This sequence comes from Scedosporium dehoogii, assembly GCA_002812735.1. NCBI lineage: Eukaryota > Fungi > Ascomycota > Sordariomycetes > Microascales > Microascaceae > Scedosporium > Scedosporium dehoogii. Next base: position 203,623 of record PGIR01000025.1, read on the forward strand.
TTCCTTTGGCACTAATCCATTAAAGTCGTGGAGGCCGATTGGCCTAGCCACTGTTTCTTAAAACTTTCCAAGTTTCTCTAGTACTACGGAGTTGGGATGCATCACTCCTCTTATCTCGATAAACTCGGCATGGATCAGGGAGGCGGCGTCGGGAACTCGGCGCATCTATACTGGTTACTCTGCTCGGTATTCACGGAATCGAGCATACGTATGCTCAAGCTAGTAGTCGATAGGGACTGCCTCACTAACGTTTGGCATGAGGCTGTGTGGTTGATAGAAAGATTGAAGGGGACAGTCTCTCATCTCTCCTCTCACTCGACGAAGGAAGAATCAGCTCGATATGTGGTTCCTTCCTCTCTTACCCAAGCGACCTTCGAGGCGAGGAATCCCGAAATCAAGTTGTCTTTACGAGCTTAAATCTGCCAAGAGCGTCCAAAACCAATCAATAAGTTTCGACGATGGGAATCAAAAAGCTTGGCATCCCATGTCGCGACCTGGTCGAATAGAATCTTTGGGAAGGTCGCAACGGGAATCACTCGAAATAATCTCCGAATGAGTGTACGAAGTACGCGCAAGATCTTGGTGGCTCATATCAAAAGCGGAGGAATGGATTGAGTCCCACTGCCGACTCCTTTCAAGAAGTTTCCAAACACTTCAAGTTGCTGATAGGGGATAATCCAAGGACAGTTGTAGGGATGTTTGCGGGGTGGAGACACGCAATTGAGGTGATGTCGCCACGGAAGCAACCTTGGAAGTTAAACCGATGAAATCAAGATTGGTGAGAGTGATGGTTTGTAAGAGTCTTTCTTGGGAGGCTCAACAGGTTGGTGTAATCTTACATACTTCGTAATATTTGAGAAGCAAACCAGATCCTTGCCGCCACTGCTTGTTTCATGCCAGTGCTCTGTGTTTGAGATGTTGTCGAGGTACCTAGCGCCATGTGCGCGCACTGTATGTTCCCACTTGAGACTTCACCCGATTATAGGTTCTGTGTGATATAGGCACTGTGCACGCTACCCCCTTTGCTTCAGGTTCTTCAGGGGCGGTGGCAGGGGAAGTCCCGAGCCCCGAATCTTTAAAGTTGTGGAGACCAAGGAACAGCTTTGCTGCAAGATCTAATGCCAGGATAGATCGAAGTTTAATACTCAGTACACTACGAAGTACTCGCCCATGGGATTGGGGAGGTGAGTCTCTAAGAGTATTCAGAATCGCAGACCCTTTCCCCAGGGCATACCTCAGTACCCCCTATGGCCGGAGTCCTTCTCCTTTTTGCATCAGGAATACCTCGTAAGAAATGGAAAGAATGAAAAGCGAGATTGCAATGTCAGCGAAAACAATGCACTAAGAGCTTGGCTTGTCGATGCTCAAGGGTAAGGGTCATGGCGAAGAAAAGAGAGTCACGGTGCAGTGTATAGTAATCTCCTCCTGCTGCATTTAGCGACCAAGGATTACTTTTAAGGTCAGGGTAAGGTCACGGTGAGGCCAAGGGAGCTTGGTGAAGTCAAAGTCTGAGCGATTGCCTCATTAGGCAATTTTACAAGGGCACAGCAAAATGCTAAAACACGATCCGAGACGATTCTTGTCGGAGCAACCCCCGTGCCCAGCCCTGGTAAACCTTGCTGTGTCTGGCTACGACTTCGTACCTTTTTTTAGCGGCTTAACTTTGACCCTGCAGCATTGCGGGCTACCGTGATGGTCTGGAATCTAACCCCCTTCACTAAGCGGGAGGGCGGCTCTGTCCATCGCGGTCGTCGAGAGCCATGAAGAAGGGGGGTGTAACTTAAAGTTCGCCAATGATGGATGGCGAAGAAACATATTCGGGCGGGGTACATCTCGGAGTACCTCGATCCCGCCTCGGCACCCACGCCCGAGTCACCCTCGACTACCAAGTACGAAGTACCTCCTAACGTCACTTCGTCCCTTCACACACACTCACACACACCAGCACCCACGATACGCCGCATGGAACATCGGCTCCCCTGCTTTCCTTCAACCGCTGCATCAAAACCGAAAAGCCATGGCATTGCTACCACCACTAGGGTTATTCGGACGTACCTGGCCCCGAGCGTCATCCCCACCATGAGAAGCAGGGAAGATTGACTGGCCTTGTTTCGAGACTTCACCCACACCCCCCCTCCCCTTTTGGTCCTTCGGTCCCTTCAGACAAGGGACTTGGAGATCGTCATGCCCCCCCGATTTAAGCCGGCCCATTCCCACCTCCCACCGCGAAGGCGAAAAGGAATCTTGTTTCTTTCTTCCCATTTCTCTTCTTCAAAGTCGTCGTCGCCTGTGTGTGTCGTTCATTTCTTCCGTACTTTCGTTCTCCTTCTCCTCCTCCGGTGTTTCCTATTATTCAATTCTCCCGAGCAGGACCTCGACCATCCAGACAAAAACCTTTCCAATATTTTCGATCAAACTCAAGTCTCTCACTTCTTCGGCGCGGACCGATAATCGTTTTCTCGTGTTTTTCTTTCGAATCTTTCGTACGATTTGCTTTCTTTTTTTACAGCTCAAATTCTTAATCTACAACCATCAAAATGAAGTTCTCGAACGCGTTACAACTCCTTCTTGCCCCCTTGGCCGTCGCCAAGTCCGCTCGCACCAGCAGGCAGATTAAGAGGGCTCCCAACGTCGGTGCTGGCAGTGCTAGCGTTGGTGGTGTTGCCGGTGTCGGCGGTGTTGCTGGTGTTGGTGGCATCGGCGGAGTTGGCGGTGTTGTTGGAGGCGTCGGTGCTATCGGCGGCATTGGTCTCGGTGCCATCAGCGGCGTCAACGCCGTCATCGTCTGGGTCAACCAGGGTGGCGGTCTTCCTCCCACCACTCTCAACCAGCAAGTGACCGTCACTCAAACCGTCACCGTGCCCGCGGGAGCTGCTCCTACCGCAATTGCTGGCGTCGACGGTGTCTCCACCACCATCCAGCCTGGTGCCAGCGGTGTCATTGCCGGTACCGGCGCCACCCACTCCGTCGATGTCGGTGGTCCTCAGGGTCTCTCCTTCTTCCCTCAGGAGGTCGCCGCCAATGTTGGTGACATGATCATCTTCACCTTCTACGGCCAGAACCACACCGTCACCCAGTCCGCTTTCGACACCCCCTGCGACCCCCTCGCTGGCGGCATGGACTCTGGCTTCATGGCCAACCCCGACAACACCATTGTGCCCCCTCCCCAGGTCGCCATGCAAGTCATGACCACCGACGCCCTCTGGATGTTCTGCGCCCAGGGCAACCACTGCGGCCGCGGCATGGCCTTCTCCATCAACCCCACCGCCGCCAAGACCCACGCTCAGTTCCAGGCCAACGCCATCGCCCAGCGCGGAGGTGACCTTCCCGGCACCGCCATCACCGGCGGAACCGGCGCTGCTCCTCCCAACAACGCCGCGCCTGCCCCCGCCCCCGCGGCTCCCGCTCCCGTCGACCCTGCTTCTTCTGCTGTGGGCTCGGTTGACCCTACCGCCTCCTCGATTGACGTCGCTGCGCCTGCTCCCATCAGCCCCTCCATCGCCTCCGGCTCCATCCCCATCGCTTCTGCCCCCGCGTCCGTCGGCAACAGCGCTTCCCTCAGTGGAGGCATCGTTATGGGTCAGGGCACCATCGGAGCCGATGGCTCTTGCCAGTGCGCCGTTCAGTGCGCCGGTGGCGCTTTCCCCGACCCTGCTACCCAGGGTCTCAACGCTTTCGGTGGTGTTGCCGGTTAGTTTACTCCCTCTTTACAACTCGACAAATAAGACAGCCCACTAACAAATTACAATAGGCACGATAGACATGAACTCTGCTGGTGTCGTTGCTGGTGCTGCTGCGCCCGCTGCTCCCGCTCCCGTCACTCCTGCCCGTCGCTAAGCGTCGAGTGGTTTGGTCTGTTGCTGCAGGAGTATACTTCCCTTTGTAGATTTTCATGAAAAAAAACACAAAAAAGGAAAGCCAAGAGAAACACCTTTCTCCCGCCGGAAGGAAAAGGGGGAGTCCGAAGACGTCATTCCAAGAATGATGTAAACAGGGCCGTTTTTTCCTCATCCCTTTTCTCTTTCTTCCTCCCCCTCGGCTCTCAACTGAGAGTCGAGCGCTTGGGTTTCTTGATTCCCCTCCTCATCTTCTCTCTCTCGCTTCCCCGCGAAAATGGAAAGGGTTATATATATTATATGACTGGTTCGTATTATTTTTTTCTGGATGCGATTAATAGGAATTCATAAATGGATCTTTTTCGTTCTGAAGAACCCCCCTTTTTTATCGCGCCTTCTTTTTTTCTTTCTGATTCCCCTGGTGGAAAGGGGGGTGGGTTGGTGTTTATGCATTTTTTCTTTTCTTCTTTTATTTTAGGTCGAGAGGAGAATAGACGACGACTGTTTTGAATGAAGAAAATTGTCCTAAATTCTTTGTGTCGTAAGAAAACACTTTGTTCATTGTGAGATGAGTCCACACTGACAGATGATCGCCGGCCAGGATTTGGCTTGGCGTCATGAGCTTGAACTCGCCCCTTGAGACTTATCAAGGAGGATCCTACCGCGTGCATTTCACAACGAGTGAAGAAGAGGAGAGAAAGAATTGAGATATCATTTAGTCATTTGAACTTGTAGAATGTAAAACTAGCCGAAATACACCAAAAACTCCTTCGCTTCACCACAATTCAGCTGTTCTGCTGCCCAAGTCCCCAAGGGTACACGGGAGATCGGACCACTAGATTCCTTACGTCTCGACGAACTCGCAACACTGCATCGTGTGGGAGGATAGTGAGCTGGGCGAGCTCGAGCCTCGGCCGGATCATCATTTCTTGGCTCCGTCAGCAGCCTTCCTGGCCTCAGCTATAACATGGAATCACATGGTTAGTACCCTGACCATCGTCGCTTCATGGTTTCTCAAAGCAAGTTAGGCATAGGGAGAGATATGAGCTTAGCCTCTCATCCGTCCTCTCTTCAGCGTGTAATGTGAAGAAGAAGAGAAAGGAGACGATGAGAACGGCACAGGCTCTCGTTTTTTTATCTTTCCTCCTCCCTTTTCTTGCCTTGGCTTAGGGCTCCAGAAATCCTAGACGTAAGCTTACCAGCAGCCTGCTTCTGGCGCATGATCTCAGCGGCCTTTTCCTTGGCGTTCTGCATCTGGGTACCGCTCATGGTGTTGCCTTTTTTCTGTTGCGTCCGAGTGAGTTAGGAAACGGCATTCCAAACAAATTTTCAGAAAGAACCTGGTTGGAGCGCGCCGGAGGCCCCTAGCCTCGCGAACTGGCGAGATGCCGGTGGTGTACGGGATAGGTTGAAGGGAGATCTCGCGTGGCCTCCTTCTCGGAGAAGGAATGAACGGGGACAAAAATGATCGCGACCCCAGAAACCGTAATCGACCCGGATGGACAAATCAGGGGGCTAACATACCTGGGCAGCCTGCTTCTTAAGGTTGGCCTCGCGGGCCTTCTCACGCTGGTTACCACGGGACATGACGTTCTCGAAATTAAGCAAGGTGATACTTTCGTGGGCAGAGAGAAGTTGGGCGGGAGGGGAATCAAGTTATGTGGGCGCGTAAAGATGTGAGGTTGTGAAAAAGAGAAATCAATGGAAAGTCAAGCGCAGAAGTTAGAGACAAGTCGTGGCGTAGCGCTTGCTGACTGGGGTTTTAAGTGTTCGTCAGACAAGGACACAGTGGTGGGTGCACAGTGAGTCTAGGCCATTGGGCTGTGTTTTGAGACGACACAATTGTATTAGGTACTTGTGATTCACTCCATGGATTATGTTAGTCGATGTCAACTCAACATGCGCCTGGAGGCAGCCAAGCTGTAGGGGTTGTGGCGAACAAAGGAGAATTCGCACAGTATAACCTCAGGTCGTGTCCGTGAGATGTACCTGCCAATACAAAATACCTTCAATTGTCTCAGTCATGACCAGTAAGACGGCATTGAAGGATGGTATTGATGAGCCGTCGACTCCAAGTCTCCCAATCTCGTGTCTTGTATGTTACCATTTCTGCTTTTCTATCCACAGCGGTCCTAGACCAATTGACGGCAAAGAACGTCGCCAGAGGAAACAATGCTCATCTCGAATTCCATCCAGTGAAGGCGCTTCTCCCCTTGGCGTGAGATAGCCGACTGGCCAGAAGACGCGAAAGCTTGGAAATTCAATCTTTGAGGTCTTTCCATCTTAGCCGCCCAGTGGATATTATTAGCTCCGAGTCCCTGGCATCATTCGACTGAATCGACTGCGAGGTCCCGAAAGGAAACATGGCCCACCTTAGGATTCGCAGAGCTCTTGGTCACCTGGATCTTCCAGGACTCTTCTCAAACTCCGTACGGGAGTTTGACATCGTCGTCGCTTGTCGAAATCCGGGGCCGGAGTTCACTCTGCTATGTGCGAAAGTATGGACCGGGGTAGCTTACTTATACACTATTTTCAAGTGATAGCTAATCGAGTCTGACCGAGATTGCATTCTAGCTATCCTTGGAGAGACTACGATTTCTCGTCTGGGGCGAAGCTGTCGGACTACTCCCGAGTCCGGGCGGGACCAGCCCGCGCAATGAAAGACAGAAACTCCCAGCAGAGATACAAGAAAGTTTAGAAGAAAGCTTGATCAATCTCAGTCTCGTAATAATGGATGTCGAGGTCTTCACCGAGAGGTTCCAGCTTGGGGGCGACGTGCCAGACGGAGAGAGAAACGCCCAGCGCGCGGCCGCAGTGTCTGTCGGCCTGCCTGTATTTCAATCGAGGTTCGAAGCGTACAAAGAACGCATCTGGAGACACAGCCAGAGGGAGCAATCTTCGTGGGTGGTCAGGCGATGGTCTGTGTATGATTTGTCCATGTTTGCTGCCGCCATCGATAGGATCAAGTGCTCGCTCGACGCACTCGAGGGTATTACCAGCTGTTTGGGAATTCTCGAAGAGCAGGAATACCTCCTGAAACACGAGATTGAACTGGTCACAGACGAGGCCAGTCTCCGGCTCCTAAGCCGGGTCTCACACCTCGATGAGTCGTCAGGCGTCTCAACCGTTATCAACAGTGCCTTGGGAAGTTTTACCGAGCCTAAAGGGTCGAAGACTTTCCCGGTGCATGAGATGCATCAGACAAAATTGGGTGTCGCCTCACCCGTTGAAGAAGCTAGTATCTCAGGGACACAGAAGAAGGACTCATCAACCCGGGTGACCAGCATGACCAGTAGGAGTGGCGAGAGAAAAGACAATCCAGCCACCGGTCTATCCAATCAAGCCGATCTTTGCGAAGCGTGCCGTATCATCACCTTGCCGATGCTCGTCAATGGATTTCGGCATCCTCTAGATTTTGAGGGGGTCCAGAAATCCAAGGACCACTGTCGGTTCTGCGTGCTCCTGGGAGATGCTTACGACACGCAAACATGTATCAATCAAAAGAATCTACCTTGCGATAAGATCCATCGCGATCGGTTGCAGTGGGCATTAGAGGCTGTCGGGCCCGGTGTTCGATTTGGAATGTTCAAGCTTGATTCTGGCCATTACGGTAGGGCCATTCGGATCTACTCCTTGGAAGGTATGCTTCCCTTTTTCCGGCTGGCAGAGCCATCTTCAAGCTTTCCATATAGCCTGATGGGCTGAGAAGAGCTAAAATATGTGCAAGGATAGAATCGAGTTTGTTCAGTCATGGCATCTTCACGCAAAGAGATTTGCAAGCTGCCTCTTCTCCCCGCAACCTCCGCCTACTACGTAACTGGCTTGACGAATGCCGCCTGACTCACGACGAGTGTCAGCGCGGCCGATATTCCGGGGAACAGTTCGATGATGTCTCTGGTTCTGCAACACTTCCCTTCAGGGTTATTGATGTGGGGCCCAGGGATGGATCAGAAGCACCGCGCCTGGTGACCACATCCCACCAGATGACAGGGCGGTACTTGACACTCAGTCACTGCTGGGGCAAGATACAGCCTACGAGGACGACCAAAGAGACCGTGGTGGCGTGGCATTCGGGGCTTCCTCAACAGCAACTATCCAAGACCTTCCAGGATGCTATCCACCTCACGAGGGAGCTACGCGAACGGTTCCTTTGGATCGACTCTCTTTGCATCGTCCAGGATGATGATAGCGACCTCGACGCGCAGATAGGACTCATGGGAACAATATTTGAGAAATCGTACTGTACAATAGTGGCTGCTGACGCGAAAGGGCCCGGCGGAGACTTGCCTGACCGAGGCTTGTTCCTAAGTGGAGGAAACGACGTCCGGAGGCCACTTCTATGGGTGAGACATCCATTCCTTGCATCAGAGTCACGATTTGACAACCCGTACGACATGGAGGTTACTCAACCGCCTTCAAAATATGAAATGCAGCCGGTCTTCATGGACAAACTTCCCGTAAACGAAAGCGATATTTTCTCATTACAGCTCGAAAAGAAAGCGTGGTACTCTCGCGGATGGGTCTTCCAGGAGAAGGAGCTCTCACGTAGATGCATATTTTACACTGAGGAGACGCTTGCGTGGAGGTGCAATCGATACTGGGATACAGAACAGACCGGTGTCCCCGAGCGACGCACGCGAGCCTCCGCGCTCAGTCTAGAGGCCAGCACGATCGGAGGCTTTACTTATGGGATCCACTATGCCGCAAGGAAAGTATGGCAAGCGGCCGTCGAGGAGTACAGCAAGAAGAGCTTGACTTACATTTCCGACAAGGGCAAAGCAATCCGGGGTTTGGAGGAACGGATGGCTGCCCGCTGTGGAGCCACGTTCCGATTCGGACTCCTTGACTTTGGGCCCGAGGACATTCTACTCTCCCAGTTGCTCTGGATTCCGGACGTCGCGCGTAGTAGCCGACTTGGTGGTGACCCCAACTTCCCCTGTCCGTCGTGGAGCTGGATGGCTGTGGAGGGCCCGGCAAAATGGACTGCTAACGAATGCTTGGCCCACCTCGAGGCGCTCTCGGAGGTCAGTTTCGGCGAGGTTACGCCAGATGGCCGACAGGTACTCCGAATCTCTGGCCCCTGTCGAGCTATCAGCGTGGGTTCTACTATTAGCGAAATTCCTCGCTTTACGCAGTATGAAAGGTGGCCGCCGGAGATCCATTTCGGGTGGACGGAACTCGCATTGGATTCCGGGGCAAACACGATGCGATCGGCAGTCGACAAGGAAATTCTCGGGTGGGTTATCCTGGACACCGAGGAGGACTTGCAGACGGCCGAGATTATGGCGGCTCCGTTGTTGCAGTATGTGAGGCTGGACGATGAGACTGAGTCGATGTGTGTCGACTTTTTGGCATTGGTTAAGGTCTCTGGACAGACGGGCCTGCCTATGTCTTCTGGTGCCCCCGAGGACCATCGCCGCGTCGGTAGAGGAAGAGTTCTCAGGTCGGCCTTTGCCTGGCTGGACGGCTGCCAGAGGCACGATGTTGCCGTCGTGTAAATCTCTTTCTCTTCTGCCGGCGAAGTAACATCCCCCTTGGCCAACGGAATCCTCTGTTTCTGTGCTTGAATTTCTTTGAGAGCATAGAAATTTCTTCGTAATATACGATGTCTATCATTAGACTCCATTATGATGTGGATCTAATAGTATCTTCCACACTTATTCCCTGGAATAACTCCGAGATTGCGGCTTTTAAACGCCAATTCAATCTGCAACGAGGAAAGGAACCGGGTCAAGGGCGTACCTGCAGTAGTCTCTCGCTCTCTCGAGTCTCTCGGTTTACATCTCGGGGCCGTTAAAATCGGCGCTTCCAAGCTGTATCTAACATCAATCGGATACTCCCGATGGTCTAGTTGGTTCATGACATCTGACTGTAATGGCAACAGTTCAATCAGAGGGTCACCTGTTCGATTCAGGTTCGGGAGATTATGCCTTTTTTTCTTTCTTTTTTTTTCTCTTTTTTTTTTTCTCGCATTTGTATTTCCAGGTCGCACAGTGTGGATACTCCAGCATTCATCACGGGAAACACTCGTAACTGTGTGACTAGCACTGTAATCTCTGTCGTTCGATACTTCGTAATCACAGAGCCCGCAGTCTCGCCCACAGCCCGATATCCTAGCCGGGATCTGGGCCTGGCCGAGCCAAAGATGGCGTTAAAGAAGGGCGAATATCGCCAGAGTCTCTAATAATAGCCAGCCAGCTTGAGCTCTAAATGGGTCCTTGGAGTCAAGCTCAGCGCTTATGTCGACCCTGAATTTCTCGCCATCGAGGCATTGCAGGTCGTACGAGGAAGGAGGATCGAGATGGCTTGTTGGTCAATACATTCGATCAGGTTAATAACTCGTAGATTTCTTTTTGCTCATTTTCCTTTGAAAATTGTGGCGACACATTGATGCAACACATCCCCCCCATCTCTTCAACATTTTCATGCTTCAGGTGTCTTGCTGGAGGATGAAAGTTGTGACAGGTTTCAGAATGCCTGCCCAACATCACCTGCAATTATCGACGGGAACTGTCAAAGACGCCTCCTGACGTACCCGAAACTTGGGGATGGAAAATAGATGATTTTAACGCTTCAGAACCCCGTCGAGATAACAGTCGCATCTTGGAATCAAAATCTATTTCGATAATATGCATTAACGTGGAAAAAAACATCGCTCCCATTGTGTAAGTTCTTGCAGATCGCTGGCTAGAGATCCCCGAGACTTGAGAAGACTTTAGATGAGGGAAATTAAAATTCTTTTTGTCGGCTCCAGGCCTTCGAGATCGCCTTCCATTCAAATCCGCGCCACTGAGGTCCAATTGATCTCCCCAGGGCATACACAGTGATGCCCTGGAGCCAGATGAAGTCTTCGGGCGGAGCGTTTCGTAGGAGGTAGATTTTAGCCAGTGCAGTGACCGGAGAACCTGAAACTTAGGCCAAAGCCGCTGGCCCAATCGACGCCGCTTCGATGTCTGGACCTCAGAACTCCCATGCCGGAACGGGGCGCCAGGTGCTGCAGCTAGGAACATGGCAGTCATTGGATGACGGCGATCGAATGTCAGGTTTTCCCCTGTCGAGCACACCCTGGCATGGCCCACACTTGGACGGCTCTCGACGAATTTGACATCCTGACAGCGACAGGCGCTTCCCCTTCGGGCGCCCCTCAACGGCGACAGTTAATGGAGCACTGGGCCTGGCCCGCGTGGGCTAAGAGACGGGCCAGGCTGTGCTTGCGTCAAGAAGCTGTTGATGCCCACCAACGAATTCCCTCCTTCAGCATCCGACGGGGGAGCGTTGTGGGGTAGAAGGAATGCAATGGGACACTACGACATCATCGTCGTTTGCTTCATCCAAGCACATGTGGGAAACAAATCACAAGGAGAGACACACGATGAAATTACAGAAGACGCTTCCATTATGCGACTGGATGCGCTGGTGGCCTGGTCTGGCCATCTTGCCTCAGGATTGGTGAAACTGGCGACTTGCATGCGGCCGATGAAGTCCCCCCCCCCCCCCCGGTTACCCATCATGGCTTTGGCCCTTGGGTCTTCTCACCCGCGCTTCGCTTCGTGGTAGCGGCGACCAGATCCATATCTTCTTCTTTTGGGTAGCAATGGCCAGGAAGGTCAAAGGATGCCATCTCCAAGTAGGAAATAAACGGAATGGACGCGGGTAAAAGAGAAATGAAAATAGGTTCCAGCCAGAGGTGGCCTCGCACAGCCAGATCCATTGGCCCCGGATCGTCTTGAAACTTTTCTGCTCGACTCACCACGGCGAATCATCGACTTCGCTTGATGATTTTCCTTCACACTCCCCCGGCTCTCCTCCCAGGTCGTTCTCCATATTCCCGGTTTCTCTTGTCGTCTCTCGTCTTCTCTTTTGCTGGCCATCCTCAGTACCGGAAGGCGGGACCCAAATGGGTTATTGAGAATTTTCCGGGTCAATGAGACGACAATAAGGAAAGCTTTTTTCTCCATATGCATCCCATGATTCCCATCCAGATATTAAAATACCAAGATGCCCTTTCCCACCTTATTCAGGATTCGCCCATTCACACACTTTCATTGATCTCCATTTTCCTATAAACTCGTTCTTCCTTTCTCTATTGACCTCGTTCCCATTCTTTTCTATTGAAAGAGCTTTGGAAGCAAACGTCATGCTCTCTTCTTAATCTTCGAGACTCATTCTCTTTCTCTCTCCTTTCCTCTTGTTCATCTTTCCTTTGCATCAACTCATATTCAAACTTTGGGACTGGTCGCCCGCTTTCTTCCCTGAAACACCCTCTCTCTGACTTTTTTTCCTTTTGACTCTTCATCTCTTTCAGACTCTGGTTTTCAGTCAATCGAGATACAATCCAATCCTCCCTTGGAATCTGCCAGTCAGGTTTCTCCAGTCACATTTGTCTCGTCATCACAAAGGAGAAGCTCATCTTCCCTGCAGAGCAAACACACTGCCGGGCAGTGTCCCTCATTTAATGTAAGTGGACTCGATGCCCACGTCCCTTCAGCCTGGAAGACATGGCCTTCTAACATTCTGAACAGAATCTCTTCGCTATACAATAAACCAACTCGAGAATAAACTCGCCCTCTTCGAATAGAGAGAGAACAAAAGACAAGATGTTCAACGCCTCAGCTGTCCGTGGCCTCGGCCACCTCATCCTCAACATTATCCGAGCCTGCAACATCATCACCCTCCTCTCCGTCGCCGTCGTCGCCTGGATCATGATCGTCATGACCGGCATTCGCGGCCAATTCTTCTTCTTCGACGCCGCCTCCCACTTGTTCACTAGCTGCATCGCCATCTTCCTCATTGTCACCGAGGTCAACCTCTTCAAGCCCTTCTTCGCGAAGCACTGGCCCGTCTTCTCCGACCTTCATGGCTTCACCTGGCTCGGTATGTCCATGATCGTCATGGGCTGCCACGTACTCGGAAATCTCAACAAGCCCGCCACGAGTCCCGCCACTATCGGCGTCTCTCTTCACCGCCTCGTCCTCGCCACCGGCATCTTGGCCCTTACTTTTGGCGTCGCTAACATCGCTTCTTCTTTCATCTTTTCTGATCGCAAGAACAAGATCAATGCCCGCATGATTCGCAACGACGGCAACCTCGCCGCTCAGACTGCCGCCAAGAACCGCCACCTCCACGAGGACGCCGATATCCTCTCGCACCGCTCCAACTCGGTTCGCAACAACGAGGAGAAGTCCAACAGGTGGACTCGCAGGTTCACTTTCGCTGGCGGCCACAGGCTCAAGATCAGCAGGCCTATCCCCCACCAGCAGCAGCAGCAGCAGCAGTCCGACGTCGAGGCGCAGTCGCAGTCGCAGTACCCTTCGCAGTACCCCGTCGACCACGACTGGAGGGATGACAGGAGCAGCCCCATCATGCCTGAGATTAAGCGACCTGATACCGCTCTTCATCCCATGAACACTAACGCCAGCCGCTACAGCGAGGCCTCTCATCTTCCTCGATTCTAAGTAGACGGCACTTCCTCTACGACATTCAAACAGTTTAGGAAGGGACTCTCGGCTAAGAGAGCATGGCGTTTACTGGCTTTTCGCTGTTACGGTTCCGTTCTCCCTCTACCACTTTCCGTGTACTAGCTGAACAGGATGGTCTTAATTGAATTATGAATTTGCACGAGGAGCGAGGGTAAGGAAATCGAATACCGGATATCAAACGGAACAAGGGGAAGGAATACGGAACGGAACCGAGGCGTATTTTGGAGTTTTTACTTTTTGCTTTTCTCTTTTTGATCTCATTTCACTGGCGTTTTTGCTTTGATGATACCAAATACGCTCCTTTATCATAGATGCTCGAGAATCTCTCAAGTCTCGCTTAATTGCCACATTCACATCATTTCAAGAAATTAAAGGGTCCATGTCTCCTGCACATCGGCATTGTCCTGCGAGTCCCTCCGCATGTCGCTTAGCACCCATAGGATGGGTGATCGACGCTTCTAAATGCCGAACGATACACACCAGACTCAAAGACTTCCTTCACTGGCAAAACCGAATTCTCTTTTTTTATTTTATTAACCCTGCCAAAGACCAAGCCGATTGTCCTCTACTTTGCATTCCAGTAACCAGAAATAGAATACGGCATTCCAGTAACCAGAAATAGAATACGGCATTCCAGTAGTCAACTGCACCAAACTCCTTGACATGCCTCCTTTGCCTCGTTCTCTTTTTACTTCGAAAAAACCGTGGACCTGTCTGCTACCGCGGTGGCAGTAGGCGGGAAAATCTATCCTTCGCGAGGAATCCTCCATCGCAAGCCGAGGACCTCTCTTAGCGCAGACCTTTTATAATATACAAAGCCATGACTTGGCAAGGACGGAAATGCGGAAGAAAAAAAGAAAAGCGCAGAACGGTAGGCCCCTTTTCGAACTCCACATATAAAGAAACGTCGGCCAGACCGTTCAGCTCCATCCGCTCTGCCCCGAATTTCCATACGGCGTAGTCGTAGCATAAGGCGTCGTCGCAGCCCCTCCCCAAGTGCTCTGATTCCCCGCATTGCCGTAGGGCGTGGTCGCGTAGGCAGTGTCTTGCCACGGGTTCCCGTCCATGGCCATGTCGGGACTCCTGGGTCCACCGAAATCGTCCTCGACGGCGTTCTCGGGGCCTCTACCACTTATGACGTGTATCAACTCGGCAATCTTTTGCTGGATGACACTAATTCCTCCCTGCACAATCTCGTCGGGGTCTAAGACGCCCACGCCCTCCACCTCGAAGTAGAAACGGTCGGGTACCGCGGTGTAGTCGAAGGGCTCGCCCTCTTGAGGTGGCTCTTCCCACTCCGCGTACTTGCTCTTCGGCCTGAGAAGACGTTAGCCTGCAGCTACGCTTGTAGAGTGTCTATCACGTCAAGACTGCAAAAACTTACCATTCCTTCTGAGCATCTTCTTCATACCACAGATCCAAGTGATGCAATTTATTGTGAGGATCATACTCAAAGCCCACAGCCGACGTAGGCATCCACTTCGCATGCTCCTTCGCCACACCCTTCTTCGCAATACACTGCAACTTCAACTCCTGCCCTTGCCGAAGCTTACAAATAAGCGAACCATGACCCTCAGGATCCGTAATGACCGGCGTCCCAAGATCGGCACTCTTGCGGCTACTGTCAATGATAAGGTCGCGCGCGTAGACCTTGAGGATCTCGTCGGACATGCACTTAGCATGGAGGCTGAGACGGACGCTGCAGGCATCGCAGTACTGGTCGCAGTCGCAGTCTCGCGAGTACCGGAGGTCCTTAACGTCCTTGGACACGAGGGGGATGAGACCTAGGCGGTGGGAGATGAACTCGTCGGCGAGGACGGAGCTGTTGATTTCGATTTCGACGAGGTCGATGGCGAGGGTGGGGACTTCGGCTTGGATTACGCGGCGGATGGAGTTTGCGAAGGAGAGGTCGGCGCCGGTCATTTCGAAATCGACTCGGGAGCGGCTGGCCTGGAGTTTGGTGAAAGATTAGATTGATGGATGGCGCATGAGAGGGGGATGATGGAGACGCAATGGAACGGTGATGAGAGTCAACATACGGCCGAGATTTTGACGGATGGACCGCCTTGCTCGCCATTGAGCATCAAATGGTCGAGATCCATGGTGAGGATTCAAGGACGCGCGTGGCGGTGATTTGCGCAAAGGGTGGCGAGTCGCGCAGGTATGTCGGGGAACGTGTCGTGAGACTCGAAGGAGTAGAGGTGCGAGGGTACGGTATGCGGAGGGAGGTTTGTGTCGGTGGGATTTTTTGTCCTCCAGCTGGAGATGGCGGCGAGCGAGTCGGGGTCGTGGAATGCTTGATGAATTCGTGAAGTTGGATGCTGGACTGGACGAGGTGGATCAAGTGTTTTCAGCAGGAAAGTACAAAGCAAATGTATCTGCATCGCGCTAAAATCGTTCTTATCGATAAGCCAAAAAGTTGTAAATCCACCAAACTTTTTTCAACATCAAGTGTCCCCCCGCCACAACCTTTGAGACACCCTTTTTCTCCTCGTTCAGTCGCGAAGATGGTAGGCAAATTTTCTTTCAATTTTGTGCGAATGATATGATTCTAATATTGTCTAGAAAATTAAAACGTTGTCGAGAGCGCCCATCCAGGAGGCCGGGTCCGATGTTGCGAAGCTTCCCCGAAACCTGAACCCCGAAGTTCATCCCTTCGAACGAGCCAGGGAATATACACGTGCCCTTAATGCAGTCAAGTTGGAAAGGATGTTTGCGAAGCCATTCGTGGCTCAGCTCGGGGGTGGTCATGTCGATGGCGTCTACTCCATGTCCGTGGATGGCCATTCGCTACAAAGGGTAGCCAGCGGTTCTGGCGATGGTGTAATCAAAGTCTGGGAGTAAGTGATGGACTCGCTTTTATTGCGTCTGTCTTAAATGCTAACCAAAACTCTCTTCTCCCGATGTAGCTTGTCTAGCCGAGACGAAATATGGCACGCGGCGGGCCACGAGAACATCGTCAAGGGACTCTGCTGGACCAAGAGTTCACACCTGCTTAGTTGCGCGAGCGACAAGACGATCAAGCTATGGGATCCCTATAACACCGCCTCCGACTCCGAGCCTGTAGCTACTTGGCTAGGCTCCTCTGGCTTCACAAGCATTTCCCACCACCGACACAAGAACGCCTTTGCTGTTGCCTCCGACGTCATCTCCCTATACGACCTCGAGCGGCCGACTGCGGCTCCCGAAGTGATCGCCTGGCCCTCCAAAGCGGACACCATTACGTCTGTTGCTTTCAATCAGGTCGAGACTAGTGTCATTGCGTCATGTGCGACCGACCGCGCAGTCATATTATACGATGTGCGAACGTCGATGCCGGTTACGAAGACCGTCCTCACGTTTGCGTGCAATGCTGTCTCGTGGAACCCGATGGAGGCCTACAACTTTGCCTTGGCTTCGGAAGACCATGACATCTTATTATTCGACTCGCGGAATATGAGCCGAGCACTTAATGTTCTCAAGGACCACGTGGCGGCAGTCATGGATGTCCAGTTCTCTCCTACCGGTGAGGAGTTGGTCTCTGCCTCGTATGATCGGTGAGTGCTCTTGGTCCTGCTCTATTCGTCGTCATTCTCTTTTTATTACTGACACCATACTCGCAGTACCCTCCGTATCTGGAAGCGAGATCAAGGTCGATCTCGGGAAATCTACCATACCAAGCGTATGCAGAGGCTCTTCGCCGCACGCTGGACCCCCGATTCGAAGTACGTCCTCAGCGGCAGCGACGACGGTAACGTACGAATCTGGAAAGCCAACGCTTCGAGGACCGAGGGCCCCAAGTCAACGAAGCAGCGCCAAGCCCTCGAGTACAACGACGCGCTCGTCTCTCGCTTCGGCCACATGCCAGAGATTCGCCGCATCAAGCGCCACAGACACATCCCCAAGGTGGTCAAGAAGGCCGCCTCCATCAAGAGGGAGGAGCTCAACGCCATTAAGCGAAAGGAGGAGAACGAGAGGAAGCATACCAGCAAGCAGTTCCAGAAGAGGAAACCGGAGCGAGAAAAGATGGTCCTGGCGGCGAATCAATAAGGCTTTTTGGGGGCCGCCTTTCCTTTGCTTTTGGTTCGGCAACACGCATTTGTATGGAGTTTTTGGCGCAACGAAAATTTCGGACCGAGTCTGTTTATGTAGACTATGTAGGAATGCTATACCCGTATACTACACCCATATACTTCATAGGAGGGGATTGCAGAATCAAGATCCAGCCCTGCGACAGTTGCTCCTCCCCTATAAATTATAGTGATTTTTCTGATTTTTCTTAAACAAAGTGGTCATGATCTGGAAGAGTCGTCCTGTTGTATCCGATCCCTTGATGATATGTAATTGTCCGGGGACAGTCGCTGGATGAAATAATATACGCTTGCAGGGTCCCGCAACCGTCCCCAGACAGTAACTCGATCCCAGCTATTATACTGTGACAGATGGAATGCATGTGCTCTTCGCTCTCACAATGTCATTGCTTTCTCCGTCGAGCCCACGGAGATGAGGCCCCGTCTGATGTTGTGGGTGAATGTCCATACAGTCTCGTAATAAAAACGCACTGTATGGCCTTTGTCTGAGCGGCTAGTTCCGAAACGCTCCAGGGGCCGTTTCGAAACATCCTGAATGCCAATTGTTAGAGCTTTCCGCTGGCCGCGACATGGTTTTGCGTTCTTCAGGAATCTGCATCTTCTTTTTTTGTGATTCTCGTCCGATTTTCTTTCTTATTTTCTGCCGTATTTCTTTTCTGCTGTCCTTCGGAACCCGCGCTGGTCGAAACGGTCTTATTATCATACCCGGACTATAGTTCTTGAAGCTCTAATTCCCGAAGAGCCAGCTTCCAAGTTGCAACGAAAGCTAGCCTCGACTCAGTTTCCTAGTTCGAATACACCCATCCTCCTCCATTCGCCATTTACCGCCGAACGATTTCTCCCTCTTCCGCAAAACCTCTCCCTATCCGACCCCATTCCCATCCTTCCGCCCACGATGAAGTACACCGCGCCGCCCCAACGCGACTCCTGGTTCGCGCCACTATCAATCGACCTCCTCATCAAGGTCCTCAAAGTGACCTTCCTCCACCCCTTCATCTGCTGGATCATCCCGCTGTGTTTCCGCGCGCAAAACTACCCATATGCCCACTTCAAGATGGTGTACTCGATCATCTGGGCGACCTTCATCACGCTCTGCTGGATGGCCGGCGTCATAAATAAGAGGATGGCCTTCGGCCTGCCCAGGGAAGTCGATCTCGGCGAGGAAGTCATCGTCATAACGGGGGGCGCGAGCGGGTTGGGGTTGTTGATCGCGGAGGTGTATGGTATGAGGGGAGCTTCGGTGGCCGTGTTGGATGTCAATGAGATGGAGAATTTGGAGGCGAGGGGTGTCACTTTTTATAGGTGTGATATCACCGACAAGGAGGCGCTCGCTAAGGTCGCCAAGCAGGTCGAGGCAGATGTATGTCTATTTTTTCTTGTTCTTATCCCCGGAATCTACAGATTTGCTAACATTAGAACAGCTCGGAACACCTACCGTCCTTATCAACAACGCCGCCATCGTTCATGGCAAGAGCCTCCTCGACATGTCCTTCTCCGAACTCGACAAGAGCCTCACCACAAACCTCACGGCCCAATTCTACGCCATCAAGACCTTCCTCCCTGCCATCATCCGCGGCGGCAAAGGCGGCACCGTCGTCACCATCTCTAGTGTTCTGGGCCACGTCGGCGCCGCCCGCCTCACGGATTACGCGGCCGCCAAAGCCGGGCTCACGGCTCTCCACAAGTCTCTGACGGCCGAGCTCCGCGCCTCGCACCCGGAAATCCGCACCGTTCTCGTCGAGCCGGGCCAGCTCAGCACGCCGCTGTTCTACGGCGTGCAGACGCCCAACTCGTTCTTCGCGCCCGTCGTCGAGCCCGTCGACGTCACCAAGGAGATCGTCGCGGCTATCGACGGCGGGTATAGCACGCACGTCGGTTTCCCGTTTTATGCGAGGTGGATCGATTATTATAATATTCTCCCCTTGGGCCTGCAGCAGTTGGCGAGGAAGCTGGCTGGGGTGGATACGGCGATGGAGACGTTTATTGGGAGGCAGGGGATGGCTGAGATGAAGAAGGCGCGGATGTAATTTTGGGTTATTTTTGGGGGTACTCTTTTTGTTGCATCTACGCGCTGTGCGCGGTGGGGTGTGGTTGGAGGAAGGGACTGGGTTTTACATGTGGAGTTTAGATGTACGAGTATGATGATTTCTTTGAAGCGAGGCGATTTAGATGGGCATGATAGAGATCAATACCGCAATGTCTGTCCTCTTCTGTGTTGCTGGAATCGATGTCCAAGATGCTGGCGCCTGTGTTCTTGTTGTGCGAGATCGAATTAAGAGTCGGGTTGTCCTGGGGCATAGGAATACACCCGGAAAGAACCGATAGAAGAATTCGAAGAATTCGTCGCATGCCTCAATCCTAGCAGTAGACAATTTTGTGAAGGGTGATACACAGCCGAAGCTCCCTTCGATTGTTCATTGTTCATTGTTCACCGTTCACCGACGTTCACCGAAATGCGGGATTCTGACGTAAGCACAAGCCTGTGCAATTGTGGAGATCAACGTTACCGCCGCGTTATCGATTCCTCCGCAATTACTTATCTTGGCCCTTGTCGCTTGTCCTGATATTAGTCTTACATTCAGCGATAAGACGCCCGCCAACAGCGATGATAAGGAGCAAGGGACAGGTGAAGGTTTAAGCAGGCGAGGGTGAGCCATGGTCGAATGAGAGTCGACCTTGGTATCGTACTGCATTACCGTTCGCGAGTTGAAAGCAGAGTAATGAAGAAGAGAAAATGATAGGCAAAGGCATCCAAGACGCAAGCGTCTATGAATCCGTTTGGCCGAAAAGCACTCGCATCATATTGCTCTGAAGAGATCTTCCTTTGGGGTGTCGATCGTCCTTTTATTTTCTCTCCAACTCAAGTGCCTACGGTCATGATCCTCCATGAGCATCGGTGGCTAGAGATAGTGCTAGTCTCTCCGGCTGTCGGCAGCACCCTAGTCTTCCATGAGATAGGAAGACCCCGGAACAAGTGACAGATCATGGGCCCGGTGCCCTGCCACACTCCGTGGATCCCCTACCCTACGGAGTACTCTACCCATGGAAACTCTAATATTGACTCCTCCTAATCAAGTTGGTGTTGGGACGGCACCGCGCAGCATTTTATGGCATCATCGTTCTGTTTCGGGACGGGGTGGGATGAGGAGGTGCATGTGATGACGATGATAGCTGAACAGGTTTCACTCTCGTAGCCTCGGAAAGTGGTCCACTGTCGCCGGATCAGATGCCTCGATCTAGCTAGCAGACGTCGCAATATTTAATGCAATATTTGATCACAGGGCTCGCCGCACGTAAGAGATCTCGGGTCAAGGTGTGCGCAGCTGGCTCGAGTTCCTTCCCGTCCCCCCATTTTGAACGCATCGTCGAGTCCTCTGCACTTCATAACGTTCGGGGCAGCTTCTGATCCGATACACCCCTGGCTCTCCGGGGAAGCGGAACCCGGTTAGCTTCGAGTCGTCCATGCGTCTTGACGCAGGGGAGCCGGAGACGTTTGAGGCATGCTCCGTGGAAAAATCCAAGAAGGAACGCTTCGCGCCACGTCGGTGACTGTGATGAACATGCGAAGTCGTAACGGTTGAAGCCCTAGCTCGAAGCTGAGGACGATGGGCAAGCAAGCAAAGCAAGGTGTTGGTGCCGATGTGGGGGCGATCGGAAGTCGATGTGGGGGTGGCGATTGTCTCACTTCTGGCCCAAAGTTACATTGATATTTCGCCTGAGAAGAGTACGAAGTAATAGTTAACGATGTGCGGGAAAGTCCTCGATGCGGGAAAGCTCTTGACGAAGGAATTACGGAGTACTTTGCAAGGTTCTTTTTCATACCCTCCATGTTTCTAATATTGATGGGACATCAGTGACATATGGCAAATATCGGGGACTGGCAGGAAATGGAAACCGCTGTTGCGTTTGTGGACAATGATGTACTTCGTACATGTACAAAATACATTCCCGTCAGAGCTAGTTCACAAAGGTATAATAGATTCCTTGATAAGGATTTCTGCTGTCGTTGGTGGCGGGGAGCTTCAGACGGGCACTTGTTCTTTCGAAGCTTCAGAATTGAACACAGTCCACCCTCGGCATCTCGCCCCTAATCCATCACTGATTCGCCTGATCATCCACGAGATAAGCACCGCAGCAGTGCTACACTCCATGAGCTCCAAGAATGAAGCAATCCCGATGATACGTGGCACATGTTGTACATGGTGCATCTAATCAGCCCCCAGATATTATAGCAGCCAACCCACCTTTATAGTACCAGATACATGGGACTCTCACACTCTCAACCCCAAACCCCTTTCATCCTGGCAGCCCAGCTCCCTTGGAAAGATCAATGACTTGGAAACCCCGGTTCAAACGGCTGTACTTGTACCACACCAACGGAATGTCAATGTGCCCTGCCTAGCGCAACCCATCATGGTGGTTTCCCACGCGCCAAGACATCCTCGAACTGCTCGGCCGGGATTCTAGCTTTTTCTAGTCGTAGGATGTGTGATATAGTTGAGGCGTCTGCCTTATCTACGGGAAATCATTAAAGTTGTGGCCTGTTTGTAACCTAGATACTAGGTACTGGATATTGGATATTCAATGCCGGGAGAGAGAGAGAGGATGCTGCTTAAACCTGTCGGTTCCCTCCGATCCTTTGCTCTCTTCTTCCCAGACCTTGTTCCGGCCATCACCCAAGCAGCAACAACCCAAGCTCCGCCAGCCATTTTTTGACCCTGTGAGCCGGTTGATCAGTTTGACTGAAACAGTCGTGAGCTTGAGTTGGTCACGGAAAACACGGAACGAATTTTCCACAGGGAAGACCCTGTCATGTTCTGGAGTTGCTAGTCTTTAGGGAACAGAGCACACGAGACCGCACCATCTACCTACCATGGCATTCCAGTGGTGGGATGCCTCGAGGATCGAGTCGACGGTCACCCAGAAATACGTGACACAACACCTACTCCCGTCCGAAGTCAGTCGTCTCGACAAGACGTTGGCCTTTGGGGACGGATTGACCGACTTGTCATACTGGGACTGGATCGACACGAAGGCGAAACGAATCTTCTTAATTCTCGTGGACCTCGCCGCCGCGAGCCACATCTTCGACCTTATCGACGACTCCTGGTGCGATGAGGACCTGCCCCTCGCCCCAGAGTCCGTCGAGCACCTGGTCAATGTGACCAAGGATGGGAAGCTGTGGAGGAGATTTTACCAGCGGCAGTTTGCCTACCTGCTACGGCCGCTGAAAAAGGATGTCCATGTCGTGTACTCGGACGCCGAGATGGTCCCCATCGAAGTCGTCGACCGGAGACCAATCCTCACAGCTAGCAGCTCCGTCGACAAAGTCGTCCTCCCAAACGAACCCGGCGTCATCTTCTGGAGACGCCGCATTCCGATCGGCGATAGCCGCTCGGAAGAAATGTCCGTTGACGATTTCATCAGCACTGTCGAGTCCGTGAGCGCGACCGAGAACGAACACATCGTGTCGTACTGGGGATCTTACATCCACCGAGGCGAGGGCTTCATCCTCTTCGATCCTGCCAGCGACTACAATCTCAAGATGTTCCTCATCACGCAGCCGATATGCTACAGGAATCTCTCCAAGAAGAAGCGCCGAGAACGGGTCATGGACTGGATCTCCTGCCTCGTCGACACCGTCGCCTTCCTCCACAGCAAAAACCGATCCCACCGCCACATCAAACCCTCAACGGTCCTCTTCAACGACAAGAACCACATCTTCCTCGCCCAACCGACGCGCCTAAGCCCCGAACCTCTCACAAGCCACAGCAAAAACTCCTTCGACCGCGAATGGTACGACTACGCCGCCCCCGAACAATGGTTCCGCCCCACCAACGCACCAACCTCCCCCACGCGAAGAACGTCGAGTTTCTCCTCCCTCTCCCCGCCGCTCGAGGCCGGCGGCACAATCTCCATCCTCCGCCCCGAATACGCCTCGTACAAACCCAACGCCATGATGAGCACGCCCAACCCCCACCTCAACCCTCAAGCCGCCGACATCTTCTCCCTCGGCTGCGTCATCCTCGAGCTCCTCAGCTTCCTGGTGAAGAAGCAGCCGAAATTCTCCGCTTTCCGCGCCGCGAAGCACAAGACCCCCGGGCGCGGAGGCGCCGTCCCCGATTCTTCGTTCCATAGGAACCTGGGGCAGGTCGAGGCGTGGATGTCCATGCTGGCGCGGGAGGCGTCGAAGAAAGCCTCCGATAATGACGGGGCTAACGTTTTTCGCGGGTTTACGCCCATGCTGCATCTCGTGGCGAGGATGATGTCGGCGAATCCGCATGATCGGCCGTCGGCGGGCGATGTGCAGCATCGGATCTATCAGATCCTTACGGAGCATTGTGGCATTGCCGAGCCGCATTGCGTGCATCAGTATAAAGCGCCGTATGTGCATGAGTATACTACGGCGCAGAGGTATCATTCGGGGTCGGATATTATGGAGAGTCCGTTGACGCCGCCGATGGGATTCGCTCATGCGTGGAGTGATCCCGGAGATACCCTCAATGGGCGAGGGAGTGCTTCTTATATGAGTGATGGGGGGCACAGCCAGATCAAGATGCATGTTCCTGTGCAGATACAACATCTGCCTATACGGGGCGTGAACGTGTAGCTGGCTGTGGCGCTGCCGAACGATGTTTTGGCCGGGCCGGTTTACTCGGACTACGATGGCATGGGAGGATGACTATGTGCCGCTTGGGCTGCAGTCCCCTACCGACGGCATGCCGGTTGGATTTTGAGAAGTTGGACTTTTATATTCTTTGGGTGGTCATCTTTTTCCTTTTCTTGTTTTTCTTAGATACCATTGAGCGATTCTGGGACTTGGTTTTTGTGTATGGAAATGAAATAGGCTCATCTATAGAGCTCGACGACTCCTCACTTGGAAGATGTATCTAGGGTGGGTTCTACGTGGGATGAATTGGAAGGGTTTTTTTGGGTACATGAATGGTAATAGCTAGTTTGTTATGAAGAGAAAGATCGATATTTGAGCTTTAACTGAGGGGGGCAACAGTTGAAAACCGCGGTAACATGATCCATCTGAGAAAGGCTCAACTTGTCACAGCATGGTAGACACCTTTTCCTTTTTCAAGCCACTTGAGGAGGCTCCTGGGTAACGGGCGGAACGGAACCGTCAGGAGCCTGTCTTAGAAACTTGATGGAGAACTCAAAGGTAAGAACACCGGCGGGAATAGTCCACCGGCGACGACCCGGGTTGCCGTAGGCATTTCTCGCCTTGATGAACCAGAAGATCAATAGACCGGGATGGGTAAGGAAGCTTATGGTAAGAAGTTAGCATTATGCGTATATGATACAAGTATCATGAATGAGAAAAAAAAAGAATTGTATATGAGGATGACCTCACCTGAAAACGACGCCGCTTATGAAAGTGGCAGACAGCACGATCACCCACGCAAGCCGGAAACGCAGACACGCATCGTCTCCATCCGTACACCGGGGTCTGGACGGGTCCAATTCACTACCAGCCAGCCCCACGGCATTGATGGCTACGAATCCCAGAACAAGGTGAACTAATATGTTGAAAAGAATGCCGGGAGGTTTGGAGGCGCGGATAGAATAAAGGTTGACGATGGCCAAAAACGCGGAGAAGAAGGCCTATTTGTCGAGAGAGAATGCATATCGCGTTTTTTGGGGTTAAATAAAAAGAGTCCGATATTTCCCGCGATTGGAAAGAGGTCTTATACTTACGGATACAACTACTGGATTCCAATAGTCTAACCAGAAGCCCTGATAATAATCGCTGGGCCAGAACCCGTTTAAGATAAAGAGGGCGATGCTGAGGATTAGGGTAATGCTGGACGTAATGAGGAGGATCCGCGTGGGCAGCACTGCGCTCCTGAGGATGGAGGCTTGGATCGCCGCCGGTGACGAGGGGCCGGGTTCCTGGGCCTCGGCGTCGGGGGCGTCGGTGATGCCATTGTCGTTGGCGTTTGCTGCGAGGAGCGGCGTGGTTTCGGTCGTGGCGTTGGAGCCGGATGGGTGCGTCGCTCCCGTTGCGGGGGCGGGGATGGGGCTGGGAGCGGACATTTCAATGGATATCGTCTGGGTTCCTGAATTGGGTTATAGTGCAACTTTCTGTGGGAATTGAGTTGGGAGGAACGGATTAGAGCTTCTCCTCTCAGCTTGGATTGGGGAAAGTAAGAGTAAAGGTTTCGGGAATGCTAGCTTTTAAAATTACGAAGTAGTAAAGGCCGGGTTGCTGCCTGCCGAATCCTGACACCATGTTCAATCGTGGCTGTTAGTTGTTTGTTGTTGGTTGATTCAGTGTTCGGTGGTCAGACCATCAACTGCTGTGCCGCGGGTCGGTCCAGTGTTTGTTCACAGCCACCATCAATATAAATTCAAGCGAGAATACTACCGATACACACGTCCATGGGTGAATACAACCGACTCCAATCTAGGAACTTGAATGATGATAATCTTAGGTGAAAGAGCACCGTGTCCTAATCATTCCCTGGGAAAGGCGGAGAGGAGGAACAACCACGGCCATTGCTTTCGTGCCTTGGCGATACCAATCCCTCGGCACGTAAACTGCCAAGCATGTTACATTCTCCGATTTTGCTGAACGACCCCGACTTCCTATTCTTGCGTATTGCAGCCTAGTCTTCCGGCACCGTCAAAGATTCAGTGTCTATAATCGTAGGAAGGCGTGGATCAAGCTTGGGGTACCTCGGTAGACCTCCACTAATAGCTAACGTCAGACCACTTGAATGAGAATATTCTACAGGCAAGCGGAAAGAAGGATACTCTGTCCTCTCTTACTTACATGGCCTCTTCTCACTCGGATTGAACAGGCTGTTCTTCTTCTTCGTCCGGGACACTAGGCTGGAAACCCCATGTTCTTCCGGCAATAAACCCGCTCAACGCCGCGGCGAGGACGCCCGCCACGAGCCAAAAGCTCGCGGATCGATACGCGGCCCGTTGCCTTCTTAGTCTCTGCCGCTGTTGGTACAACACACCACCCCGGCGGGAGCCATCGGGGAGTATCTCGGACCCGAGAGGGGAGCGTCTCATTCGGCGGACCGAGTTGTTAGATATGGTGCGGAGAGGACAGGGCTCTGGTACGCGGCGCGGCCTCGGATTCGAGGGCCTTGGTGGGATCGGAGTAGGCATTGTGTTGGCCTTGGCTGTTTGCTGGAGGATGGAATTGGCGTAGAGCGCTGTTTCGGCCATGAAATTCTGAGGAGTTTAGAAATGCTTGAGTAAAGAATGGTATTGTTTAGGGAGAGAGACAGGAGGGAGATAAGTAGGAGGGAGAGTGTGTCGCAGAAAAACTCATCCTACGATATTGGTTTGTGGAGGACAGGCAGACACCGACATATCCGGAACATGGAAGCAGCAGCCAGTCCACGGCGGAGTAGCGGAAAGTGCGATCGAGGTTGGGCCCCTCCGTAAATGAACTGAAGGAAGAGCCAAGAACCCAAGCCTGCGCCTGCGACTGTGCTATTATCCCATTGCTCTAAAGTGGATGTGGGCAGTGATGGCTTGCAGACCTGGACTGACACGACTAGACTAGATCGCCCTACTTAGGATACAATCCGTACTCTTTCACTCTATTACTAGTGTCTTCAGCGTTGGGACTGCCCCCATCTCCCCCATCTCCCCTTGTTCCTTCCTCCTTGATCGCGCCCTGTTATTAAATCACTCCGATGTTCTTTCCGGGTCGGTTCAATTTTCCACTTCCACTTCCATCCCTCTTCCTTCCTCCGTTCTCGGCTGAGGTAAGGATATGTATGGATATGACGATGGTCCCACGACGTTGGCAAAATCACTCCCGAGGACCAGCCTCCCAAGTACTGAAACCTCCTCGCTCGCTGGCACCACATGCCCTCCCTTGTCTTTCTTTACTTTCTTCACTTTCTTCACTCTATGTACGAGATCGGGGTATCGCCATTTATTTAATAACACAGATTCTGGGTTGAAACACACCGGTTCCGTATTCACGAGGACTGCTCGTCTATTCGTCCGTCAATTATATACAAGAAAGAAGTCCCATCACATCACAACAAGAGCGTTACGATAATAGCGCCCGCAACCACCGCCGCATGGAAGCCCAAAAACTCACTCGCAGGCGCCGCATCCTCTTCATCCACCTTCGGTACCACACCCGCGTCCGCCGTCGGACTAGGCGTGAACGAACCTGAAAAAGTCTCGTCCAAAGTCGGCAGCCTCACGTTTCCATCAACCTCCCATCCACCGGACGTCGCCCGCGGACACTCCCTCGTCGACACCACGCGACTAGGATCGTATTCGGACTTGGGCGTCCCCTTGGGCGTGATGGAAGCCCACCTCGTCTTCAAGTTGTCAAAGTCCGGCTGCCTAGGCGTCGGCGTGCCCTTCCTCGTAAAGCCGTCGAAGACATCACCCGTGGTAATGGTCTGGTCGACGGGACCCGGGCCGTACGAGATGATTCCGTACTGGTTCTGCTCATAGATCCATTCGTAGACGATGGCGCCACTCCAATCGTCAATCATGGGCTCGCTGAAAATGGCATCCATGTCCTCCCACGCCCTCGGTTCCGACCCCATGATGCAGCCCGTCTCGGAGAAGAAGATGGGTACGGGAAACTTCTCGGCCATCTCCTGCAGCTTCGGGTAGCCCGACCCCTCGTAGGTATTCGGGGTGCACCATTCGTAGGCGTTGAGGCCGAAAAAATCGATAATCTCGGATTCGTTGCCGCCGCAGGTGAGGTAGTCCTGGAGCATGGGCCGCAGCTCGGCGATATCCGTCGCCGTGTAGCCGATGGGGACTTTTCGATAGCCTTTGCGGTCGCGGTAGGCTTTCATGTCGCGGGCGGCGGCTTTGATGAAGGGCGCGGAATGGGACTGGTCCATCTTGGCGATGATTTCGTTGCCGACGTAGAAGCCTAGGAGGTTGTCGTACTTAATGAAGGTGTCCATGACGGCGGAGTAACTCGCAAACTGAGTGGAGTTCCAATACGACTCGTACTAACGTGAAAGTTAGTACGCCGATCAGACGGCCAATCTCTTTCCCTCTCTCTCTCTCTCTCTCTCTATATTCGAGCTTACGGGGAGAATGAAAGTGTCAAAGGTGTCGAGGTCTACTGTGACGTAGATGCCCGCCTCGTCAAAGGCGTTCATGCAGCCATCATGGTTGGCCTTGGGGTCAACATGGTAGACGCGGATGCAGTTGACGCCGAGCTCCTTCATGAGCTTGATGTCTCTGGCGCACTGGTCAGAGTCGATGAGGGGATCCTTGGGCCGCAATTGATACGACATTCCTAAGATATATTCGTCCGTTAGCGAATTTACTGGGTTTTGCTGCCTCCCGATGCGCGTTATTGAATCCCTTACCCTTTATGAAGAATTGGTTGCCATTGGCGTCGTAAAACTTGTTTCCGTACGTCTCGATGGTCGGGAGGGCACCGTAGGCCAGCCCGGCCATGAGAAGGGAGAGAAGTTGTGGATGTTTCATGGTGACATCAAGATGGGCTGTTCTCTATCAAGGCAACCTGCGGCTGTGATGCAGGATATTGATGAAGGAGACAAAACTCTCCTGACTTTGTTCCTATGGGAAATATCAAAATCAAGCTGGAATTGAAAGACCAAGTCTATGGGACAAGCGACAAAGATGCGAATTCTTGTTTGAAATATCATTCACGATGAGCACCCCGCGACTTCGTTCCAGTGCCAAGAACACGGCGCGTCTAATGGCGCGGGCTCACGAAACAAGTTCGGGAAGTTCGTCGCCGGAGCTGTCTGTCCCGTCTTTGTTACCCGAATATTGTGAAGTGATGAAAGCAAACAATACTTCGTACAGACGGAAACAATCCAGACGAGGTGAAACAAACGGGAACGGATCCGGTGAGAGAGCAAACGAGCGAAATACGAGCAAGGAGCGAGTGAGAGAAAACATCCGTTCGAAACACTAATTACGGCGGGTGATCAACAGAATAAATTAGATACTCCCGGGATGAGCATGGTTCCGAGAGCCAGAACCCTGAATCCTTCTTGTCAATCTCGCATCTCCCCGACTCCATTCCACCTCTGGAAGAGCGGCATGTTGCTTATCTTCGGAGAATTTGGGATCAATGCAAATGCGACATGCCGAGACATCAAGTTCGGATAACCGCTGCCTCAATTGACTGCCATGCTTTGCTCGCCATGCGAAGATTTCCTGAGGAGATCACTTCTTGATTTTAACACGAACCGTCGGCAGGTTATAGCCAGGGCTTGGCGGTTGGAACTAACAATTTAGCAGCAAATCAAAACGCCTGGTAATTTCCAGAAACCAAGCAAGGATAAGGAGATCAAGGCGATCTTGGACAGGCCAGCAATGGAGGGCAAAGGTATTTATATTCACCTTGGTCGAGACCTGGGAAGTAAGAAAATAATAGACTGGGGCTGGTATTCTCCGCCATAATCCTCCCCGAGCCCCGGAAACCCGCAAGAGTATACCGCGTGAGCCTGAACAAGGCGCGGTCATGTCTTGTCACAGGATTGCGGATTTCGCATTTGACTGATTATGGGAATAGTAGACGACCTGAAACAACAAGAACTTCGGGCGGGTGATCGTTGTCGGCAGCTTTTTTTACATCTTGAGCACCTTGCGTTGTCGAGCCGGGACTCGTAGGCTTTGTGGTCTCCAGTGTCTCCGCGATCTCTTCGTCCAGCCGATCTCCCAGTAAGGTTCCATTGTTCCAGGTATCTATGCGCCCTGGGTCTGCCCTTCAAACGCCGGCAATCTAGAAGAGACCTGCTCCCAACTCTCCAAACCCTCCACCAGATTTCTCACCGCCTGTATAATATCATCCTCCGACGCCCGAACCTGCGCCATGCTATCTCGTTCCCTTAGAGTCACCGACCCGTCCTTCAGAGTGTCGAAATCAACCGTGATGCCCAGCGGCGTGCCCAGCTCGTCGTTCCTGGCGTACCGTTTTCCGATGGAGGCGGTTGTAGAGTCGATGTTGTTCGCGATCCCAAGGGTTCTCAGTCTGGCCGAAATTCTTTTCGCTGCTGGGATGAATTGCTGGCCGCTCGACAATGTGACGATAAGGACTTTGGTGGGAGCGACTGCAATGGGGAGGGCGAGAACCTAGTTTCCTTGCGGTCAGCATTGGAGGATCAACGCATTGGTTGCCCATCAAGAAACAGGGGATTATAGGGGGGGAATACTTACACCACGAGCAACATCCTGGGGTCGATAATAGTAGACGTGCTCAAGAAGGCTGTACAAGATACGCCCAATGCCGAATGATGGTTCAATGACATTTGGCGTATACTCGCGAGTCGTTTCAGTTACCGTAACTTTGTCAATGGCCAAAACATCCTTGGACAGCTCAACAGACGTCGTGCCATCTTCCAGCTTGGCTGTCGGAACAGTGACTGCCGCCTTCTTCGCCAATTCCGCAGCCAAGGCCTCGAGGGAGTCCTGTTTCAAAGCCTCGACGGCATCCTGCACCTTCTTGCCATCTTTCTTGAACTGCGGGCCAATCTTCTTCTTGTCCAAGGTAGCATGCCACTTCGTAACCTTCCGCGGCTCCGGCAGGGCTTCCTTCACAACCAAAGGCGCGCCCGTCTCTTTTGCGTGCACAGAAAGATCATACGCGCTGCGGTCGGCGCACCCCACGCATTCCACCCAGCCATAGCTAGTCAAGAGCTCAGCATCCCAGCAGTCGCAGGCGTAGTGGGCCATTTCGTTGGCCAGGTGCTGCCGGAAGCGAAGCTTATTCTTATCGACGCCGATTTTGAGGAGAAACAAGTATACCCGGGCGAGGAAATACCCGAGGGTTTCGTTGTCGACCATCTTCGAGGCCACGGCATCGCCGATGGTCTTGGTGGTGACGTGCGTCTTACCCGAAAGTTGGGTGTCTTTGTCTAGAAAGGGTAGCTCTATATGGGCAACTTCGGAAAAGCGTTCGTGGCGCTTTCCAGCGGCCGGATCTACGAAATGCTCAATCTCCGCCATGAGGAACTCCCGCACGCGGAGGAGGCCAGACCGTGGCGAGATCTCGTTTCGGTAGGATTTGCCAACGCTCGCGGACGCGAACGGCATGGAGCCTTGGCCGAAATCGAGGAGTTTTCGGAAGTTCAGGAACTGGCCCTGGGCTGTTTCGGGTCTTAGGTAGACTGGGGAAGCTGTGCTGGGCCCGATTGACGATTTGAACATGAGATTGAAGGGGACTGGGGGGAGGACCTCGCCGTTGCCGTTGGGGTTTCTGATGTCGAGGCGTTGGATGAGCTCGCCGAGCTCTTCGCCATCGAAGTTATCGATCTGTCAGGATATAGAAGGGTAAACATTCATTCGCCTCAAGTTACACTAGGGAGTTCCAGGCCAGTCGTGGATGTTGAGCCATTACCTTGGCGAGTATCTCCTCATATTCAGCCACCGTCTCAGCAGGCAAAGTATGTCGATGCTTCGTCAACCTCGTCTCCAAAACACCTTCAACGAGATGATCTGCCCTCAAATACTCGCCCTTAACCGGGTCTTTACACATCCAGTCGGCAAACTTGTCAACATGGCCACTCGTCTTCAGCACAGGCTCGGGCGTGAGCACGGTGCAGTCGACTTCCATCATGCTTTCCTCGATGATGAAATGCTTGCGCCATTGGTCGACGATGTTCGTTTGCAGAGCGCATCCCGGAGGTCCGTAGTCGTAGAGGCCGCGGTTGTCTCCCTTGAAGCCGCCGGCTTGGCGGTAGACCTCGAAGGATTCGGTGAAGAAGAAGCGGCGCTTGAGGAGAGACTCGAAGTTGGTGCGGCTGAAGGCCTCCCCGGTGAGCGTGGTTGTGTCGGGCATCTTTGGTCACTATTTTCGCGGGAGCTCTTTTTCGCTCTGACTGGGAAGGGGGGGGGGGGGGGGAGCGGCGTTTCAAATGGCAGATTCAAGATTCAAGATTCAAGATTCAAGATTCAAGATTCCTAAAGTCAATTGTCGGCATCATCTTGTATCTACAAATATACTTCAGTCTGCGACATGCTCTGACTTGATCGTTGGTTGAGCCAGACTCTGCGCGGGGTACGAGTGACGTCCAGACCCAGCGTCAGATCATTGATCTGGTCCAGAGGTTGCGCAATAGGCGCCACACGAGGGCCGCCGGACGCTGGAGCGGTTGCACAGAATAGGGAGTCGGATTGGTCGATAACAGCTTCTCGAAATCAACTGCAATCGGGAACTAACAACTCTGGGCACTCATTCTTGCTTCAGGGTTTTGATCTTGGGAGCTAATTGGATGTATGAAGCAGTTGGGGAGCTCAGCGGCTTTCGAGGCGATTGCCCGAGTTGAAGAATTCTAGTATTTGTATTGCCCTGATATGGAGATAGCTGGTGATCTCACCTGCCTCATCGTCATCTTCTCATTTAAATTTCTCGAGTTTTATGAGTTTAACAGCTCTATTTTTAATACATGATTTAAATATTGAGCCTTTCATTCCCTCACGGTATATTATCCTATCATGTCCAATCCTTATATATATAACGCGGCTGTTAGTGATAGCCTCACCATAAAATACCGATCCCCTTGCTCCCAAGTAGATACACTTGGAAGCCGGCGTCGAAGAGTCATTGGTGTTGATGTTGACTTTTCCGTTACCTGAAATGATCGATTGGGTTTACTCTCTTACTGCCGTCTTTCCTATCTGTGCTGCCTCGTAGATGGTGCTGCATTTCATACGCCTCGGGCTATGCTGCTCCCCACTCCTTACAGACATTAACCCTCAGGAATGAAAACGACTAACATACAGCCTGAGGATGGCGAGGAGCCACTACCACCTCGTACAAGCCTCTTCGGAGACGGAAACTTGGCCATACGCCAGCTATTTGGTACAGCAAGTTCTGCGACCCTCTAGCGCCCTCGATGCCTAGCCTAGGGATTACTCTACCACACACCTCGGTAGGACCTGTTCCGCTGGTTGGCATAGATATCGATACCTTTCAGGGCTACGAGACTCTTATTCCAGATCAGCAACTTCACGTTGGCAGATCTATACTAGACCCCGAGGCTCTCTGGTCATCGAGTACAAGTTGCTAGCTCTCGAGTGGTACAGCTTCAATAGAACCGGCCATCAAGCCATACCAGTTTACGATTAGGAGCTCCAAATATTGCAAGAAGGCGGCGCGGAACTTCCTCTTCAGACAATCAGAACCTATTCGTTTATCATATCTCAAAACGACACTCAAAGGCCTCGTTCCTGGTAGGGACAAAGCCCTCATTTTCCGCGGAAGCCGCTGCGATCTACAAGTGCCTCGAAACCTCGACTTCTAAGGCCCCGGAGGCCTTGCCATTGGAGAGCCAGGAGGATTCGGATAATAACATCGGTGAAGATGAACTCTAAGCGTTAACAGGCTGCACTATGTTACATCGCCGAGACTCGCTCGCTTTCAGACTCAGTTTGAACTTGGGGCGTCATTTAAGTCGTGATGGTTATTGGCCGGGCAAACATTCGACACCTTGGACAAAGCTGCAAATACATGATGGATCTTCTTCGTATCTAAGCTCTTCCCGGAGTTTCCGATCTCTGGCAAGGACATGGCAGGAGGATGCCCATGGCATTCCTTGACAAACACGCGCGGCCAATGCACGATCTGGCAGCTCCCTCATACTGGGAGAAAGCTAGCAATGGTGATATGGGAAAAAGTAAAGGGGGGCCAGTGAACTACGGCTGGTTCCGGGTTGGTGTTGCCAAGATCGACGTTCTGAAACCTGACGTGGAAAGAGGGGAACCAGGAAATGGGATATCGTGACCAGGAATCTGGAGCGGATTGTGTTTGAGATAAGAGGGCAGGGAAAATAATTAGAGGAATTTCCTGGATTTTTCTTCTATCCCACGGAAGCGCTGGATCTTGTGTGTATATACAATTTGTTTGCTAGGGATGCAAATTTAAAGAAGGATTAACAAGGAGGTGAAGCTGGGGTGAAGGATCAATGATTCTGATATTGATGTCCTTGGGTTCCGTTTCAGATCATGACTCTCGTCATAACACCACTGCCTCTACATACTTTCATTCACAGCTGAGCCTCCGGCTTCTGGCTGGCCCCCAATTATGTGGAATGCATATTTACTGGCAACGGGTTCTAGGAAACGCATTGTAAACCTCCCATCCGAGTCTCCATCATTCATGCTCTCTTCTTGCTGCCCCCACGGCAAGGTGCCGAGCATGAACCACCTCTCTGGGGCTCAAACCTTAACTGCATGGAGATCCTCCCAAGATTTCCCTGCAAGGTACAATGTCCACTTGCCTCAATCTAATTGTTCACTGAGGCTAAGCCTTGGACAAGGGTCCCCGGACCGGAGCCCGATCGATCCAAGTCCTGACCCCACAAGCCCGGTTCACTGTTCAAGTCGGGTCTGAAATGCGACTCAGAGATCGCATGCAGTCGCCACGTCTGCCTCGTCTGCCTTTCTGCTTCTTTATTTTCCTAGGCACTCAACTTCAGCCAAAACGAGGACTGAAACCAGCACGTAAGACACTTAGGAAGCCTAGCAAACTACTTCGTAGTTACAATGCAGGTACGGGAGAAGCTGGGCCGAGTTTGCGTTAAATCAGTGTCGTGGAATGTTGGCGACTTGCATTCCCTGCCACCTCGTCGCCTCAGATGGACTGCATTGAGAAAGAAAAGTCACTTGTGTTTGAGATTGGCACCCCTCTCCGGGGTTGGATCGTGGCCACTGAGCGAATGCCTCTCACGCCATGGGATAGCTATTCTTATCCTCCTATCTCTTTCCACTTCGACTTCGGAAGCCGATGATAGCGGGGAGGAAGATTAAATCGCTGCTCTTTGCTGCGCCGTCTTCTCTCGTGCCACCATATCCAACGAGAAGTGATATCTGGATGGATTCCCGTGTTGGTGAATGCCTGCTTGGTTTGACGCATCCACCACCCCCCAGTGTGCCAACTGACACGCCACACCTCAACGAAGTGACTGGGCGAGACGAAACTTGGAAGAATATATTGGCGGTATCTGGTAGATTGAACTACTTGATCGACATCGCATCCGTCCTTCGATTTTCGAGCGTCCTATCGCATCTTTTCTCTCCCCTCCTCCCGAGTGGTATCGCCTAGGCCCGTCTCTCTCCTCTCGGCATTCTATCTCATCCCCCCACTGAAGCTCCTACACTTCCACTTCGACTCCTCGGCTTTAGCAAGCTACTCGCTATTGATCATCGACGCCGAAACAACTAGCAGCTTGGGCGGGGAATTTCATACCTGATCCGCAGTCTGCTAGCGAAGAAGATCCCTCCGATCGAGGTGTCCTCCATCACCTCTCTGCGTGGGATGTGCTCGACGGAGTCCACTGATTGGCGAGTCGATCCATCCCCTTTCGTAATTCCCTTTCTTTAATCCCCGGTGCGTCCGCACCTAGTCACGGCTGGGGTTTTCCTCGGCTCCTTCTTTTTACCCTGTCAGGGAAATCAAAAGGATCGTCTTATACAGGCCCTTTGCTCATCCACACCGGCCCCCTTGCTCCTTTTTTTTTCTCTCTTCCACTCTACCCCCAGCCAGAAAAAATGACTCTTCTCACGTATCGTGGGCCGGAGAGGAAGAGGGGGCGGGAGTTGGACAGGCAAGAGACGCTAAGGATTGCCGCGCTGGAGAAGAAGGCGAAAGCGACCAAGAAGTGGATTCATCCCAATCTCAGATTCGAAGAGATTGCCAAAAACAAGACACCGCAAGTACGATGCTCCCCAGACTCCCCGAATCTTTAGACCCTTCCGTGTGTTGAATGTTGACATGGATGGATTAGCCCTGCTCTTTGAACGACTTCATGGACTACTTAGTCTATGTTGAGCACAAAGCCGAATCCCTCCAGTTCTTTCTCTGGTATTGCGATTACGTTAAACGATGGATGGCACTATCATCCAAGAAGAAGTCGATGGCAGAGAAATGGGACCCGGAAAACAAGCGCCCTGTCACATCGCATAGTCGCAACGGCAGCCTCAAGGAGAAAGTCAAGCTGGGTGCCATATTCGACCTTCTAGATGCTACCGAGAAACCGGATAGTACCCTTACACTAGAGAGGACCCACCGCAGCAACCCATCCGCCACGAACTTCTCTTTGCCAAGGTCGCCCGGACCTGTGGCGACGGAGAAGACGGACGATGAGGGAGATGGCCGGAACTGGGAACCTTGTAAGTGGACCTTACCTACATGGTACTATACGATCCCTAAGGACAAGCCGGAATTTTAACTCGAGGTCTTCGATAAAAAGTCAGCACTCAGCCTTACAGAGACGAGGTCAATCAAATCATTCGCCACTACATCATGACCGGGTCACCACGACAGCTCCAACTCTCAGCTGCGGACCGAGCAGCCTGTATACATGCGGCCGAGCACACTACACACCCTTCAGCTCTACTTCCGGCCTTTATCAGTGCCGAAGCCATGCTCCGAGGAGAGCTTCACCCCAATTTCATTAGCTGGAGCATTTGCAACGTAAACGGACCGCTCCTCATTCTCATCCGAGTCCTCAACACACTCCTGCTACTCGCGACAATCGGGCTCAGCGTTCTCTTTATAATAATGGACTGGCCCAAACCGTTACGCGCCACGACGGGCCCCCTGTGGGTTATGGGATTCTGCGGCCTTATAGCCTCGGCAAGCGGGATGTGTATGTTCTTGCACTTCAAGAACAGAAAGCAGCTCCGGCCGTGGGAACAGCCGACGGACATTGAGACTGAGAGCTTCCGCAGATCCAAGAGACATCTTCGAAAGAACACGGCCGACTCGGTCATGAGCTTCGTTGATCCGCTCCGGAAAGAGTCCCTACAGGCTTTCGGTCCCCGGAATGACTTTTCCGAAGAGGATTGGGTCGCGACGTATGATAAGAAGTTGTGGGTTTCGAAGATACTCGACCCGACTGTGCCGATTGAGAATAGACATGTAATCGTGCTTCAGGATGGAGTGGTTGCGGGTTCCATTCTCTGGGGGACACTGCTTGGAGTCGCGGTCACGGCTGGTCTGGTCTTTTTGCCATCATTGAAGGAGATACTGAGGTAAAGGGTATGACGCTGGCTTTATCTTCTTTTCTGTTTTCTTTTCTCCTATTTGGTATTTGGATGGGATATCTGTTTTGCGCGCTGGCGTTCCGTTGGGCGTCAAGATACCCAGTCATAGCTATGAAATACGCAAGCTGTGGACATGTACGTTAGTTCAGGTTGGTTCAGGGTGCCATTGAAACTTCATGTGAGATCAACGATTTCTTTCATTTGGAGTGAAAGTGAATTCAAACAAGTATCAAGGTACCTGAGCACAGTGCCAATCACAATCGAAATTTGGTCACGTTACCTTCCACGTGATTCTCCAGTGTCCGAGGCGAATTCGGCCTTGCATAGATCCGAGTCTTTGCTGCAATTGAGCCATTCGTCCAAAAAAACATCACCAAGCCAACATCCAAAAGCCTCAACCCCGACCGAATCTCTCATTACCTCCCAAAACCAGCCAAAATGTCTTTTGCGTGGAAAGCCGCCGGCATCACGTAAGTTCAATTCGCCTATTTCCTACCCATCCGAGCCGAATTCGCGCGATTGATCCGTTGCTGGAACGAGAACCAAAAAATGGGGGACAATTGGGGAGGGTGGGAAAATGGGAAAAACAGCTCACCAACGATTGATTCAATTCTAGTTACAACCGCTACCTCGCGGTCGCCGCCCGTGCCGTGCGCCGAAGCTTGAAGGAGGATAAGAGAATCGCTGCTGAGCGAAGGGGCGAAGTTGACCTCAAGATCGCGACCTGGGCGGTAAGGAAAATTCCGGAACGGAGACTGGGAGGCCGTGTGGAATGCTTTTACTGACATTCTATGGGTTAGAACGGCAAGCAGAGCGATCCCCAGGGCCTCCTCCAGGCCAATGCCGCCTCCACGGCTGAGGCCGTCGCCGCGAAGAGCGCCTAAGCCAAACCTGATGGCGAACCGTTTGTTTGGTGATGGGGTAGACTTGAGTTGAGGAAGCCGCACCCGATGGGGATGGACGGTGATAAATCGATGGGCGTGTTCATAGATAAGGGCCCCTGTTGAGCTGGACACCTCTCTTGCTCTGGTGCTGGCCGTGTCTGTACCATAGAATTAAATGGCATCAATCCAGTGTGTCTATTGACGACGATATTGTCTGTTTCTCACGATGCAGATGGAGGCGATGTTCTGTGTTCTACTGCCTTGTGTGTTCCACACCATTTGATGGGAAGCGCTACTGGTTTCCTCCACCAATAATTGCCTCGAGCCGTCTCAACCGTCCCAGCCGCGGATTGGCTTTGTGCCTTGATTGTAGAGCGGGATGAATATCAATGGAATGGTGGATGGTGGAATGGGTCATAGTCACTGGGTTCATTTGGGCCTGGCGTCGGGACCATTAGGGAATCCACCTTAACTCTCAGTTCAACTTAACTGCTCATGCATACCACATTTTTGCTCATGCTGCTCTCAACCTCACTTAACGTTAGAACATTTGCCCAAAATAATGCCATCATCTCCTCTTTACTAGATTTTCTTTTCCGACAAAGGAACATTGGATTTCTTTCTCCCGAAAAAAACGCTTCCTTCGATTTATCGACTCCGCGAACAAACCCCACTTATTTTTGGCATTAGCAGCATCAAGATTTACAAGCTGCTCCGGGACATTCCATACTCGCGCCATCCCACCAAACAGCCAAGGCAGAACTTTCAATGAACGACCCCTATGACATCCCGCCGCCTCAGCCGCCCGATATGGCGAGCCAGAGCGCTGCTGTGGTCGCGATAGACATAACGCATAAAATAACCAAGGCTGCTTCCAGTAAGCGCATCCGTTTCCTGCCTTTTTGCGACCGAGATAGGATCTGGCCGCTTTTTCGCATGGCACCACCAGGTGTTCTTCCGATATCTCGCGGGTGAAGCGGGACTGACGTGTAGCAGCGCTGCCACCGGGAGAGATCGTCAAAGATGGCTTCTTTACGTTGTTTGAGTCCGTTGGGGCCCTTGAAGTATGTTCATCTATACGGTTGTGCTTCAGCCCCTTATCGGCGGCGCCAGCGCTAAAGGTTTCTATTCTAGATCATGGACCCCAAGATGGATAGCGCCTGCGAGGACCCTCACGACGAGCTCGGAGAGGTGTACGACGTGAGGAGAGAACTTCTACCAGATGAAGTTCTCGGTATTATGGACCAGCTACTGTGCCATGAGGTACTCCTTACATCCCTCCCTTGCCGGGTCTTCTTACATCCGCTGATGAGTCGTAGATGGCCTGGCATCTTGGATACCCCTTATCGCAGACGCTTTTTACATGCGTTTACATCGAGGAGATCCTCATGCCGAACCCAGAGTCGATCCATGATGCAGACTTTATCAAGGATCCTCCTGCCGAGTATCAGCGACCGCCTCTCTCACTGGTTCTCCGAGCGTATTGCGTAGGCTTGTTGAAGACTTGTGCATTTGTTGCGCAACGCATAAAAAGCGAATCATACTACGAGGTTGGTTCATTTGAATGCAATTCACGCTTTAGTTTTCATCTCTCTTCTTCGCTTTGGTAGATGCAGCTGCTGACCCCTATTCTAGGAGGAAGATTTCGTGAGCAACACATACAGCCGCACCCTCATAGATGCTGTTAACCACAATGACGTCTTGGACTGCCTACAAGAGGCGGCGTCTCTTTTGGAGTCCTTAAAAGAGTCTTTGCCCAAGGACGTCTTCGGCGCTCTTAGTGCTCGAATTTCGCTCCGGGCAGCCTTCCTCCGGGCAGCCATCGCATCCGAAGATACCGCCGATCACGTTGGTATTTACGACGCCTGGACCCAAGCCAACGAAGCCTTGAGCATATTCAACAAGTCTTTAAGCGTTCCCACCACTCGCGTTGCGGACTCGTTTAGCGCGAAGATACAGCAGAAACTTGCCAGCACCATGCCCCCGAGGCCGATTGTGGAGCTGAGTCTTAACGAGGCGACCGGGCATCTGGCAAGATTATTTCAGGACAGTTTGGCGGCGATCAATATCACTGATTATTCGGATCCCCAGTCTCTGTTGGTGAGCAGTCAAGCCCCCTTCATTTTCCGTACACCCACAGTTTTAACCCACTCCTCGATAGACGTCCATAGCAACTTTCCAGTCCAGGAAACCGCAACCATTAGTTTACGTTCGATGTCTCGTCCAAGGACTCATCTTCAACGACATGGTGATTCTAGGGAATAAGAGCATGCGCCAAATCATGGACGACGACTTTTCAATGCTCACAATGTCCTACAGCCCCCTGCTGGACCGAGCTTATGACGAAATAGA
Organism: Scedosporium dehoogii; assembly: GCA_002812735.1. Lineage (NCBI taxonomy): Eukaryota > Fungi > Ascomycota > Sordariomycetes > Microascales > Microascaceae > Scedosporium > Scedosporium dehoogii. Next base: position 244,227 of record PGIR01000025.1, read on the forward strand.
GGTCGCTCACGACCCTCGATTCATGATTGCCCAGCACATGGAAAAGTTCCGCCAGAAGACAGCGCCTATATACTTTGAGATTCTGCGCGTGCTATGCCTCAACAGGTGCCGAGTTCGCCGCACTCTCATTCACCTCGTCCGCGAGTGGGATTACCTTCACGGGGAAGCCGAGCAACTAGATCAAACATTAGCGCAGTTGACAGGAGAACAACCGCTGACCATCAGCCTCTCTGGGAGTCCACCTGCGCCAACGCAATCTCTGCCACTCTCGTCCTGGGCATGCCTTCACAAGCTCCGGTTGATGAAGTGGATCATCCAGCTAGGGTTTGAACTAGATGTTTACCAAAACGACGAGCTCGCGGCCATGTATTGGTATCTCAACTACCTGAGCAAGCAGCGCTTCCAACTTCTCGAGCGGACGAAGTCCTTTGTCGACGTACACGCGAGGAAGCCGAGGAACCATCGCCGAGCAGACGCCGACCGCCAGATCATCGCCTCCCTCGCCTTCCTCCGATTTGCCCTCCTCGAATCAGCCATAACGTGGGACCTGTCCGATAGCCTTACGTGCTTGTACACAGTACTTCTCCGCCTCTCGCTCATAAAACCTACACCCCGACCCTACAGCACCGACGAACTTCGCTACGAGCTCCGGATGCGCCCGTTTTGCACCATCGGCGTGCCAGAGATGATACCATACCAGCTATTCAAGGACGCCGTAGAGCAGCGCGATCTCTCTACGGAGCACCTACTCGAGAGCGCGGCCAAATCCGCGGCGAGCGCTAGGAAGAGCCTGGAGAACATGTCGAAGCTTGATAGGTCGATGACGTTCTCCGGTATGAGCTACGAGGGGTGGCTAGAAAGGACGAAGAGTTCTCTGAAGTCATGTATCGCGATAAGTGTTGGGGTCGCTACCCTTCAAAAGATGGTAAAAGCGGCGGGGCCTGAGGGCGAAGTGAAGGCGAAAGTGGAGGTAGCGGAGGCGAGCAAAGCGTATCACGAGTGGTGGATTGTGCCCAAAATTATCCCTGCATGAAAACAAGATGGCGGGTAAGAAGGGAAGGGTATAGAATTGAATACAAAAGAAAAGTAAAAGAAAAAAAAAAAAGTCTAATCTCTTCGTGGTTATACTGGGCGATAATCATACAGCCGTGTGGGCAGGTGCTGTAGCACTGCCGATTTGGCCCCTCCCGTCCTCCCGTAGCACGACTATCCCGACTGCTTTGCATTTTCATGTCCCGGCCATGGGGTGCTCCTTGGTATCATTTACATGCACTTACTTCATTTCCCACCCCGTCGTATCGCCCCCCTCCTGTTCCCATTCTGCCCCTCAATCTCCCTAGTTTCCTAATACCTGATTAGGTTGAAAATGTGATTATGAGAAGGTCGCATTCACTTGGATCGAGCATCGAGGGCTTTCACGTTCGCGCTCTGGTTCTTAGGCTATAAGTGAAAGCGGAGGCGACAGCTGGCCATTTATGCCTTCTTGGCGGCGGCCAATCGCAGCCTAATGGTCTGCGTGTAAAGCGCATCCTTGAAAGCGAAGAGGAAGGCAGCGGTTAGGACACTCTGAGTGACCTTGGGACCGATGCCTAAACGAAACAAAAAGAAAAAAAAGTCACGTTAGCTTGAGGCCAAAGAGCCAATCCAATCCGTGAGAAAAAAGAAAGGCACATACCCTTGTAGAGGCCGGCGTAGCCCTCCTCCTTCATCAGACGGCGGATCGTCTGAACCATTCCCTCCTTGTTGCCGCTGGCGCCAGCGACGTGCATCTGGCTCTTGACGGTGATGTAAGGATAAGTGATGGTGGTGGAGAAGAGCTTGCTGATAGCGCCCAGGAAGAAGGCCATGGTGGGCGTGATCCTGCGCTTCTTCTCAAGCGAGTTCTTCATCTGCTCAAAGAGCGTGTACTGAAGAATAGGGTTGATGACGAGCAACAAAGCCGGCACGACGCCGGAGAAGAGAGCCTTGGGACCCTCCTCCTTAAGCAGCGCAAGCAGCGTGGCAATAGTGCCGCGGGGCTTAGCAGGCGCCTTCTCCTCCGCGCCAGCGCCGGACTCCTCGTCGGCGGGTTTGACCTGGCCCCTGGTCGTCATGCGCGTGTTGATAACCCAAATGGGGTTGGTGATGATGACGGTGGCCGATCCCGCGATGGCGCCGGCGATCATGGACTCGACGGTGGTGAGCTTCTTGGTGGCGCGACCGGCCTTGGCGGCGGCGTTCTCGAAGAAGGCGCGGGTCCACTCGTACCAGTAGTAGTAGACGAAGTTGGTGACGCTGATGCCGAAGAGCGCAGAGTCCATACCGGCGTATAGACCGGCGATGCCCTCGCGGGCGATGATGCGCTGGACGGCATCGAGGAAGCGGGACTCGGCGCGCTTGGATTCTACCTGGGCGCGGGTGGAGAGCGTGATGAGGGGGTAACTATTGGGCAAGCGGACATGGAACGTTAGTTCTGAGAACGGGGCTGGGAAGCGGGAACGGGAGAGGCCGGGGTGGCGAACGTTAGGGCCATGGACAGGATGCCGCCGCCGGCACCGGCGAGGGCGTGGGCCACATTGTCATTCTGGGGAATAGCTGCAGGCTTGGAGGACATGTTGGGCAAGTTTTATATACAAGAAGCTATGTAAAGGATTTCGATAAGGTAGAAAGAAGGAGAGTGTACAGAAGGGAGCGTGAGATATAAGACAAAAAGGTCTAACGTCGAGTTTCGGAAAGTACTAAGCCGGTTGGTTCTAAAGACAAAAGGGAATGGAGATCAGAAAAAAAAAATAAGTAGCGACGGGCCAGCCAGGACATGGACTTTTGGGAAACTTTATCTCTCTAACTCATGAGAGTTTGATGCATCAACCCCCAATCTCCGCGATCTGTGGAGAGCCGAGGTCGAAGGCGATTCTCGAAGCCGAGACTTTGTGAATGTCCCGAAAGGGGAAAGAGGGGATTTGGGAATTATGTCATCACTACGGCATGTGAAGAAAATGGGGGAAAGCGAGAAATGGGAAAATGGGGCGTTGTATCACTTGTACCGTGCCATGGCCACTGGTTGTCGTTTCCCCACGATCAAATGCTAGGGAAAGCTGGTGCGACGCTAGGCGATAACGAGGCAAAGTTGAGCATTGAGAGAGTTGCGAGAACTGAGAGAGCTGCACGAGAGGCCAGACCGTTGACGATGACATAATCTATATCTGGACAATTAAACCGAAAAAAATGTGGGGTACATCCTCGGAACCAGGAGGGAGGGAAGTTCCGACAGGTTTTGCCTTGTGGTGACCTGTATCCTGGTACAGTGGTACCTGAGCTGACCCTCCCCGCTGTACTTCGTACCACTGTCTGATACCTCAGCAAGTGCCCGTAGATTTAGCGGGTTGCCGTCCAACTCACAACTCACCCTAATTGGACAAAAGTAAACAAACACTGGAGAAAAACCCTGGGCTTCACAGCCATGCTGCATCCACTTCACTTCTCACCTAAACTTACCAGCCATCTCCAAAAGTATCCTTAACAGCGATATTGATCCAAGGTTACCCCTTCGACTCTGCATCGTGTCTTCGACTTGTTTGACACTGAATCCTCGTCATGATCATATCTTTAGGCTCCCTCCTTTGTACACACTGTTTTTGATTTTCTGTTTTGTACAGGAGAGGGCGTATTTTGTTTGTGAACTCTCGCGTGTCTGGTCTCTCTGCCCCGTTCACACACGCGTGACCACCACCAACCCATCGCCCACCACGAACCTCACACTGCCATCATGGCATTCCACAATGAGGACCTCATGTCCTCACCAGATCCTCTCAATGAGTCTTTAACTTCTAGTGTTGCACGCCGTGTCACTCGAAGTCAACAAACACGACATTTCGTCTCGCTCGGATCCAGCTCCTCGCCTAGAAAGCAAACCTTCGAACTCGAGGTTGGAGACGATCGATCTCCCCAGAAGCTCTTCGTGACGGTCGAGTCGGGGCAAGCCGTCGGGGAGACGCGTCGCCGTCTATTTACCTCACCATCGCCGGCGAAGAAAACCACGCCCGTGATTCGTCGAAGGGAGCGAACGACGACCACTACTATTCCACTCAAAGGAATTTCCGAATCGGACGAGAATGATGCCGATGTATTCACAACCACGCCTAAGAGGCGCGGTCGACCTCCTAAATCCGCATCTGCTGCCACACCTAAAGCCGGCGCGTCAAAAAGGCGATCTAGAACCCCGATAAGAAAGCCAACACCAGGACGTCCTCGCAAGTCCCAAGAAGACATGGTGGATGATCTGGCATCAGATATCAGCGCGCCGGCCACAACGCCTAAGACGGGTAAGGGTAGTCGAGCTTCGCGGACGACCGCCGAGGAGCCTTCATCCGAGGCTCCAGGCCAGACAACCCCAACCCCCAAGCGAAGGACCGTGAATAAGCGAAAGACTATTAGCGATGAAGCTTCATCGTCGGCTCCTCCATCTACGGCTCGGAGGCGTGGTCGGCCTCGCAAGAAGCCCTTGATTGAGGAGACTCCTCAACAGGAGGTGACGAAGTCTATCCTTCCCGAGACCAACGCCGACACCTCTGTGATGCATGGAGATAGCATTGAAGTATCCGCGGAAGAAATCCCATCGGAGATGGATGTGGAGCCATCGGTCCCAGCATCTGAGGGTGATATTTGGATGGACACGCTTTCTGACGATGTTACACCGCGGCTCGCCCCTCGCATGAGGTCACTCAACCTGTCGTCGGCTATTGATTTGCGGAGATCCACTGCATCGCAGACACAGGAAACAGACCCTACGACGGTCGAAAACTACGACGAGTTTGCAGGACCCGCCTCACATGATTCCACTCCTGTCGCAAGCCGGGAATCGACGCCACGGACCGGAACCGACCTCGACGAAGTGGACATGATTGTTCGAAGGCCAACGAGCGAAATTGCATCGGAGATTCCGTCAGAAGCTGACCAGGACACGTCTGTTTCTGTTACCGGTGATAAGGACACCATCGTCCAGTCGGAAGAGTTCAGTATGATCTTTATGGACTCTATCCCATCCCTTCAAAATAGTGTCTTCGGTCGCAGCACTCGGACCAATGCCACCGAGCCTGCTGATATCGGCGAGACAACAAACCTAATGATTAACCGAACGATCGAAGCCATCAGGAATGGAATGGAGAATAGTGAAGATGATGAGCCAATCAGTGTCCATCAGGATGAAGTTGAAGAAGTTCACGAACATGAAGAAGAGGAAATCCAAGACGAAGCGCCTGTTTCCGAGGCGGATCGTGCAGAAGCGGAACAGCAAACTCCTACTCGGCCTCGAGTGCCTCTTTCCCCAACAAAGGCAAATGCGTCTCCAAGCTTCTCGGGCAGTCCTCGACGTATCAAGGCTCTCCCTCTCAGTAGACAGCTCCTCACATTCAAGGCCATGCAAACGGAGAGGGAGAAGGAAACTCGCGATATGTCACCATCGCCCATTCGCTTTTCTCATGCTGGATTCTCCGGAAGGCGAGATTCTGGAGTTGCTGCTCGAGAGGACTCGAACCTTTACGACGACTCGTTCTCAGAGATTCCAGAAGATGTTTTGGAGGCGGCGACACCGCGTGCGCCCAGGACCCACACTATTCCCTCTTCGATATACAACCAGTCCGAGAGCGACAAACAACCGGGCTCGCATCAGAAAACAGATTCGGTCTACGGTGAAGCTCCCGACACCGTGCGTTCGGATGCCAGCCGCCTATTGACTCCCGACGAAACCCCCTCGCCCATTGAGTCTGACGGTGTGTCTAGTCCTAGGGGAACTAAGGTCGCTGACCCTGCGATTGATTTTGGTCGTTCGCTTCTTCAACCGGCCGCTTCCTCTCTTGGTCTTCCCAAGCAGCCGCAACCAGCTACCCAAGATAAAAGCCTTGGACAGCCGGAAGTTACGCCCATTGTTGCAGCTTCCTCTCCTCAACTTCCCCCACTCCCCGATGCCAACTTCTCGAAATCGAAACTTGCGGCAATGTCTGATCGGGAGCTTCGCCCAACTTTGTCCCCAATTGTGAGAGCCGGCCGGGCCCTTCAGAGCGTTACATCCGATCATTCTTCCCCCGCGGGACCTAGGAGCGTTCTGGGAAGCCCCTTCAAGGGCTCGGCGGCTAAGAACAGTCTTGACGGCTTAGCTGTGCCGATGGGCGAGACGCGCCCCACTGTAGCTCAGTCATCATCCCCACCGAGATCTTCGGAGAATGTCGACGATGATCCTTTTGGGCCTAGTCGAGGCCACAATGGCCAGCCATCCTTTATTAGGGCTCTTAATGACAGCACTCGGCGATCTAGCCTTAGCCAACGCTCCGCCCAGAGGAGTTCTTTCTTTGATACAACTCGCGCCGTTGTGGACGACGCGGATGAGATGAGTTGGGTCGCTGAGCCAACGGTCGCGGCACCTCTACCCCAAGAGACCGTGGCCTCCCGCAGCTCCAGCACGGCTGGCACTCTTGGTTCCCTCCACAATGGTTTCCAGAGGGAACCTTCGGTAGAAGTCAGTGTAAGTGGCTCGGTCAACGAGCAGGACGATGAGACGGAGGATGACATCTGGATGATGGAAGCCCAGAGAGAAAATCCATGGGAGGCACGACAACGACAGCAGCCGTTTGGAACAAAGGTTTCTGCTGCCGCACGTCCCACACGCCGGACGCAGATCCCCAACACCTGGAGACAGTCCTCTTTCGCACGCTCAATCGCGTCACGGGCGCCCCAGGAAAGCCACCATGAGCCTGAACCTGAAGGGCCCAGTCTCGCTTCCGAATACTCGCTCTTGTCTCAACAGAGCAAAAAGACCGACACGTCCACCTCTGTCGCTAACCAGAAGCGGGGCGGAGTTAATCTTTCCGACTTTTTCTCGTCCCCGACGGTCCTTCCGCCGCGCCTTGGAGCCGATAACACCCAGGCCGAGCAGCGCGCGCCGATCCAGGCCCCACGCAATCGCACTGCTCCGACTGCAACTCAACTGACCAACTCCTTGTTCCCTTCGCTACCACAGAAGGAGTTCAACCCGAGTCCTGTGCGAGGAAATAGTCTCTTTTCTAGTGATGTCCGCCCAAGGACCACCCTCGAGTCAAGCGATTCGGAGCCGCAAGAGATGCCTTCGTCTCCCGAGCAGGTTATGCTTCCAACCGTTGAGCAAAAATTGAACTTTTCGCCTCGGCGTCGGGCCGCGAACCGTACACTAGAGGATCCATCGTCGACGCGATCCACTAACTTATTTAGCCTCCCCTCAACACACAGCGAGGCGGAGAAGGGCCCAGTATTTTCTTTGCCAGCACGGTCTACAGCTGCGCCGAACTCTTCCTGGCTCTTCTCCAGGCCGAGCGAGACTTTACAACCGCGTCGTACCACAGACGGCCCCTCTTTCTTCGCCGAACTGAGACGCGAACGACAGCCCCTCCACAAAACCATGTCTCCTACGAAATCGTGTCTCAGATCGCCCCTGAAACCAAAGACGCCCGGCCGCGTAGTGGAGTTCGCTAGCAGTGCGCTCTCTCCCCTGCAGCAGGCAGAGGCTAGGGCCCAGAAACGCGCTGCTATCGTTCCTACCGTGCAGCTGCCGCCTCCCAAACGGGTTTACGTGACCGAATTGGATGACGAGGACAAGGAGAATAGCGAATACGCCGGATCGGAACACGGGGATACTACCGAATCGGCTGCTTCCTCGGATTCTTCTCCTATCGAAGAAGCCCCTGTTGCCGCACCGGTCACCAAACAACAACGCCCGGCACCGGAGAAGACGGAGGCATGGCCCCCGGCTTGTCTATCCCTGAGGGTGTGGAGCCGCAACCACTGGTTGTACCTGGATGCTCTAGTGCAGTATCGCCGCAAGGAACCCTTCCCCGACGAGGTTATCCTTCCACACGTCAAAGGGATGTGCAACGACTTCCTCGACCGATTGATGGATGTTGAAGAAGGATCGATGTACCTCGAGCAGTGGCATCTTGATGTCATCGAGGCCTTCCACTCGCAAGTCGGAGGTTGGAACAAGGATCTCCTAGTGCGACGACTGTTTTCGCTTCTTGTTGGGGAGAGGTTGAGATTGGAAGGAAGGATGGGCAGTCACGTCCCGGCAGATTTTTACTGAGCGTAGCCTTTTACGCTCTAACCGAAGAGGAGTATAGATTGCGAACTCTGCATCCCCTCTTTTTCATGAGTTCGTATTGTTAGAGGTGAGAGGTGTTTTGACCTCTTAAAAAACACTGTTTGCATTATTGGGCGTTTATGGGCAGAGCGGGACGCTCTGGGACTGGGCACAGGGTATATGAATTTTGCTTTTGGCGTTGTTTGGGTACGCTCAGCATTGGGTCTGGGCTGATGATGGCCATTGCCCTCATGGATTGGCAAGGTTGTCCTGTTTTCATATTGTTGAGATTATGTGTAAAGATACCACATAGTTGATGTTCTGTTCTCATTAATCGATCACAAATGGACTACAAGAGTGAGATCAGGTCCGCCGATGTATGGCTTGACTTTAAAAAGATTTGTATTCTGATGTCTACCATAATATTACAGTACGCCCAGCAAATCAATCCATACCGACTGCTCCCCATCATCCCACCCAGTCATCCACCAACCTCTTACTCCAACAGAGACGCCTGGTTTATGTACAGCCCATCAACGACATTGCTAAGCTTATCGATAGTAGCAAGAGCAGCGTCATAGCTCTCATCCCTATGCGTCTCATCAAAGATGATAAGGCATCCAGCACCCTGATCGAGCACACCAATGATGACCTTGTCAAGGATCATCTGGGACAACTTCCTCTCGACCTGCTGAGTATCCAAACCGACAATCTTAGCGACGTGGTCAATCTCGACACGAGAGAAAGGCTCGATGACCTTGATGAGGTTCTGCTCGAGCATGGCATCGTAGAGGCGGCGGAGGTGGTTTCGGATGAAGGCGTCGCTGCCGAGTTCGTAGCGGTACGCGGCCAAAGCGCGCTCGTACTCCTCGAGAGATCGGTTAGAATGGGCCCTGGCGATGGCCTTCATAGCCTCGAGGTTCTGGCCGGCGTACTTGAGCGCCTGCTTCGACTGGAGAAGCGTGTTGACGTCCTCGGCAAGGTTGAGCATAATCTTGCACAGCAGCATATACTGCAGCGCGGCAGTCGCCTTAGCGGGCTCGTCCTGTGAATGGTACCCGTCGAGGGCCTCGATAAAGTACGAAAAGGCCGTGTTAAAGTCCCTATCCTCGGCGTGGAGCATGCCGCTCTGCATGTCGAGATCGGCCTGGAGGCGCGGAGGCGTGTAGACGGAGGCGGCGCTGGTGCGGGCGCTGGTGAGGGCGGCGCGGGCCTTGGGGATGTTTCCGAGGGCGTGGTAGACGCGGGACTCGAGGAGCTGGACCTCGACGAGGACGAGCTTGTCGTCGAGGCGCTTGAGCTCGCGGAGGAGGCTGTTGATGAGGGTGAGGGCGTCGTAGTAGGATTGCTTGGCCATGTAGAGGGTTACGAGGCGGGTCTCGAGGTTTTGGCGCAGGAAGCTTCGGCGTTCCTTTGTGGCCCATTCTATGCAGGATTTGGTGACGGCGATTTGGGTCTCGTTGGAGTTGGGGATGTCGTGGAAGAAGTCCAGGAGTTGTTTCACTGAGAGGTGGGAGTTACTGTTGTTAATATAGTGTCGCTAGAGGGTGGTTACAGGAGAGCTGTGGAAAAGAACAAACCTAGTTTCGCTGTCTTGGCCTTTGCGAATGAAGATAGAACCGATCGACTCGTCTTGACGAGCTCAACGAGCTCTTGTGTGTTCCTAGAATGACCTCCATTAGCGCCTGCCTCCGCGGTTCATCCCTCCATTGCGCGGAGAAAAGTCACGTACTTTTCATCCCTGTAAAGCTCTCCCAAGGCAATCAACGCCGTCTCGTAGTCCCTAACAGCAGCCTCCGAGTTCACGGATGGCGATTGGGAGACGATTTCTTTGAGGAGCTGCTCGGCTTGTCTGGGGTTCTTCTCCTTGATAAGCTTCTGGGCCTGCTGCACCCGGTCGGAATCTCCTTGCGCCATCGTTTCGGTATCAATATGTGCTTCGGTGGGGTGTTTAGGCGATGGTGGAGGACGGTGATGGTAAGGTCGAGTTGGGGATTGCTGGCTTTTGCTAAGGTTGGCTACAAATTTGGGTTCGAAAGGCTTTGAAGTTGTGAGAGAGGCTTCTGAGGCTGGTGGCGTAATTGGATTGACGCCTTGAGAGCTTCGTTGCTATGTCAGGTCGAGCTGGAGACGGAATTTGCCGCCAGATCACGTGTCGCAAGCTGAGGGAGCTGGAAGAGACTTGGAGACCTGGAGAGGAGACCTGGAGATATAATACCCCGAGTCTTACTTCGTACTTACACTTCTGATCGTAAAATCATTTATCTAGCCATTTATGCCTCTTTCTTCTTTCTACTTCTTATCCTGTTTTTGTTTGATATTTCTTCATCTTCCCGGTCATCGCTGGCAGCGACTTGGAATGGGAAGAGTCATTCACATTTTAAACAGGTCTGATGTCTCCACCGGCCTAGACTCTCACCGAGGAATTTAAACCAAGTCTCACCTCACTTCTCGCCGCATAAACACTTGATTTTCCCATGATATTTGTTCATAATTAATTAGGCAGTCTACTCGTTGGTATCATATTTCTGTATTAAACTAACACGTGGTATCGAAACGGTCCAAATATCCGGCGCCCTCACCCAATCAACCAAACAAACGCAAACATGACAAAGTACGACTGAGCGCTCAAAGCGAACTCATGGTCAAGAACTCACCATCCACCAAACCTTGAGCCTTATCAGTGAAGAGGGTCTTGCCCTTGGCAAAAGCAACTATCCATCCGAACGCCTTGAACCCACCAATCTGGCCGGTTCCAGTCTTCTTGCCAGTCGTGACGAAGATCATGGGTTTTTCGGAGAACTTGTAGTCGGTAACGCCGGCTTCGTTGCCGCGCAGAATCGCGTCGAGGTTCTTCCATAGGTGAGTGATTTGGGGAGCAACGCGAGCAAGCTGCTTGGTCTCGAGGCGGCCGACGTCACCGACGGCCCAAACGTTTTTGGTGCCCGCTACACGCAAGGTGTTCTCCTGCGCGAGACTACCGTCGCCCTTGGCTTCGTCGTGGAATTCCTTGGGGACGAACTGCGTGTTGGGACGCACGCCGATGAGCGGCAGGTACAAATCCGCGGCAATGGTTTCGCCGTTGGAGAGGGTGACGCCATCTACGGCGCCATTGTTCTCGAATGGTGTGGTGACAGTCGCGCCGTTCACAACCTTGACGCCGAGCTTGCGGAGTGAATCCTCCGCCGTCTTGCTCACGGATGGGAGCAGTCCCTTCAACAAAACATCGGCGCTGTTGACGAGGGTGATTTCCTTCTTGGATCCGTACTTGAAGGCGATCTCACCCGCGGTTTCGATACCCGTGGCGCCACCACCAGCAACGACAATGGACTTGGCGGCCTCGACCTTAGACTGGAGATCATGCCACTTGTCCAAGGTTTCCTGGTGAGACCCGAGCGTCTTGAAGGGCAAGCCCGGAGCAGAGGCGCGAGAACCGGTCGCAATAACGAGGTGGTCGTAGTTCAGAGTTTGGATCCCCTTGTCGCGGGTCTCGACTTGCACGGCGTTGTTGGCAGGGTCGAGGCCGGTAGCGGTTCCCTCGACGAACTCGAATTGGGCCGCGGTGTACTTGGAGAAGCCGGGCTGGAAGGGCTTGAAGAGGACGTCGTCGGCAAACTCGCCGGGGATGACACCACGAACGCCGCCGGGAACCCAGAATAAGTGGGTGCTGGGCGAAACGAGAGTGACCTTGAGGTCGGCCACGTTTGGCAGGGTGCGCTTCAAGAGCTTGTGGGCAGTGGCAAGGCCCGCGGGACCACCACCGAGGACGACGACGTTTTTGGTCATTGCGATTTCGAGCTCAATTGAGGCAGCCTGGCGAGTCGATGCGAACGTCCAGAAGACTAGTGGCGGATACTGGAAAGGTATCGATTAATCAATCTTGTCAGACCTGTTCTCAAGAATCCGAAGACTACAGGCTGGCTCAATTCTGGATGGGGTCCATCCTTGACTTATATCCAAAGTCGGGCTCTAATATTACATCCTTCCTACGATGTCGGGGATCGTCGGTACTTGGTTACAGCTTGGCCCCACCCCTTGCTTGCCAAGCGGAAAGCTCTTCGTCCGCCAAACACAATGCCATGAGAAGGCTATCGTGGTCAGCATCAAAATCAATGAAATGAGCGGCCCCACCCCGACTGTGAGAGTCCAATTGTCTTCCACAGTTTCCTAAGCAACCCTGGTTTCGAATTATTAAGCTGCTGATTCAGAGGAGGCCTTGGCGTCATCATTCCAATGCCTGGCTCCCAAGAGAAGGACCTAGCCCAATAGTCTGGGATCATGGCGGCTCCAACCTGGTTTTTCTCTGCAATATTTGATGTGACATTTATCGTTAATTGACGGCAAGGAGAATTTGGCCCCTGTTCTAGCCCCACTTTTTAACGGTCAGGCCAATTCAGGGCAGATTGGATCAGGTCGCTGAGCGACAGCGGGCGGGTACATTCGATTTTGTGCATTTCGCATTTGTAATTCATGACTAAGTTCTGGTAATCGAAAAAAGAGGCGAGCGACCCACGCGTGCTATCACGTGCAAGCCCGGAGACTCGAGGTGTCCCGATCGGCCGAGACTTAGGACCCACTCCCGATGCCGCATTGGGCTGCTTGCCGGTCTACGCCGACCTGATGTGCCGAGGTTCATGGGGTGTCCTATCTTGAGACAGAGTTATGGTCGAGTAACGAGCAATAGCTGCCAATACCCTGAGCAATTCCTGTCGCTGATTCTTGGCGCGATTGTGGAGCGTCCTCTGTGAGTACTTCTCGGGGCTTATGGGCATCCTTCATACCAGTTCATCTATCTCCGAAAACAATAGCGATTCCTCGTGTCAAAGCTCTCTCTAACGGAGATTCCCTACCGAGGTAGAGGACGCTAAGTTTAAGCATAATCAGAGATACCACTCAACACAGCTGCAGCCCGGCAAACCCCCCCCCCCAACCCCCTGGCGAACGAATCCCACGGGTTCCTGCCTCGCCCGAACCAGCGGGAACTGCATAGGGCCTAAGGTTTAGGGATCTTGTGACTTTTCATTTTCGGGTTTATGGAAAGAGACTAGGATATCGGCGAAGTCACGGTGAAGTTGTAACTATGTGTCAATCACAAACTCCCTAGCGCTGGTTGAGACTCCCTCCATATGAGGATCCAACAACCATCCCCGGGATATCACTGCCCTTGTCAACTAGTTCAAGATAATACTACCCTCAAGGCATCCTTGATGCAAACCGAGCCTTAAAACCTTCGTCGGATTCAAAAACGTCTCTTGGGTGTTCAATTCCTCAAGCTTGTTCACCATTTCTCTCTAGGCATAATCACAACCCCCTGATGCTTAATGTGACAGGTCAAGTACAGCTGTTATCGGAGACTCTTGGTGGTATGGATCAATGTGAATTATTTAGGTTCTAGAAACATAGAAGATAGACTTGGCATAGTTTTCAGTAACAGACAAACCACCCGTTCCCACCTATTTACCCAGACTCTTCCGCCGATTTCTTCTCCTTCTTCTCCTGTCCCTCCTTATTAGGCTTCTTCGTCCTCTTAAAGCTCCCAAGGCCCCATTTCTTTACCCGGAACAAATAATACGTAACCACCGCAACAAAGATATTAAAAATCACATACGCCCACACGAGCCCGAAATTCCTCCACCTATCCGTCCAATAAATCTTGCTCCCCGCCAGATACTGATCCGCCACCGTCAACGAACAATACCGACAGCTCGCCGTATCATTCGGATTCTGCAACTGCCCCGGCGCCTTCTGCAAATACGGCGCCATGTACTGTCCGCACGTCATGCCCTGCGGCGGATCAAATATCGACGTCTCGCTCGGCGAACAATTGACGAGGCGCCCGTGAAGTTGCGTGGAGACCATGCCCGACGTCCAGTACGTGAAGGGCGAGACGCGATACATGAAGATCCAGAAGCCGGGGAGGGCGTCGGGGGTTTGCAGGACGCCGCAGAATACGAGACTCATCATGACGAGGAGGACGACGTAGCCGCCGGCTGTTTGCGCGTCGTGGACGGCTGCGATGGTCATTTGCGCGAAGGAGCTGGCGTAGATGAAGAGCTGGATGCAGAAGAGGAGGACGAGGCCTTGGCGCTCGGAGCTTTGGATTCCGGCGACGGGGTAGTAGAAACAGCCGAAGATGATGATGCCGGTTATGATTTGGTAAGGGATCTCGACGATTACGTTGGCTATGACGAAGGCTTTCCAGGAGTAGGCTTTGCTGGGTCGTTCGCGGACTTCGTAGAGGGAACGCTGGGTGACGAAGAGGGGTTGAATCTAGGGGAGGATATGGTCAGTAAAACTGGAAGAGAGAAGAAGTAGAAAAAGAGGTAATCTAGGTTTCGAGTTTTAGCTCAACACTGGCTGTTTCTGACATACCTGTTGGACAACAATGGAAAAGATGGTAATGACCTGGAAGACGGCGAAAATAACATTTTGCATTCCGGCAAGTGTTCCCTTGGGCTGGAAGAACGAGAATCCAATGAACAGCCCCGCGCAGAGACCAAGCAGGAACTTTGCAAAGATGTAATTCGGCATCCTCCAATATTGTTGGAAAACTCTCCGGGTCACAGCCCACAGCTGATTTCTAAAAGGCATTGCAAACTCGGACTGTCCGCGGTGTCCATCCTCCTCGGAGACGGGCACGTTCTTCCTCTCTTCGTGGATCTTGTCGATCTCAACATCGACGGCCTGTCGTTCGGGGCTCGAGTTCCATACCTTATCCCACTCCAAGCCCTTTTCGTTCGTGCCGCGATTGACGACTTCGAGCATGTACTCGGCAGGGTTTTCCGTGTCGCTGCACTTGCGAGCTCCATTGCTCTCAAAGTAATCCAGAAGGGTCCGGGAATTTTCTCCGATGTCTCCAAAGTAGACCGTCTTACCACCTTGAGCCAGGAACAGCAGCCTGTCGAACTGCTGGAAGAGGATGGCGCTCGGCTGATGTACCGTGCAAAGAATGGCTTGTCCAGCGTTGGCGAGCTTGCGTAGCAAAACGCAAATGGCCCATGAACTTTGAGAATCTAAGCCACTCGTCGGCTCATCCAAGAAGAGAAGCAACTTGGGCTTGGCGGCCAATTCGACGCCGATGGTGAGGAGTTTGCGCTGTTCGACGTTGAGACCCTCTCCGGGGATACCAACGACGGCGTCGGCGAAGTCGCTCATGTTGAGCATGTCGATGACTTCTTCGACGTACTTGTACTTTTCTGCCTTGCTAACAGTGTTGGGCTGGCGAAGCATGGCGCTGAAGCGCAGACTTTCTCGAACCGTCGCCGTTTCCAGGTGCAGATCTGATAGGGGTTAGCAGGAGTTAGCAAACAATACACATGTAGAAAATCAGGGAAGTTGATGGGACGGCTGTAAATCTCACCTTGCTGCTGAACATAACCAGTCTTGCGCTGGAAACTGGCATCCAGAGGCTTTCCGTTCACAAACATATCGCCATGTACCACACCCATGCTCGTCCGCTGTGCCAAGACATCAAGAAGGGTCGTCTTTCCAGCACCGCTCACACCCATGAGCGCCGTGAGAGTACCGGGCTTCACCCAACCGACTACATCGTTGAGCAGCCTCCGGGTACCGCCTTTGACGTCGACATCATAGCTCACATCTCTCCAGGTAAATATATCCGTTTGAGGCTCGAGAGTTTCGATGATGGAGGCAGTACCGTCACCGTCTATCCTCTCACCTTTGCCCGCCGTAACGTCCTTGTCCGTTGCGCCGGTTTTGGGATTCAAATGCCGGGGTACCTTTCCTCGTTGGAAGACTAGAACATCCGCCGTTGCAGAAGCGGAAGAGTTGAGCTCGGTAGCGGTGCAATAGACGGCCATGAAGAAGACGAGGAATCCCATTAAGATGCCAAAGTTCCGCCAGACATGCGAGTAGTAGTATCTGTAGTTTTCCTCAATGAAGGCGTCACCGCTCACGGTCGTTTCACCAGCTACAGCACCGATGGCATTGCAGATCCAGGAAGTGCCAACTGGTGGGGAGTATGCGGGGATGATGCTTGAGCAAGTAAACTGTCGACCGTGGAATTCGTTGGCGATCAGGATTTCGAAGGTGTAGTACAGCGGGTTGATCCAGCGAATCCAACCGAACCAGGGGTGCATTTGTGGCGTTGCAATGACGAAACCGGTGTAAATGACTAGAGCGAGGACGACGATACCTGCTAGTGTCATTGCTTGGGAGACGGTTTTCGTCACGGCTGCCATGGTGCGGAAAATACCCGACATGACGAAAGTGGCGACGTACGAGACGAGGAAATACAGGAAGAATGGACCAGGTTCGCGACGCAGCTCGGCCATGAAGTACAGGACGATGTTGTAAAACACGGCGATGATAAATTTGACGGGGATATCGGCAACTATACCCGCCAAAGCCTCCGTCCCCGGGTGGTAGAAGGCGTACGACGCCTGTTTTTCGACAATAGGACGTTGGTTATACAGGCTGCTGATTTCGACAATGGCGCTGAGCGCATTGAGCAAGACGGCCATGAAAAGGACAGAGCCTCTCGCGAAGAAACTAACTGTGGCGTTGGGAGTACCGAAGAAGACGGAACCGATGATGAGGGCCATGATGAGATGGACTATCGCTTGGGTTAGCGTGGCTTGTTTGTCGCCCCAGAGCCGCTGATATGCACGCTTCGTGTTGAGTCTAATCTGCATGAGGTTGCTGATGATGTAGGGTGACTTTGGCCGGACGTGCTTGGCCTGTCTTTGCGCCTTGTTCTCTCTCAATTGGGTGAGGGCTTCGCTGCCCCTTTCCTGAGGGTAGGCCTTTTCGAACAGGTCAATGCTTTCTAGTAGGGCCTTATACTCGGGCGATTCCCTCCAGTAACGCTCAAAGTCTTCAGACGTCCTGGGCACCTTGTTCTCCATGCCCTTACGCGGGATGCGTTCCTGGGGGTTAGTTAGGGAAGTGAGGAAGTCACCAGTCGTCTGGCGCTGAGGGCAATGCCATCCCTGCTTCTCGAAGAAGGCCTTGGCGTCTTGAGCGGGGCCAAAGTAAATGGTTCGGCCTTCATAGAGAAGGACGGCCTTGTCGAATAGATCGTAAATGGCTTGGCTGGCCTGGTAAATGGCGACGGCGTTCGCCTTTGCAGTGACATCTGAAGATAGCCGGAGGGTCTGAACAAACTTCAGAGCCGTGGCAGAATCAAGACCTCGTGTACTAGACATATTGTTAGCTTGCAGGATAGTAGAGGACGGTGGTGATGTTTAAGGTCCGGAAGATGGTGTTATTACCTGTTGTCCCAAGCAAGCAGAGGCGCCGATGTAACCATCATTTCTGCGATGCTTACACGCTTCCTTTCACCTCCAGAGACACCGCGGACAAAGTCGTTTCCTACTTTCGTGTTGTAGGTGTGGCTTAGGCCACAGACAGCCATGACGATCTTGGCCACATACTTGACTGCAGTCTCGCGAGAGACACCTTCGATTCGGTTAGAGGGCATGCGCGCCGCCGCCGCGAACTCGAGAGTCTGGCCGACGGTAAGGTGAGGGAAGTGGTGATCGACCTACGCAGGGCGGGTTCCGAGTTAGCTGGAAGTGGATGCGAGTTTTGGAAAGGGGGAGGGGGGAATATATATCAGATACCTCTTGGTTGTAGACAACTTCTCCCTTGAATTCTTTCACCATCTGCTTTTGCGACACGCCCCTGTAG
Organism: Scedosporium dehoogii; assembly: GCA_002812735.1. Classification (NCBI taxonomy): domain Eukaryota; kingdom Fungi; phylum Ascomycota; class Sordariomycetes; order Microascales; family Microascaceae; genus Scedosporium; species Scedosporium dehoogii. The sequence goes on from PGIR01000025.1 coordinate 261,958, forward strand.
TGGATGGTGGAATTCTTATCCATCTGCAAGCCGTGTAGCTCTCCGCATATCGTCTTCAGGAAGGTACTGCATCCCGACCCTGGACGACCTAACACGACAAGAAGTTCTCCACTCTCGAGAAGGCCGTCAAAGTTGCTTATAATCTTCTTAGGCTTCTTATGGATGGAGAGAAACTCGCCCGGTCTGAATGGCGCAAGAAAATATGATCCAACTGTCTGCTGGTGCAGCAACGAGTCACACGTACCAGAAACCGTGAGGTTTCTGTAAGTCACGCCGGTCCGCGCAGGACTGATGCCCTCGGCAGTCATGCGCTTCACGAAAGTCCGCAGCCATTTCCCTAGATCAAATTCGGGGTTCTCTGGTTTCAGGGCGTCATCGCCTAGCCAGATTTCCTTATAATCGGACGGCGCGGGGTGCTCGACGGACCTGACGCTAAATCGTCGGTGGGAGAGGGCTGTGGCGATGCGGTGGAGCTCGGCTCTGCCAATGTCGTCGATAAACGTGTGGCTCTCTATTCGGCGAAGGGGCGATGCTCCAGGTGTGTCACTTCCAGAAGAGGCTACCGAGGCTACCTCATTCGTATCCAACTCCTCGATCGAGTTCAGAGAGTGCCGATTCGGCTGCTCTGCTCCCTCCTCCGATGAGTTCTGCATGTTTGGGAGTTTGGTGAGGTAAGTGGACAAATCATCAATCCGCGATTATGGAGTAGGATGGGAAGTGGGCTGTTCTTGTATAGGTAGAAAGTACTAATGGGTTTCTTGTTCTCGAAGAGAATGATGTGATACGGGGGACGGCCTGCTCGCGGCATACGGACAATCTGGCTCACGGCCGTACAGATATAGCTTTCACATTTTGCACTCGCTCCATCATCCAGAAGAGGAACAGTCTCTCCCGTTTATACGGGAAGCCTCGGAAGACTTGGTCCCAGAACTGCCAGGTCCACACATTCTCAGCTCTGCTTCCACCGTCATGAGTGGTTCGAGCATGGGAGATACCCACAGTGGGTACGGTACCGTCGCAGTCGATCCAATTGATCTAGCTTATACGAATTCCGATCGATTTTTTAAGTAAACAAAAGTTCGCCGACACATGTGATGACGATCGCGACGGATTCGAACTGGTGGGCTGAATATCATGCACTCTTACGACATCCATGCCGGGACTACCGGGACTTAGCAGGCCCTTGGCGCCGTCGGCGATCAGTTGAGTCCGAAAGGCCAAGACTCAATGCCGTTAGCCAGCAGATTTGCCTAGCCGGAACGGGGGCTCAATGACGAAAGCGTGCAGGCAGATGGTCAGGATCAGTACCTTAATTTGGCGGCGGCCGGCCAAGAGTCTCCGTTCCGTCGGAACAGCATTTGTCCATGCTCAAGGGTCAGTACGGAGTAGGGTAAGGCTGCCCCCGGATTGTGATGAAGGTTTCAACTTATTCGCCGTTGGCACCCAAGTTGGTGGTGTGTCTAAGACAGGTAAATCTCCATGGACTAGTGAATCTTAGTAGTCGTGAACGACTCATTTTGATCAATCGATGCCTTGAGGCTCGATAAGTGTGGACAGACATTTGAAATGCCGAGGTAAAGAGGACTGAAAAGAAAAGTTGAAATAAAAAAGAAAGGCGAGATCGGTGAAGGTGGGTTCGAACACGCGATCTCCAAGAAGCTGGTTTACATAATCAGGGGGAAATTCCAAAGTTCCTCAAGAGGCTATTCCCAAAATTCCAAAGTACCCTTTGAGACTGGGAGAGCCGAAACACCAGCCAAAAAAACTACTTCTCCCCATTTGGTACCCTTCCCTTTTCTTCCCTTTTCCTCCCCCGACCCGGTTTGACCAGAACGGTTTCCACGCCGCCGCTTCAACCCTCGTAGCTTGTCAGTACTCAGTATGGGGAGCCACTGAGCCATTGCCACTTGGGTTATCCGGATCGGTTAACAACCACCTCCGGATTTTGACATTTGACACTTTCCCAGCGGTCCCGCGGAATTTCGGAAAAACACTGAATCCGAGAACAAAACAGATCCCGGCTCCGAAACATCTACGTCATCCTTCAATTGATGGATGATTGGAGTATGCTTGTGGTATTGTGATAGCATTGAGATTCTGTCTCTGTAGCCGTCTTATTTTCAACTCCGTTGTCTCTCGGTGAGCTCACACAGAGCTCTCCGCCTGGACTAATTGGACTATTCACGCCTGCCGAGGACCCTTTTGCACCTTTTGCAGAGAGAAATGCTTGTGATTGATTGTGTCCGCGTACCCCCGGTGAGATATCGCCCCCACCAGCCTTGTACGGAGTAGACAATGATCCACAGGGCAAGCAACCTAAGATTACTCTTGTTGGCCGCCAATGTCCGTTGACCCCCACACGACAGGAGATTTTGATCCCCTCGACCCTTTATAGGGAAGCTAGTATTGCCGCTTCCATCCGATGACGTTGGCTTCGAGGTTTTTGACAGTTCGTACTACACTAGTACGATATGGGAATGTCCACAATTCAAGTTTACCTGAGAGTGCAGATGAGCCAAAATAACTCGGACCGATCCGGCACAACCTTTAGGGACGAGTCTCTGATGCCCCTGGTACCAACGGCGGGATCCTTCAACGTCGTCCGGCCAGTTATTGTCAGTGCTGACATGTGAAACTGCCTTGCTGTTTGGTTCTTTCTTCAGAGTTAATTCTGAGATACCGAAAACGTGGAGCATCTCAGAGGCGATCAACCCAGCTAAGCTGCCGGTGCTTCAACCGTTGAAGCTGTTGATAATTGTAGATTTCACCACATTGGGTCCGAGGACGAAATCCTGAGGAAGGCTCACTCCTAGCGACAGTTGCAAATACCTGGAGCCTCTCCCCGTGGGAGAAGAGTGAGGGACGAAACATCTTGACACGAACAAACTTAACAAACTCCACGGAGTCAACGAATGTCAGGAATTGATCGCCGTGGGTAATGAAGTGAGCAATAATCAACTTACATCTTCGATTCTTCCCTTCATCGGAGAGAATTAGGTGCAAGCTGTAGAAGTCGTGCCCATTGCGTCGTGGAGAAACGTCGATTGCACAAGGGAAGGCTCACTCAGACGGCCATATCCAAAGTTACGGCAACAGCCTGCTCACTGAACTCAGAGAGTCGAGAAAGGGTTAACTCGGACAGGCCTGGGAGCCATACTCAGCCACGCTCCTCCGGTGAGCCGCTCAAAGAGATACGGATGAAACTATGAAATTCATCAGTTCCTGCTCCATCTCCGGGTAATCCAAGTGTCAATGCCTACTCTAGGCCCATGCCCCCGTCGAGATCGTGGCCGTATTCCTGTCCTTTGGATGAGCTGTCGGAAGCAGCGGCGTTGAGGATATCTCAAGATGGCGTGGGATGCGATTGGAGTGGATGTTAGAAGAAGTTGAGGAGGTAGGAATTCTGACGCCGCCTCACGAGAGAGATAAAAGATGAAAGCCGGACCCATGAGGCGCATCGTTCTGATATGACGCGGCGCATTAGTTGTTTTTTAACTCGTATCACTACTTCTACACCCGAGACTTCCCTGCCACGCCTTTTCTCTTTCCTCCTGGCCAAGTCATGCCTCCCTATAGAGAAGGCAGTCTACAGGCGTACATTTAGATATCGAGAGAGTGTCTTCGAGAAATCGGTATGGAACTCTCGTGAATGACAGCAGTCGTCCCTCCATCATAAAGTAAACAACTCAATAGTTCGTAACAAACCCAGGGACACTAATGAAACAGGGGAGTATTAACGGAACAATAACATACATTTCACCTAAAACTCTCCAAACCCCCCCCTGGTGTTGCCGATAGTACTAGAGACGGGCATCTTGATAGATAAACAAGCGGCTTTGGAATCCTGCCCGTTTTCGACATTGCCCTTTTTATGGAAAACCAAAGTAGGCCAAGTTGGGATAGCTCAACATGGCAGCCCCATGGTCAGGCGCACAATCTTCCCTTCCATGCGCTGGAGGCACAAGCACAGAGGCGCAGGGGCAACATCGAGATAGGCTCTGCACACATCTCCCACCCACCCAGCCTGAAACTGAGCACTTCATTTCACTGCGGATTTAGGCATCATTGTTTCCAGCCCTTCGAGACCACGCTCTCGCCAGTTTAGCGAATATACTGTGGCGCCATCTCTACAACGTGAAAGGGAAATATAAGACAGCAATAGCTCATGCAACGCCCTTCACCTAGTCCCTTTTCACTGTCCTCTGAGAGCCCGGCCTCAATTTCCTCTTTTCTCGGCAATACCCTCTCTTCCCGACCCCCAGATTAAGCCGGGGAAGGCCTTCACTCTTCTTCAATGCCTTCAATAACCCAGCAGTAACCGATACTCACCGGTAAGCCTGACCGGGCAACGCCTCCTAGCCCATTTTCACGCTTCATACCAAATCTAGGGGGGCCGCGGGCTCGAGAAGGGGGTGTTAAGCTAAGCCAAAAGTGAAGATTCCCTAGGATTCATCACATTGTCTCGTGTTGTTGATATCCGGAGCGTCAGGCCTTCATGCGTAATGCGTTGAGGCTTCCCCCCTCCCCTTCTCTGGTGTTCCTTGTTTCCTGCTCGCACGTATCACAAAGGGTCTGATCGAATCCAAAGTAGGACACTCTATCCGGGCCTACGTCTCGTGGCATACAGCTTTCATGGTCACGCACACACGTTTCACGCAATCAAGTTTTGCCCTTCTTCGACCCCGTGGTCCTCATTATATCGATTGCTGCCGCCCTCCAGAGACGGTAACACTTCCACCACCGCCCCCATCTACCCCCCCTATCCTAGTCGCGCTGGACTTGCAGAAGAGTTTATAATTGAGCCCATGCTGTGTACCGGAAACAATAACCCCATTCTGCGTTTCCCGCCCTCCATATTTCGCCCTGTCAGCGGACGAGTAGCACGAAATAGACAGGAAACTTCGGACTCGGTGGAGCTCTTCCGCTGCGAGTATCCCCGCCACCTCCCTCCTTCATCTGACAGAACACACCCCCCCTTACTAGAACCAAGCCAATTCTGCTTCGAATGCAAAAGAAGGAAAGGAAGGGTGTTGTCAAGACGAAACAACACTTCTTCTTACTTTTTTTTCCTTCACGCGGCCAGCCCCATACCGCTAGTTGTTGAGACACGGGACGCATGTATTATGGAGGGGTGTATCGTGGCACGAAGAGGACGTCTCATTGTCTTGGAAAAAGTAATTTCCTCGGACGCGTGGATGAACGAGGCGGCGGCCAGGCGTTCGGGCTATTCAAGATGCGTAGAGGGCCACAGTCGAGGAACTTGTTCGAATACCGTGTCGGTGTAGGATGAACAGGCTTCCTGAACCAGCTGCACACACACCCCGTCACATTGGGCTCTAGTATGACATGAAGAATACTCTCCTCAACCTTGAGATGAGACGTCTAGGCCTCGGACAACCCTTACCTCGCAGACCGCAAAAAAGGACCCGCATGGGAAGCACTATTGGAGAGAGTGCCTGCATGGTGAACTGCGCCTCTAATGTGATTTCCACTGCGCTTTCACACGTCAAGCTTAACATTTCTGTCACTAAGACACACACCCACGAAGGAACCGCCACCTGTCCGTGGTTAATGGCGGAAAGGGGGAGACCTCCGCCCGAAGCCGCAAGTCTTAGGCCGCCCAGTCTAGCACCACACTTAGAAGAGATGCAAACGATTCGGATTCAGATACTGCCAATCAGACCGCAAACAATGTGCCCATGTGCATGACTGCGTCTCAAAGAAACAATAATACCGGCGTTTACGACATTGGACCCACCGACCTGGAGAGAAACATCCGGCTCTCGACATGGGGAAGCGTGCATCGAGTGATTTCGAGTGACCATAAAAGGTAACATTATGTTGCCTGAAGCATATCAAGGTCCCAGGAACCGGGGGTCAGGATATAGACTATCCCCCTTGTCATACTGGGCTGATTTGCCCTTCCCACGCCTCTCTCTTCTTCTCAGATCCCCGTTTGCAATCAAGATCCATGTCGTTCACGAGAGATACCCGTCATCAAGGGTCACAGCAGATCGACGGCGGCATCGATGCAGTTAAACATGAGATTTCTCGCATTTCGGGGGCATGTGTGTACGTGTGTTTGGCTGCCCCCCGTTTGTCCTATGCCGGAGAACCCGAGTTCCCGTCAAACGGAACTCTATCTGAGATAAACCACAATGGAGGCCCCATCCCAGAACAAGACGTGTTCATCCCCAGAATGCAACAATACATCGTGTCTGAGTCTTGTATTATCTCTATTATCTCGAGCACGTGAGTTCCACAATGTCAAGGGTTTCTGTATTAGCGCCCGGGTGCCCGCAACGACACCGCCTGAGGGCGTGATGGTTCTAAAAGCGGACACGGCATCCTCCAGCTCATCTGATCATGTATGTGTACGAAGGCACTGGGCAATCTCTTTTCCAGAACTTTGCTTCTCCTCACGCCCCCGGCACCCCCTTGGCGTTTCCTAGACTTTTGATCTTCACCGCAGGAAGGAAATTGAAGCTAAAGGAAGAACCATGCCGAAGTTCGATGGCTACGTAGCGCTTCTGCAAGCCCCCATCTAGTGTTATTGTCTGTACGAAGTACACTATAGCCACAGCCTTATCCTATTATCAAACTAAATGTGCGAATCATGCATGAATCTGCAGGATGGAAAGCAACAAATGCTGGCTTCTCTGTGAGAAATAGCGAAAAGAAGATCCTAGTGCGGTAGTAGCTCCGGAGGGTGGGCACAAACTCGCCACCCAAGACCCTATCCTCATCTTCGTAGCTTGGCCAAAGGCCGTTCATCGTCGGTGCTGTTCTGAAATTAGTCTTGTTGGCGAGGATTGCCGCCTCGTCGTGTTGGGTGGTTGCGGTGCCGCCATGGACCGGGCAGTGGGGAACCTGAGGGAGGTATGTTACGCCGCGGTTGACGATGAGCTTCTTACCATTCTTGCCATGTCTCTTCCCGCCACACTACTAAGCTTAGATTCGAGCGGTGATGCATACCGACCTTTGGCCATGCCCCTCGTATCTCGTCTCTTAGATTCGTTGTTCTCTCCTCTAGCCGGCCCTTGGCGCCATGTTAGGCCCACTCGGGATGAGGAAGCTTGCATCCTGTTAATTATGTAGAACCGATCTACGAAGCTGCAGAAAATCGATCGGAAAAAGCAAGTTGAAAAGGCGGCCAGGCAACGCTAGCCATGGCTTATTCTTTACCATCCCATTCGTGGCGCTCCTTGATCGAAGAAAGATGCTCGCCTCTGAATGGGCGACGGACTTCTCGCACGTGGCCCTGTGTGCAACTTTCCAGGGTAAAATCAGGAATACGGCTTCTAGATCAACCCTCCTCTGCCTTCATCCTTGGGTAGATTGGAGGCGAAGCGTGGCAACACTTGATGAACGGCATCACCCAGACCGACTTTTGATACCCGACTCTTCTCGACTACAAGCTAGCATCAATGCTATTACAATGGCGTTCTCAATCTGCTCCCAGCCAGCCTGCATAAGAAGGAGGCCTGCTGGCTTGCCTTTCTCTTATCCTCCAGAGTGCAGCTACAATAACCTGTTTCCTTTCTTTCACCGCCACGTTAGTTATCAGCTATTATACAAGCTTTGGCCTTGTTTGTGCAACGGGCCGCTGTTTCCTTTCCAAACTGCGTGGCATACTCCAACGAGGTCAATGGCCCTGGGCGGGCGTCTTCAGATGCACGCATGCGCAAACACTGAGGGCCAGGCCTACTTGTAGATACCCGAGAAAATGATCGGGCCGTCCGTCGGAAGTTGTAAGTGGTTCTCATCCCCGGACTGGATGTGCCAACATGTTAAATCGGTGATTGGGGCTTTCGCCCCTACGTTCTTCATTCAGCCTCGATGGAGCCGAGCAAAGCATGTGTAAATCGTTCGAGCCCCGGTCATATGAGATCAACTTAATCATCGGACAAGACCGCCTCATGGTTGGTAACCGAAAGTCTGGCTGGTCAGCAAGCACGCCGGAGGTGCCAAGCCTTCGTTGCCCGTAAATATTCATGCTTGCTATCATCATCTATGACCCGACCGCATGACTTTCCCCAGAAAGTCCAAAGGAATCCGAGTGCCTCGGAACAGGGGGAGGGGAGGAGTTCATCCGAATCGTTCGGTTCGGAAGGAGGCGCTTCCTGAGAGTCGACAAGAGGCATTGTTCCTGACTTGCCTGCGAACACCGCTTCAACTAAGTCGCTGAATCGACTCAGGGATCTCGGATAGGCAGCCGAAGGGTGCGCCGTAAGATAGAATGTTCAAGGGTGTGAACTGGCGGGGTGGATGGATAGTTGGCGTGTGTCGTGTGAATCCGTTCACTTCCACAAAAAAAAAAAA